>OZ024859.1:5198023-5473023 GCA_964017155.1 Oasisia sp. SBJ-2009
CAGTCAGTCCATGGGCGCCGCCATCTTTGAATTTTCGTAGATCGCAAACACGAAATTAAATTCGCCACGAAGTCTGTCTTTCCAACGAAATCCGCTCCAATAACGCGTTAAGCAGTTAATAAATATGTACAGACACAAACTATAGCAACATCAAACTAAACTAAAAACTAATCGAACTACTAAAACAACTAAAATCCAACTTCCAAATACAGATCCGTTTACTTTCAAAATCCTATAACGTAGAACGATCTTCCCAGTTACAAAATCCTCAAAACATGCAACTTACACTTGGGTAATCAGAAAATTAACGTATAAATAAGTATGTTAGCAAAATATCGTAGTAAAAACTCAAAATCGACCAAGTGACCCAAAAACACTTTTACGACGCGTTTACCGGCAAATACGCCTAGCGACGTCCGACTGGTTTTCCTAGACCGCCATATATATAATGTGTATTAGCAGAAGTAGTTTCCCCCAATCCTAATTTGAGTAGTAATTTCTCCCTTCCGACAAGATAGTTATAACATTTATGTGTGGTATGAAATGTTGCTGGATGTATATATATATGGATGTGTATATTTATATATATATATATATATATATATATATATATATCTGGGTATAGCCTATAACATATTATAACACAATTACTGCGTCTAAGGAAGACTTCTTCCTGCGGCACACTGTGTACTTCTGTCGCTGCACTCACTCTATGTGACTGTTGTATTGTAGGGTGAAGGCTAGGATGCTCTCACTCTATGTGACTGTTGTTTTGTAGGGTGAAGGCTAGGATGCTCTCACTCTATGTGACTGTTGTATTGCAGGGTGAAGGCTCGGCAATAATATCAATAGCTCTCCTGGGCCATTTTAGGAGGGCGAATTTTAGCTCTCCAATAACTCTCCAGGGAATTTTGAGGAGGGCGATTTTTAGCTCTCCAAGGTTTTTCAAAAGGCGAGGCCTGTATATATATATATATATATATATATATATATATATATATATATATAGAGAGAGAGAGAGAGAGAGAGAGAGAGAGAGAGAGAGAGAGAGTAAGAAAGAGAGAGACAGAGAGGAGAGAGATAGAGAGAGAATGAGAGAGAGAAAGAGAGGGACACACACACTCACACACAGACACACACACACACGCACGCACGCACGCGCCACACACACACACACACACAGACAGACAGAAACACAGACACAGACACAGACACAGACACAGACACAGACACAGACACAGACACAGACACAGACACAGACACAGACACAGACACAGACACAGACACAGACACAGACACAGACACAGACACAGACACAGACACAGACACAGACACAGACACAGACACAGACACAGACACAGACACAGACACAGACACAGACACAGACACAGACACAGACACAGACACAGACACAGACACAGACACAGACACAGACACAGACACAGACACAGACACAGACACAGACACAGACACAGACACAGACAGAGACACTGGCACTGGCACGGGCACGGGCACGGGCACGGGCACGGGCACGGGCACGGGCACGGGCACGGGCACGGGCACGGGCACGGGCACGGGCACGGGCACGGGCACGGGCACGGGCACGGGCACGGGCACGGGCACGGGCACGGGCACGGGCACGGGCACGGGCACGGGCACGGGCACGGGCACGGGCACGGGCACAGGCACAGGCACAGGCACAGACACAGACACAGACACAGACACAGACACAGACACAGACACAGACACAGACACAGACACAGACACAGACAGACATATTCATTGTCATTGTCATTGTCAGTATATATATATATATATATATATATATATATATATATATATATATATATATATATATATATACATATATATATATATACATACATACATCCATACATACATACATACATATATACATACTTACATATATACATACATACATACATTCATACCTACACACACACGCACGCACACGCACGCACAAACGTATACAGGCATTGCTGTTTCTACTACTGACCACATCACGATGTAAATGAGCTTCGTGACAGTCAAGTGGATTGCGGCCATCATGTCAAGCACGTATCTTGCCCTCTCTTTCATGCGTCCGAGTATCACCCCGAATATGATGCACCATACCATCATACCTCAAACCGACATACATTTAGATGCACTGAAGAGTGGTTCGTGATATTAAGCAACTGTGTAACCCGGCTATCAATAAACTAGTTAATCATCGAATTAGTTGAACGAAATAAAGCAGCTTATCGTTGAGTTCATATTATATTATAACTTGCTATGTGTTTGCTTGTTCGCCATGCAAAGAAATAAATACAAAAGATATTATTGCACTATGCCAGGATCGAACCGATGTCGCAAAGAAACCAATGCGCCTAGCAATTGATCTAACAAAAAAAACGTAAAATCTACGCCCACTGATTTAAATTGTTTCAAATAAAGCTCTCCGATGTCTCTGAGAAATCACTATTTGACTCCTTTTCCCATTACCGCAGAATCTGTTTTTCTATGTAAACTATTGAAGGAATGGTATTGCATAGAATGTGGCAAGTATGGCATGATTAATCAAACAATTAAATGTATTTATATATGTAGAAATTTGAGTGATATGGCACTTTATCAGTTCCGTCTCAAAACGAAATGTTTGTCTTTCAGGCTTTCAACAAAAGAACAGTATAACTTAGATGTATGTCTAGCAATCTTGTATATCCTCACTGAAGGTTATTATTACTTTAGAATGTTAGAACTTCCCTTTTAGCAATTTCATTGTATATCTGTTGTGGTGAACATGGGGTTAATGTGAAAAAAGGTTAGTTCTCATTGAAACGCTACGCTATCCCATATTTTCCATCTCTTGGGGTGTAGGTCTATCCAGAAATCACTATGAGTATTCGTCCCCAAAAATCTACCGAAAAACCCTCTGGCTGGCTCGTGGTATATTAATTGTTTTCAAATTGAAACGAAGAATGTTGAAGACATACTTATGTACGTATATTCACAGATATATAAATACACGCGTTGATGTAGTTGAAATAGCGAACATTATTAGACGGACGAACTAAAGTAACAAACTACAACTCTGCCGGAAGAATTCCATCAGCGTAGTTTTTATCATAGGATCACAATATTTAAGACACAAAAACGTATTTTATGACCCTCTCTTCCTTTAAAGTTGCATTCTGACTTCCGCCATGTTTAAAATAAATTTTTCAGTAAACCAGCATTCTCCATACACTATATATTCCTCAACTACCTATCAACTTATTTTCACATAATATGCCATTTTAAGATAAAAAGGAGCAAAAGACGAAAAATTGTCCTGGCGAGCCTCGCCAGTTAGAATTCACTGATTGGCTTAGACCTCGAAGAAGGGAATTCCAGTGAAAAGCGCTGTCAGGAGGGGGCCACACTAAAAGGCGGGCCACAATTGGCAGACCGCACGGAAACGGCATACCACATTCACAAAGATGCCACCGCTCGATACGCTCCATATTTACGGCATGCTCCGTTGCCCACATACAAACAGTCGCTGGCTACGCGCCTGTACGGTCAATGGCTAATTGAGGATGATTTAAACAACTAGGGTCTAGTTGCGTAGTGGCGCCTCTAGCGACTAACGTGGATTTGTGGAACCCCATTGTGGCCCCATCGTTTGCCCCATTGTTTACTTACGTTGACCGGAGAGTTCCGATGGTAAAAATAGATCAACTTTTGGGAAACTCTAGAGCCGTTGTTTGTTGCAAACTTATATTTGATCAAATAACGTATAAACCCACAAAGTGAGACATGTGGTAGGAAGTATACTAATAACCAAATATCGGTCATGGTGTACATTGACTTTTCTAAAATGCGTTAAAAATGGGAAATTATGTCAGAATGCAACTCTAAGACAACACTCAAGAAACACCCTGTTTTCTCGGTCTATCCTATACCATTGGTGCCGGATTTGCAAATAATGCAATGGTATCGCCGTGATACAGTCCATGGTACACGCCTAAAGAATACTAGCCTACGCTACACACCCGGAGCATTAGTTCGCCGTTGTACCAGGCTGCAGTACATACCTAAAGCATTGGTACCGCCTCGAAATCTTATTTTTCGTATCTTCTCCGTGCTGGTACCACCTGGAGCGCCCTCATCGAGTACATACTCTGTGTCAGCCTGTTGGAAGGTAGCCCGTACAATGTTGTTTGGTAATAAGTTCCTATGGAGAGCAGGAAGAAAGGCATTTAAATCAACAATTTGTATTATTGCTTTTGTAACAATTACAACATTAATAACAATACTACTAATAATAGTAATTATTTGCGTATTAAAATTACATCTATACGGTCGTAAAAGCGTTTATGTGCATTCTCTAATACGAGTTCTGGTCTCTGGCATATTAGTTCAACCATTCTCATTCTGTTGGTTTGAATAAACAGACAACCGATGTCATGCGTAGATATTCTGAAACGAAATAATTGTATTTGGTTTATTTGTGATAACACGTTTACTTGCATGCTTTAAGACCAGTTCTGGTATGTATCATATCAGTTCAAACTTTTGCATTCTGTTTGCTTGAATATACAGACAACCAATGTTATGTGCCGACATCTTGAAACGAAATAATTGGGTAGGTTTTATTTTTGATAAAACAGAAATTTGAAGTAGAATGTGACCATGGATTTTCGATATGGAATTGTACTACTTTGGCTAAACCAAACACCGGTGTGTTCCAGTGACATGTCTGCCATGCAGTACATGTTTTGGTGTACAGCCATTAACTATTGGATGCATATGACCAAGACTTCTCAGATGGTGTTGGCTTAACTGTGTGTACATGTTGGTACATGGAACACGTTCGAATGTTCCTCCGTTTATGACCATGTCATGCCAGGTTATTCCAAGGTTAAATCTAAGACAACGAAAATAAAACTATTTAATCTCTAGTTTTGTCTTGTGAATGTTGTTCAGCCTGCCATTGAAGATGATATTGAAGATAGAAGCCAGATCAGACATATAGTTTTATTTACGTTCTCTCACATTTATGTTGCTCCATACCGTCTTGCACAGTTTGGACATGACAGCTGCAGGTTTTGATATACGTATGTTAATGTCTGCATAAAAGGTTTATTTATGGTAACTGATGTCAGTGATGGCGTTGATATGACATCAAGATGACATTCGTCTTTCTGATACTGATGGCTAAGCGAAGCAATTGTCAGCCGTTAGACAATCTGATCATATGTTTCTGAAGGTCTTCCTCTGTGTGAGTAGCCAGCGCTGCAACATCAGCAAAGAGCATTTCTCGTAAGAGAACTCGACATATCTTTGTCGTAGCTTTTTATCAGTTTTTGTATGTGAGCAAACACCGTACGTGGATGCACAAAACACATATGATAATGTTTTCGAAAAGAAAGTACTTATATATAAAAATGGGACATCTGACTTCACAATTCAAATGCATGTTTCGGACTCAATGCGTATGCATTCAGAAGCTGGAGGTAACCGGCATAATGTCAATCATCGAAGCCATATAGCATCCTCCAAGCAACATGAAGTCAGTATCTAATGTAGTAGGTGACATGCATTTGAATTAAGTTAAATGTGGTCCTGGCATCCTGATTATGCAGCTAAAGCCTTCAAGATGGGCAAGATGATAACCTCGGTGAAACACACTGCTTATATACACCAATGTTGTTAGCATAGTCATATAGCTGCACGTCTAACAATAAGATACATGCAGATTTACGAACACAGAAAGTCGCCTCCCTGCGGTTTACGGTACCTGAAGATGTCCAGCATCGTGTCAATAGCTTTAACATTCTCTCCTGTCACAGGAGCGGTGGCTCCCGTGACAATGCCCTTGGTAGTAGGATTGCCCGGATGTATGATAAGCACACACATGACGCCAACCAAAACAGCCGCAACCGTAGTGAACGCGTAGTAGACAAGAGCCCGACGTCCCATTCTACCGGTCTCCTCCACGTTAAGGGCGGACAGGCCTGCGGGAGGCAAGACGACAGGCAGAGAACCGTAAGAAAGATCATCGGAAGACACTATATAATTAAATATTAAAACACACACACACACACACACACACACACACACACACACACACACACACACACATATATATATATATATATATATATATATATATATATATATATATATATATATATATATATATATATTATATATACATACATACATATATACGTGTATATATATATATATATATATATATATATATATATATATATATATATATATATACACATACATACATACATACATACATACATACATACATACATACATACATACATACATACATACATACATCATCATCATCATGCTGTCGGTCGCGAAGCGACAAAGACTGCTTCCATCACTTGACTCTTGCTCTCCATTTATCTCTCTGCTGTGAGAATTATGTCCATAAGACGATCTTTATGTCTCTCAGCTTCAGGTTTCTCTTGATGGTATCTTTGAACCGGAGACGAGGGCGCCCTCTCTTTCTGTCACCAGAAGACAGTTGGGAGTAGAGAACCTGCTTCTGTAGCCTGTCTGGTGACATCCTCATGAGGTGTCCAGTCCACCGGAGATCCTTTCTGATCAGAAGATCTTCCATAGATGGCACCCCTGTCCGTTCGAGTATTTCCTTGTTTGTCACTTTGTCCATCCAGGTTATTCTCATGATCGAACGCAGATGTCGCATCATGAAGGTATGCAGCTTTTTCACCTGTCGTCTGTACACTGTCCAGGCCTCGGCTCCGTATAGGAGGGTGGACAGCATGATTGCACGGTATATATTGCCTTTAACCCGCATGGACACATGGTGGTTGTTCCAGAGTCTTGGCGTAGTCGGCCGAAAGATGCACTAGCCTTGGCCAACCTCCTCTATATTTCATCGTCAATGCATCCGTCACTTGATATAGTGCTTCCGAGGTAGGTGAATTCCAGAACAGAATTCAGCTTGTTTCCATCAACCATGATATCCTCCTCTCGGGTTCTTGTAGAGTTGGGTTGGTACAGCACCTCGGTCTTCTTGATGTTAATCTTCAGGCCGAACTTCTTTGACGCATTGGAGAAAGCATCCACTATTTTATGCATCTCTTCAGCAGAGTGTGCAACTAGTGCACTGTCATCTGCGAATAGCAGCTCTCTCATCAGTATCCGAGTAGTCTTGGTCTTTGCTCTGAAGTGTGCGACGTTGAATAGGTCAGCGCTCTGTCTGGACTGTATGTAGACGCCATCCCCCATGTCTCGGAAAGCATCGTTGAGCATTGCTGATAGGAAGATGGAAAAGAGCGTGGGGGCCAGTACACAACCTTGCTTGACCCCATTTGTGACCCTAAACGATTCCGAGACTTCCCCTCCAACACTAACATTCGCCATCATTCCAGTATGTAGTGCCTCGATCATTGTTGTGAATTTCTCTGGGCAGCCATACTTCTTCAGTAGCTGCCATAGTCCAGTCCTCCCAACTGTATCGAACGCCTTACTGAAGTCGACAAATACCATGTACAGTGGTCGGTCCTGCTCAATGCACTTTTCTTGTAGTTGTCGGAGACAAAATATCATATCTATGGTGCTCCGGTTACCTCTGAAGCCACATTGTGTCTCTGGAACTACCTCTGGTGTTATGTGGGTAGATAGTCTGTTCAGGAGGATCCTGGCGAAGATCTTGCCTGCTATGGAAAGAAGAGAGATTTCTCTGTAGTTCCCACAGTCTGTTCGATCACCTTTCTTGTAGATGGTTATAATGCTGGCACCCTTCCATGCTTGTGGTACAGAACCCATCTCCCATGCATTGGTGATTAGTTGGTGCAGTCTGCTGAACAGATTGTCTCCTCCATGCTTCCATACTTCTGCAGGAATTCCATCTCCTCCAGGTGCTTTGCCATCTTTCAGGCCGGCGATTGCTCTAGCCATCTCATCCATAGTTGGAATCTCATCGAGGCTTGTCTTGGTAATGCACTGCGGGATGTTGTCCAGAGCTTCGTGATCTATGTCGCCAGGGACGTTGAGTAGCTTCTGGAAGTGTTCACTCCATCTTGCCACAACTGTCGTGCTGTCAGAGAAGGTCTCCATTCCATCTGTTGATTTCAGTTGAAAGGGTCCCTTCTTCTTGGGTCCCCACACTTCCTTCAGTCCATTGTAGAAGCCCTTCATGTCGTTTCTGTCAGCAGCTCTCTGCAGCTCCACTGCCTTCCTTTCCCACCAGTCCGACTTCAGTGCACGGGTTTGTTTTTGTAGCAGTCTGCAGGCATCTTTGTATGCTGCAGTGGTGGATCTAGTGCTCCTGGTTTGCAACACTCTCTGGTGGGCTTGGTCTCATTAATACATACGATCTTATCTTATCTTATCTTATCTTATATATATATATATATATATATATATATATATATATATATATATATATACATATACATATACATGCATACATACATACATACATACATACATACATACATACATACATACATACATCATATATATATATGCACACATGAGTGCATCAGGCATTAGTCTAAATGGAGAGCACGAGAGCATATTGATTATGTCACATGAAGTCAAAAGTGCACATTCAATTACCATGTTGCCGACAGTAGTGTCCATAGTAGTAAAACGTCGATACCACCAAATAGTGCACTCACCTACAATCAAACTGGACACGATTAGCGGCAGCATCAACATCTTTAGCATTCTCACAAGTATCTCTCCAGGAAAGGATATTAACATAACCAATTGATCACTCGGATTATGTAATCGCAAGACAGAGCCTGTGACGAGGCCAATAACCACACCGACCAGCGTGAGTGCAATTAGCAGATTTTCGTTGAACCATCGCCAGGCCTAAAACAATCAGTCGCTGAGGGAATCGTATCTCAAAATCTTCCTTACACCGTCTGTGTCTGCATATGTGTTTCTGTATGTGTCTGGGTCTGCGTGTCTGCGTGTCTGCGTGTCTGCGTGTCTGCGTGTCTGCGTGTCTGCGTGTCTGCGTGTCTGCGTGTCTGCGTGTCTGCGTGTCTGCGTGTCTGCGTGTCTGCGTGTCTGCGTGTCTGCGTGTCTGCGTGTCTGCGTGTATGCGTGTATGCGTGTCTGTGTGTCTGTGTGTCTGTATGTGTCTGTGTGTCTGTGTGTATGCGTGTCCGCGTGTCCGCGTGTCCGCGTGTCCGCGTGTGCGCGTGTGCGCGTGTCCGCGTGTGTGCGTGTGTGCGTGTGTGCGTGTGTGCGTGTGTGCGTGTGTGCGTGTGTGCGTGTGTGCGTTTGTGTGTCTGAGTCTTACTCTTGTATTGCTTCTCATAATAATAATAATAATAATAATAATAATAATAATAATAATAATAATAGTAATAGTAATAGTAATAGTAATAGTAATAGTAATAGTAATAGTAATAGTAATAGTAATAGTAATAGTAATAGTAATAGTAATAGTAACAGTAACAGTAACAGTAACAGTAACAGTAACAGTAACAGTAACAGTAACAGTAACAGTAACAGTAACAGTAACAGTAACAGTAACAGTAACAGTAACAGTAACAGTAACAATAACAATAACAATAACACTAACAATAACAATAACAATAACAATAACAATAATAATAATAAACTAAAACAACATTTCTAGTAATTGTAGTGACAATGATAATATTAATAGCGACAACAACACTAATAGTATATGTATTTATTCTGCAGCCATTGGGCAATCATTAAGAATGGGTGGATAATTTTGAACATATGTAATAATCGGACGTACCGACTACTCTTTTTCGAAAATTAACCAAACTCAATCCTTTAATATATCTCTTACGGTTACGTGTCTTCACTTCTCACTTATTCATTGAACAACACTGTTCATAATTAGACGCCGCAGCAGGTGGATTCGAACACTAACTACTTCGATGAAAATGTTGGCGTGCATAGCCCAGTACCACTGAGTCCTGCTTGCTTAAGGCATACGAATTGCTGATTGTTGTTACGCTTACTTTCCGTGTCTCGACCAGAATGCTGGAATCTTCATCTGATCTTCTACGATGCATCTTGCTGAAACAACACATTGCTACAGTTTTACTTGAAATAGTCGCAAGACTGCAGTGTCTGTGGTGACATCAGTATATGAAGTTATGTGGTAGATGGTCATAACATATGTCCACCAGTGGTAGTGACAACAAAGCAATTATACAAAGATAATGACGTCAACACGACAACGTGACAGTACACGCCACACGGCAATATTAGTGGGGATAACAACATTTGTCTTCGTGCAAGCCTCCATTTGGATAAAAGCTTTTGTGACCACAAACGGTGAAAAGTATAACCGCATAATAACTGCTTGACATCGGTTTTCGTGCGATTTTCTAGATATCGTTTCAGATGAGTGCATTCAGAAGGTGTACATTGTAGACGTTGAGAAACACGGACCTAGAGCTAGGTACCGACCCACGCAAAACTTCGGCTCTCGTCCCCCTTCAGTCTGTCACTACATTGCCGTTGCGCACAAAATGATGTATGGCAATTGAGTTGTAGTCCAAGCAAGCATAGTCATCGCACACAAAATAGTCTTGCCGTCTCCGTATTAAAATACTGTCAGCAGTACCAGAACCAGATGCTAATGTTTGTAGAGAGGGTTATGCTCCAAAATCTAAGGAAATTTTGGCATTTTTGTAGAGCATATTTGTTGGGCAGGCTGGAGATTAATACAAACAAATATATTTATCGAACGGATGGGTATTTTATTTCAAATTCTCGCATTTGGAGCGCATCGACGGGTGGAAATGTGTGTAAAGTTAAAGGTAAGTTCTTATATAGCGCAGTATTCAAACATCAGGATTGCTCACATGCGCTTTACATTTTACTTCTCTTACAGATCTATTCAATCAGACACCATCTCAACTTCTCTGGGAAGCATCCCGCCATATGCTAAAATCAATGCGCAAAGGCTGCTCGTACACATATCCACCACTGCCAGGTACTTATTTATACAGTTGAGTGAACTGGAGCAATGTAGAGTGAAAAACACTTGCCCAAAGCTTTAACACCGCAGCACAGGATTCGAACCCGGTGTGGCGGTCCAGAACGTCGAGCGGTCCAGAACGTCGAAGGTTAGCGGTTCATGTCAAAGGTTAGCGGCTCACAGCGAAGGTTAGCGCGACGTTAGCCAGTCTGGAATGTATATCCGGTCCGGGATGTCGTTCCACCTCGTTTTGAGTGTTGTTTATGGACTTCTTACATGCATGACAAAGGTTAATGTCTAGTGTGACCAATGTAAACATGGTGACTGCACGTGCACACTGGAAACTGTAGTGTGCAACATAGGGGGTCGAAAAGTAGGTCGTCGCTACAGCGCGCAGAAATGATTTATTATGTAACACAGTCGCCGCGGGGGTCATGAACTCATGCAGTCTCGACATTCTGGCACGGGGTCAAAGTTCATCGGCCACCTGAGGTTACGCCAGTTCGGCGCGCATGTGCATACGTGGAACGACGTTCTGGACTGCTCGACGTTTCAGACCGTCGCGCTAACCTTTGCCGTGAACCGCTAACCTTTGGCATGAACCGCTAACCTTCGACGTTCTGGACCGCTCGACGTTCTGGACCGCCACACCGGTTCCTCTGGGACGAGAGCCCTCAGCCGCTGCACTCTTTCTGTAGCGTACCGATGACTTTAATAGCTATGTCGATGTCGAATGTCGTTCATGCATTTCAACAGCAAAATCTTGCACTTACCTGCTTGATAGTTAAGTAGATTCCCGCTGTATTATAAATTCGTTTATACGCAAATTATTACCGCCTTTCCTTTCGCTATATGATTCTATTGGGTGACGTCAGGCATTTCGCACTTAGATCCACTATACATCACCGGTTTTAAACAGTAGTTATATGTGACAACATGATTTATACTGGGTATAGAAACACTTCAACTGTATAAAGACACGTAACCGCGAAACAGTGTTTCCACTTCTACGATTGTGACGTAACACTCACTGAAATGTTTTTTGCTTGGTGTTGCAAGTTCAATGAGATAGATGTTCCCTGATACGGGGAGGCTTTATTGAAATATGATACGCTATTTGCTTAATACATATAAATTTGGAGTCATGGTTTGGTTCGTATTTGTCAGACTGATACAAAATATTCAATATATATAGTCAACGTTCGTTCCCGGAATATGTTCCACTTGGAGTTCCATAATACATATGTCCTTAATCCTGTGTTTTTGCACATTCACTACATCAGTTATTTGAATCATTATTATATAGTTACATAAATCTTCACATATATGCTGACGATGTAATATATCACGTCGTCAGCATATATGTGATGATTTATGTAATTACATAATAATGATTCAAATAACTGTTGTAGTGTATGTATATATGTATGTATGTATGTATGTATGTATGTATGTATGTATGTATGTATGTATGTATGTATGTATGTATGTATGTATGTATGTATGTATGTATGTATGTATGTATGTATGTATGTATGTATGTATATATATATATATATATATATATATATATATATATATATATATATATATATATATATATATATATATATATATATCTGCTCTTGCGTTGAACTACCAGCCACGTCCTCTCCCAGGCATCCATTGAGAGCGCGTGTGGTGTAGTGGTTACCACATCCGCCTGCCACGCCGGCGGCACGGGTTCGATCCCCGGTACTGGCAGTTGTGATATAAAAATCTGGCTCTCAACATTGGGGACTGTGTATCCCTCGTGAATCGGAGAATCACGTTAATGTCGGTCCCGTCTCAATTTGGGACGTAAAAGAACCACTGACGACGACAAGCAAGCTGGCAGTGATCATGTGGTGATGGGACAATTTACTCTGCCACTAATCACTGTACCAACAGGGATTGCTGTGATCATGGCAAATGTGCCAAAACGGTGTCAGAAAGATCTGCTGGCTGCACAGTTCACTCGTTTTGTACATCAGGCAATTAGTCTTCGAGAGCAGAGTGACATCCCTCATGCTGCTCTCCAAACGAGGGCAGGGAACATTGTCCTGTTCAGGTGGCTGCACCTCAGTAACACGACAACTGCTGCGTGCATTGCGAAGTTGAAGGACATCTTCGCCCGACGTGACATCCCAACTCAGCTGGTGTCTGATAACGCTCCCAATTCTCGTTCTCAGAATTCAAGTAATTTGCAGAGCAGTATGGATTTACACACGTGACGTCGAGCCCGTACCTGCCAAACGCCAACGAAGAAACTGAGCGAGCTGTGCAAACGGCCAAAAGGATTATCAAACAGGATGGTCCTTGGCTGGGCCTGATGGTTTACAGAGACACAGTGATCGCCGCCACAGGATGCAGTCCTGCACAACTAATAATGGGCCGTCACACCCGTACGACCTTGCCAACCCTGCCTATGGCTATACTGCACTACGGTCAAGATGGCCCAACCCGGACTTGGTGCGTCAGAGCCCAGAGGGACTGTGATCGACACCATGGAGTACGTCCACTACTTCCACTGTCTCCAGGAGATAACACAGGTGTGCCGACAGAGACTGCAACTGGCGAAATTCCACTGATCAGTCTCCAGTGTCCGCCAGTCCAGTGTTGCGTCGATCAGTTGGGTCGATAATAAGACCTGCGTCTGCGAGACTCGTTGTCGACGTTGAAGAATGACACTAATTCTCATTGAAGAATGACAATAATTACTCATTGAACAATTACAATAATTATATATTGACAATAATTACTCATGGAAGAATCACAATAAGTACTCATTGAAGAATGACAATAATTACTCATTGAAGAATGACAATAATTACTAAAAAAAGGAAGATGTCGTGATCATGAGTAGTGCTACCACCTGGCGACTATGCGGAGAGAGTCGGTCTGGTTGACCTAGTTGATCTGAAATAAAATTTTGTGTTTTGTACTACTACTACTACTACTACTACTACTACTACTACTAGTAAGTACCAGCCAAAGAACAGAACATCAATGTTTTGTGTTGAGCTAATTTTAAAATGTTAATAATTTATTATTATAGTTATATTTATCGCAGGAGAATCACAGAGTAAATCAATTTTTTTTTTTTTAATCAACAAAGCTCAACTTACTCAAGTCAAAAAGGAAATTCTCTTTTCACGCATGCGCTCGCTCGTTTCAAGGATGTGTTTGGCGTAGTCTTAGCTTTGGAAATAGTTTTCACTGAGACGTGGGAGTTGTGAATTTGTGTGTTCATTTTAAAGCTTACTGTGTAAACATAATGTATTCTCCAATATGCGTTATGATTGTCTGCTGGGTTTTATCTTACGGTAAGTAAACAGTAGACGAACGTTGCTAGTTGGTACCTGGTTCATACTCCTATTTACCGCTACTATGAGTATGACCTATATTAGTATATAAGTATACTATATAGGCTATGCCTATGACACGATGACAAGTTTTGTTATAAATCTACTTAAACTGCTGGTAATTCCTAACTGTTTCCAGCAAAGCTATTTTAACTGACTAGCCTGTGAGCTAATGACGTTTACAAATTTGCAGCAAAGCCAAAGGCATATATCACAAAGTAAAATGAGGCAAACATGCCATGGTTTTGAGATTTTTTTTATAGCAAACGCAGATCAGGTAACATCACTGCGCCACAATCCGTGACGGTGATGTAAACACCCCTAAATAGAAGTAGGAGGTCTTGCAGGAGAAGCAGGGGAAGAAGAAGGAGAAGAAGGACACCCATTCGCTCTTCCAGAATGTGGAGGATTCAACAATGAACGAAATACAGTTTTTTCTTTGCCTGGACAAGCAGAATGATCATCCGTTGCCACGTTGCCGTTGGTCAAGGGAAAATATGCACAGCAAACAGTGGTGCCTACAATGCTACACACAACATACCTCTCTTTTCAGTTGTGTCGTCTGTTGAACACTCTGTCTCTGACACAGGCATAGGGGAAGGGAGGGTTAGTTGATACGTGTTTTGCTGAACTCAACACTGAGGACTAGTTATGATGGAATCAGTGACGAGTGTTCTACTAATATACATACATATTTGTTAGGCACTTGGAAGGATGTACTGAGTCACTTTATAAGGATTTAGTGGGTCTGCCAAAAATGTTGTCAAACGTATCAACTAACCCTGCATGAAGGGTTAGTTGAAACACCCCACTGGGTTAGTTGATACACACTCAGAATATTTGATACGTATTCAATGTTTTTTAACTTGTTCCAGATATTTTGATAATAATGATAATTAATTGCATGACTTTATGTCTATCGTGGTGTAGTTGTTTTATATCAAGTTGCAACAGTAACTTACCAACTGAGCTTTTCGATCAAGATTTTCATGATCATATTCTGTCCTATTAATTTACACCGACTCCCACTAATAAAATAGCAGCTAGTTCGTTGATTATTAGTCTATGCGATTATAGGTACTAATACACACATAGGGAAGGAACCTCTTCATTTATCTTTGTACCAATCACAACACAGGTAATCACATAGATGCTGATTTGGGGACCGGTCACAAGAACAATATTCGATGGATGACAGTTTTAACTTCCGACTGATGAATACTAGGAAAATCAGGACATAAATATCTTGTGTTATACCTTTCTTATCTGAAATGTCCGATTTAATATTGAGTTTACCACGCAATCATAGACATAGCGATTTATGTAGTGCAGATAATAGACACTCCCCACAATTTTAGGTCGTATGTGTCTTTTACGGGATTTGCTTGCATTTTACATAGCTGTACGTTGTGGTTTCGATAAGTACTTATATCTGACAAGTTGTGTAAATGCACATAATCATAATACATGTATACGTTTGCCCCAAACAGGTTGTACTGCGCGAAAATGGCACTTTTTATTATTAGTCAAGATCGCCAAACACAAGTACAAGCCGGCAATGCCATGGAAATCATGAATTGTAATCGATTGTTATGGTGGTTGCCACCATAACAATCGATTAAAATTCATGATTTCCATGAGCATTGTCACCGGCAAAGTGTTCCACTGCTTCCGCTTGTAATAATCCTTCGGACAGTGTAACTGAAATAGTTAGACTGGAACAGTTGGATTATTACAACCAAAAACAAAATAGTGGACCAGCCAATATGTGATATAAAACTTTCATCGGCCTTTTTTGTTAATAGCATGAAAATATGGTAGATAGCATATAGGAAAAGATGTGGGTGGATGCCCCCCTTGATTTAGAATTTGAAGGTCATTTTCAAGGACAGAAAGGTCAAAATTTATATTTTAGTTTTTTGTATTAATTTGGACCACAATCAATAGATCTATCCAATGAAATATTTGTTATAAGATAAGATAAGATAGCTTTATTGCCATGTGTTCACATTGTAGTTACAATAAAACATTGGAATGTGTAATGATATTGGTCGTCGTAATAGTACATTCACATGACAATACATTCACATGCACCAAACAATGATGTTAAAATATACTACTACATTAAATTAAATAAATAAGAACAATCACATAAAAAGGTCCGAATAAAAAATTGCTCATTATAACATCGATAAATAATTGATACGATCTAGTAGAAATATAGTAGCTTAAAATGTAAAATATGAAATAAAAAAATTAAAATATAAAATATAATAAATTATGATAAAATATACATACTAAAACTCATCGGAAAGTGGACTATGTGTTTGCTGCGGGTGGGAGAAAATCACTTCTGTTTTGACAGGGCTTGAACGGCTAAGGGGAAAAAGCTAGTACTAAAGCGGTTGGTCCTGGTTTTTATGGATCTGAATCGGCGACTAGATGGGAGAGGTTCAAATAGGTCATGGGCAGGATGGGATGTATCTTGAGAGATGAGAGTCGCTCTTCCTAACAGACGCTGCTGATACAGTATTTTAAGACTGGGAAGGTCTCTGCCAATGATTCGGGAAGCAGTTTTCACAACTCTGTTTAATCTGACCGTTTCCTTCTGTGTAATCGATCCAAACCATACTGAGATAGAAAATGTCAGAACACTCTCGATTACAGCTCTGTAAAAGTTGAGCATGACCTGTGTGGTCAAACCAAACGATCTTAACCTTCTTAAAAAGTACAGCCGCTGCTGGGCCTTTTTGACAATATTTACAACATTTATTTCCCATTTAAGATTACTGGAGATTGTTGAACCGAGAAATTTGAAATGTTGGACGATTTCAACTGTCCTGCCATCGATCACTAGAGGCGAGGGTGGAGAAGATTTCTTTCTCCTAAAATCCACAATCATTTCTTTCGTTTTATTTACATTAAGTTCCAGATTGTTATCGCTGCACCAACTGATGAATTTGTTTACTTGGTCCCGATATTCAGATTCATCAGAATTTGTTATAAGCCCTATCACTGTAGTGTCATCGGCAAATTTCAGTATTTTAGTACCTACGTGACAAGATAAACAATCATGTGTAAAAAGAGAGTATAACATTGGTGACAGAACACGGCCCTGAGGCGTGCCAGTAGATAACGTAACTGATGATGATAAGTTGTCGCCGTTTTTTACAACCTGCGGCCTATTTAAAAGAAAATCGAGGATCCACAGACACATGGATTGAGGAACACCGAGACTCTGTATCTTATCGAAAAGTTTTGATGGGATAATCGTGTTAAAAGCAGAGCTAAAATCAACAAAAAGGATCCTAGCGTAAGTATTTGGGCTGTCGAGATGTTTAAGAACGTGAAACAATTCTATGGCGACAGCGTCGTCAACGGATCTACTGTTGCGATATGCAAATTGAAATTGGTCAAGCAATGGATCGATAATTGATTTCAGAAACTGCAGGACCAAGCACTCGAGTGTCTTCATGACTACAGAAGTCAAGGCAACAGGCCTGTAATCGTTTAAACAAGAGGCTGTAGATTTCTTGGGAACAGGAATGATAGTTGATTTTTTGAAGCAATGAGGGATTTTACATTGGGAAAGAGACACATTGAATATGTCTGTGAATACACTCGACAGCTGGTCGGCACACAGTTTAAATAGACATGGAGAGATGTTGTCCGGACCGGCAGCTTTTCTGCTATTTAAACGTTGAAACATGCTTCTAACAACATATTTATCCACTGCGAAAGGAGGGAGGGATGAGGAGGGAGTGATACAGGAAGGAGAAGTAGTGTTCAGTTTATCAAACCGGCTATAAAAGTCATTCAATCTGTTAGGAAGATTAGTGTCGGTAGCCGTAGTGTTCTTGGGAGACGGCTTGTAGTTCGTTATGGCCTTCAGTCCCTGCCAAATGTTCTTGGAGTTGTTGGTGGACAGATTCTCTTCAAGTTTGTCACGGTATTTCGCCTTGCCGGTCTTGATGGCATTTTCCGCTTCATATCTCGCTTTCTTGTATTTATCTTTATCATTGGCTTTGAATGCATCATGTTTCACCTGAAGCTTGTGCTTAATAGAAGTATTGAACCACGGTTTGTCGTTGGGGTAGATTGGTATTGTTTTTGCTGGTATACAGAGGCCCTCGCAGAAGGTGATGTAATCACTGACTGTTTCGGTGTACTCGTCAATGTCGGCTGCGGCCTCTTTGAATACTCCCCAATCGGTGCATTCAAAACAGCCGCGAAGTGTCTCCATTGCATTCACTGACCACTGTTTCACAGTTTTCACGGTTGGCTTAACACGTTTCAATTGCTGTTTGTAAGTCGGCACCAGGTAAACCATGGCGTGGTCCGAGCGGCCGAGTGGTGCGCGACGGATGGAACGGTACGCACCCTTGATGGTTGTGTAACAATGGTCAAGAGTTCTACCATCCCTAGTTGCACATGTCACCTGCTGTATGAACTTCGGCATCTCTTTCTTTGGATTGGCTTTATTAAAATCACCCGTCACAATAACAAACGAGTCTGGTTGAGAAAGTTCAGCCTGCGTGACGATGTCAGACAGTTGAATCACGGCGGCATCTGTGTTAGCTTGGGGGGGTATATACACGGCAGTCAGAATTATGCTGGAAAACTCCCTGGGTAGGTAGAAAGGCCGACAGACAATTGTAAGGGTTTCTATGTCAACAGAGCACGTTTTTGACAAAATCTTGACATCGGTAGCCCAACGATCATTAATTAGGAAGCAGACACCCCCTCCGCGAGTCTTCCCAGTCTCGTCGCGAGACCGGTCACTTCGATAGATAGTTAGTCCGGGGGGCTGCACGGCAGAATCGGGAATGGTGGCGTCCAGCCATGTCTCGGTGAAGCAGAATATGGAGCAATGTTTATAGTCTCTGTTAGTTTGAAGGTTGCATAGAAATTCAACCGTCTTGTTACGTAAAGATCGCACATTCGACAGGAACATGGACGGTAGTGGGGGTCGTAAATTTCGACGGCGTAGCCTCAACAGGGCTCCGCCTCGTCTACCCCGTTTACGCACGCGCTGACCACGGGCGTTGGCCGGCTGGTCTGTGACCCAGTTTTGACCGGGTAAAACAATGTCATTAAAACGATAGTTTGGTTGCATGTCACACTCACTCATGGTATCCCTGATGTGCAGCAGAACGTCCCGATCGTATTGGTGCACGCACAATGTCCTTCCGACCAGGAATACCGTCACAACACACACTAAAAACACGACGCCCAACATCCTGTCGCCATAGATCGGCGCCATTTTGTATACGAATACAATTATGATCACATACTTGCATCTAACTAGTGTAATTGACAAGTAAACATTCACTTTACAATGTTAAAGCATAGGATAACGAAACACAAAAGTACGTTTTTCTCAAAAACACGGTTTTTAATTACGAACTGTGTTGAACACTTGGTCATGTTACTCTAATGTTCCCATATGCACTATGATGTCCAATAACATGTCACATTCACTTCCTCCCATGTCTATTGGCCAGCTGGGTTGCAGCAGTCCACCCCATCACACCCGCAAGCATACGTGCAGCTGAGGTTCGTTTTGAAGCAACTGCATCGGGCCGTTCTGCACTTAGCCTTGCATCCACAAGTGACCAGCTCTAGGCACGCATCTGGATTAGGAGGCAGTCTTATCCATACAGGTTTCAAGCAGTCTGACTCCATCATCCATTCAGAGATGTCGGTGGGAGAAGGGATGTCTATATGCTCCTGGTCTGCCTGCAGCCAGATCTTTGCTTGATAGTTGGCGCGTGCGGTGTGAAGTTCCAGGGCGTCTCTTGTTGGGGGTAACATCTCCAAACCAAGCTTGCCCTTATCGAAGAGTTCGAGTCTGGCATTGTCGACGGTTTGTTCCTCAGGTTTGCCATACACAAGTGATATACACATTGTTCAATTGGTGCGAGTTCTCCATCACGACCAATCCCCTGCACGAAATGCGGATGATTCTGAAAAGTTTTCCAGCAACACTGCTTGCCATGGCCACTAAACGCTGACGTTGTGTCACAACCTGTGAACGAGTGGAAGCCCAGCAGGTTATCCCTCAGAGGTTTTGCAAGTCTCTCAGACAGTGCATGTATTGGATAGCATTTCCTCTTCTTTGCTGTTCCAGAGATCATCCACACTTCTGCTGTTTGTGCTGGTATAAAGTGGACTAGAAGCAGCATGACACCCGTATCTCTGCAGATGACCAACACTCTTTTGTATACCTGGTTGACTGCCTCACACGAATGGAGTACCAGCCTGGTGTACGCCTCTTCATGGTTTCCTTGAAGTTTGACTTCGCTCCTCCTTGTTGACCTCGCATGTGTAGCACAAGAGAATCTGCCTCCTGTTACAAGCTCACATTGTTGTGGTAGATCAGTACCCTTTGTCACGATGATCTCGGTCAAGAACCTGGCGAGATCGGCCTTGTTCTCATCAGATGCAATGAAGTTGCTCCACACCTGTGGAAGTGAGACATTTCGTCCATCGATGACGTTACGAATTGGCCTCTTCTTCCCCACTCGCTTTGACCTTGTCACTGCCTTGATCGATTGTTGCCCGGTGTAGCGGCAAACACTACTTCAACTCTTGTTGTGTGACATCTGAAGTGACTTGTGACATTGTTCAAGAATACGTCGGCATAGTCGCCAAACGTCTGACACCCATGAGGTTTTCCAAGAGCTTGGATCAGGCCATGACCGTCAATCTTCACACACCTCTTCGTGTTGGCTTCTGGAATTGCCGAGGGTATAGGAATGCCATCCGCCAGGACATTGATTAGCACTGACTTTTGTGTCGAGTTCATGTCGCCTCCATGCTTGGCCAGAGACAGTGGAACTGAGGACAGCTCATGCTTCAGGATACTCCCCATTTCAACTGTTCGACCCGCGGTGACAGCATTGAATAATCGCTGCAGATGTTTTCTGTCGGCTTTGACAGTCTTCTGTACATTGTGTTTGGTAGACACGGTTGCTTTGTACAGAGTGGCAAAGGTTTTCGAGCGATGCTTCTTAAGCACATCATGAAACCCCACAGTTTTCTCAATTAAGCGTTGCTTCACGTTGGTGATAACATGCAGTTTCCCCCGTTCTTCAGCTCTTAGCAGATCACTGACCACGTCAGTCGGGGCAGAATCTTTGGATGCCACAGATAACAAGGGTATGTCGCCACTTATCGATTCCATGTCTCCATCTTCTTCTTCTCTCAAAGCAGTGTTTACTCTGAATACGTCCAAACGTGTAAGCTGTGTGATAAGCTTCTTCACGTCATCAGCATCACGCTTCATCTGGGAAGGAAGGCTGTCACTGCGGGTGAAAGTGGTCTCTTCCTCCTCATCTTCCAGGTTGAAGAGGTATCGCGTGTACTGGGAGATTCGTGAGCGTTCGGCCCAGTTGACACAAAGCTTGTCCCTAGTTTGGTCATTTCTTGTAATGCCTATGCTGCCGTTCAGCATCTTGCATGGTTTGTTTATCCACTCAGTTGCCTGGTCAGCGGGAACTTGGTTGAATCGTCTTTTGGTACTCTTCACAACGAAGTTCCCCTGCATGAACTCTGCGTAGACCTCTGGTGCTGTCACTTCAAGCAGTTTCATATCCGCAAGATACACAGGTCCCCATCGGGCATAGTTTGTGTGGTCATAGATTGTGAGCCATGGCAACATGTTATGTACATACTGATATACACACAATACGTGTTTGGTTTTGAAAACATGATAACTTTGCAATAATAGGTATGCAAACAACTTTTACATACAAGAAAACAACATTTCGAGATAATCACATTTTTGTGTTCAATTATCCTATACATCTCTGTGTAAATGCAACGTTTAACACCTTATATATCCGCCAATACTTGGTACAAACGTAAATTCTTTACTGATTTGTAAAGATGTACTCACATAGAGTTCAAATCATCACGAAAATAAAAACCGACATTTTGACCCCAGTTGACTTTGTGACCTTCAAAATTACTTTCATGTTCAAAATAATGGATGGTAACACCGCATACGGTTTTGTTATCTTACGAACGATCAACGTAGCAAAAATTTGTTTTTGTTGATTTGAACACTATCGATCGATAGAACATGGCATAGTTGGCCACTTGCAAAGCAGAGTTCTATTCTGCGGTTGTCACCTCACTTCTTAAACAATTTTCCCACATATTGGCAAGTTTTATTTAGTCCCAAATCATGCCAAGGAACGATGTTATGTATACTGACATACACACAATACGTGTTTGGTTTTGAAAACAGGATAACTGTGCAATAATGGGTATGAAAACAACTTTTACATACAAGAAAACAACATTTCGAGATAATCACATTTTTGTGTTCAATTATCCTATACATCTCTGTGTAAATGCATAGTTTAACACCTTATATCTCCGCCAATACATTGTATAACCGTAAAATGTTTACTGGATTGTAAAGATCTACTCACATAGAGTTCGAATCATCACGAAAATAAAAACCGACATTTTGACCTGAGTTGACTTTGTGACGTTCAAAATGACCTTCATGTTCAAAATAATGGATGGTAACATCGCACACGGTTGTGTTATCTAACGAACGATCAACGTAGCAAACATTTGTTTGTGTTGATTTGAACACTATCGATCGATAGAACATGGCATAGTTGGCCACTTGCGAAGCAGAGTTCTATTCTGCGGTTGTCACCTCACTTCTTAAATTTTTTCACCACATAATGGCAAGTTTGATTTAATCCCAAATCATGCCAAGGAACGATGTTATGTATACTGACATACACACAATACGTGTTTGGTTTTGAAAACAGGATAACTTTGCAATAATTGATATGCAAACAACTTTTACATACAAGAAAACAACATTTCGAGATAATCACATTTTTGTGATGAATTATCCTATACATCTCTGTATAAATGCAAAGTTTAACACCTTATATCTCCGCCAATACTTGTCATAACCGTAACATCTTTACCGATTTGTAAAGGTCTACTCATATAGAGTTCAAATCATCACGAAAATAAAAACCGACATTTTGACCCCAGTTGACTTTGTGACCTTCAAAATGACAATTAAATTCAAAATCGGGCGTGGCATCCACCCTAGTCATTTTCCGCATACTATGGGTGACTCATCTAGCATGGATGCCCGCTATTAACAAACAATGCCGATGAAAAAAAATTCTAGATCACTTTTCAATGTTTGGCTGGTCCACTAAAACGAAGTCCTATACGTTAACATGGGGAATATGGACTTCCTGCCCCCAATTGTCCCCAGCTTCGTTTTCGCGCGTGAGACTTACAGGCCCTATAGGGCGTGTCAGAATCGCGCGCGAAAACGAGGCTGGGGGCAGTTGGGGGCAGGAAATCCATATTCTCCATCCATGTTAACATATTGGACTTTGTTTTGTTTCTGGTTGTAATAATCGAACTGTTCCCAAATAGCGTATTTCAGTTATATTGTCCGAAAGATGATTACAAGCAGAAGCAATGGAACACTTTGTCGGTGACAGTGATCATGGAAATCATGAATTTTAATCGATTGTTATGGTGGTTGCCATGGCATTAGCGGCAAGTACTTGTGTTTGGCGATCTTGACTAATAATGAAGAGTGCAATTTTTCGCGCAGTACAACCTGCTTGGGGCAAACATATACATGTGTTATGATTATGTGCATTTAGACAACTTGTCAGATATAAGTGTTTATCGAAACCACAACGTACAGCAATGTCAAATGCAAATCCCATAAAAGACACATCAGGCTTAAAATCGTGTCTATTATCTACACTACCTAAACCTACAACTGTCATCCATCGTTAGAATATTATTCTTGTGTTCAGCCCCAATTAGCTCCAGTGGCACGGAGTCTAGCCATGTATCGCGACACACTTATAGGCTCTATCACAACGGTGATAACACAGATAGGGAACACCACAAAGTTGTCATATTTAAATACGCTTTTTTTTTTTAAATAACTAAACTAGCGTCATCAGTATGTCGAACCAGTGATCAATCCAAACCATACGAGGCTAGAACCATAACATCAAATTAGCTGTAAGCCTGTTATTTGTGAGAAACTAGTAAAGTAATTAAGTTTATTATAAGACCCTTAAACTTGACATTGAGGGCATAAACTATAAGAAACACCATTTAACATGGAATGACTGAAGAGTTTGTGTTATTGAAGCGCCCTTTGGTCTTGAATGTGAACTTGCTTGTCCAGATCTTGTGTATGTGGTTGACGGCTGCGGAGGTTTTATTTATTTTGCAGTTGGTCTCACGATCACTGCAGCCTTGTTATTGATGGAACGTAATGTACGTAAAGTCTTGCGATTAAGTTCTGACCAATGTTCACGTTATATATTGTGTGATGGTCATCCGACAACATATGCGTGGTCTTCTTGCTGCTGAGTGCCAAGCCAAATCCTTCTGCGGATTCACCAATGACATCCACTATAATTTGGACATACGGACAACACCGTAAAATCATCAGCGATATCAATGTCTGACATTATAGTCAAAGTCTGAATTTTTTTGTTTCCTCCAAACCAGCCAATGTCCTGGTCTTTCGTCGCTTTCTTCAGGTCCTAGTCAATAGTCATAACGAGGAGAATTGGTGAGAGAATGCAGTCTTGACGGACGCCGGTCAGCACATCGAACCAGTCGCCGAAATCATCTTCTCTTTTTATGCAGCAGCGAGAATAGTCATAGATAATACTCAGTTACTCTGACTACCATTACATTTTCCAGGATTCCATAAGCGATTAGTACTCTCTAGCAAGGTCTATATAAAATTCGTGTCGCTATAGTCTAGTGCTACTAATCCACCGCACAAATCGTGACATGCAATTGTGTACGCATTATGTTATGTTGCAGTTGTGTGTGGAGAGATAACAAGGAGCCCTGATAATGTTGCCGGAGTAGTTGGAAGCAATGTAACACTCAGATGTGCCGGAACGTCTTTATCTTGGGTAGAATATATCTCAAATGAAACGTATCCATCAACAATAACAGGAACGAACGGTGAAGTCTATTTCCGCAAAAAGTATGACCTCATTACCACGCCTACAGGAACATATAATTTGATTATCAAATCCTCTAAACTAAGCGATGGTGGAAAATACAAGTGCATGGACAAGCGGAATTACACATTTGTAGAAGTTGTCATGTTCAACGGTAAGATATTTTCTTGCGTGAAATTATTATTGTTATTATTATTATATATACCATAATTGGTGTATATAATGTCAAGACGTTACTAGCTAATTTAAGATATAGTGTCGAGCTTAGTTGCTTATGTGACGCCTGTAACATGAGAATATCCCAAATGTCCACGGCCCAAATCGAAATACTTACTAATTATCTTATCTTCGTGAATAGTTGTCATAAAACATAAATTTATATATTTCGTATATGTCTTCAGACATTCCGAATCCAAAGACATCTTCGGTTCATTGAAAAATGCATGGATTTTAAGATAGCACACATGTCAATGGCAAACGTCAAGATGGCTGCCACCTAAATTGTGAATATCTACCATAAGTCATGTCTTTTCAGGCCAACTATTATATATATATATATATATATATATATATATCTTACGCATTATTATCATTTTAGTATGATAGTTTTTATGATTGATTAGCTATGTTATTATTATTATTATTTTAATCATACGTTTTTTATTTCAATTTTTATTTTAGCATACTGAGGTATATTAATTAAGTAATGTAACGACTGTGCTATTTTATTGTTTCATGTATAGGCTTATATTTATAATGTTTATATATATGTGTGTGTGTGCGTGTGTATATGTATCTATATATATATATATATATATATATATATATATATATATATATATATATATATATATATATATATATATATATGTATATATATATATATATATATAAGTTTATTTATGTTAACAGTATTTTATCATCCATATATACATATATCTATTTTAATAATAATTTATCATCCACTTTTAGCTAATATTTGTATATTTATGTGAAGCGCCTGAGAGCAATATTATTGATTCGGGCGATATACAAATAAATTGTATTATTATTATTATTATATATATATATATATATATATATATATATATATATATATATATACATACATACAAAGAATAAGCATATAATATTTGTTTATTTAATTATATAATATTAACGAGGAGAGGATAAACATATTAAAGCACACAAACGTACACATATTTCCAATGTGGTCCTCGTAAAAAATATTAATAATTTACGAAAAAATAATTATACATAAATAAATACATAAATAGATAAATATATACAGATAACTAAATACAGACAACTAAAATACAGATATATAAATATTGTTAAATACAGATAGCTTTACCAATCCGAACATGTGTAATCAAAATTACATTGAATCAAACATGAAATTAGTCATTTTGTGTTTTATATTAAACGTTCTGGCGTTCCTATACAAAACAATTAGTTTGTTTGACATTTTAGAAATGACATCAGAGGCCATAGCATCACCAGAAAGAGTCTGATCTAAAGTTACGCCTAACTAGGTGACGGTTGACTTTGATTAGTGCAGCTAATGCAGTCCTATTAATTATAAAGCGTGGCCTTATGAAGACCGCTGAATATAGCGCCACCTTATACAACCCAAGGCCGGTCAGCATAAAACGTGTGTACGATTACATGCAAGACTAAAGGAAATGTGTATCCATAAAATTCAAACACACATACATATAATTTTCTGGAAATTAAAACATTCATATATCATTCATAACATTTTAACTGGTGACTTAAACTTTGAAGCTGCTTGTTATATCCAACAAGATTATTTTTATTTGCAGATTACCAGTATTGCAATATCTATTGACTGTTTTCAGAAAATAAACCAACATGTACAAGTAACACGACAGCAAAGAGTGAGGCAGTAGACGGAGAGCATATTACGTACTGCTGTCAGTGGAAGTACCAGGGCAACTTGACCCCAAAGATGAAGTTCAGGAGACAAAACAGAAGTGCACATATACAAGCCACGAATGAGTCAACTGTGGGCATCGTCAAGTACAGTATTGTTGTGGAGATGAAACCATCTTACAATGGAGAGAGATTCATATGTCATACTTACTTTGACAAGCCACCGTCTATAGGGCCTTTTGCGGACAACATACCGATTCACCAAGATGTCTTCAATGCCTTGTACACATTTCCATCACTATGTGTTTATTGTAAGTATTGCTCTAGTAGGATATCCGCCTATTGTTCGTTATAGAAGTCCTAAGGATATAGAATTCAGCGACAAAAAACGACAACAGTCGGTGCAGGGCTAGTCCCAAAAACCAGCTTTGGCAACTTGACTCTTCCCTTGCAGCCGCTGCGAGAACATTTTCCTGATCGAAATATGCCTGACCATTGCGCGTGCAACGTGGAAAGCCGCCTTATGTTTATGCCAAGAAAAAACAGAAGGAGAAGATGTGGAATGATGTTATTTATAACACTGAATTCAATCTTTAAGAAACTATTAACCTAAAACAATCACTCATAGCAGTCTCTTTATCAATCGCTGCGGAAACAATGTTTTGGCTGTTACAATTTATAACCTATTTTTAATGTTGTTAAAAAATAGCTCTATTGTGAAACAGGTAGTGCATTTTATCACCTTCAAGATTTAAGTATTTTGGTCACTGTATATAAATAATTGTTATTTAATTTTTTAATGCTCTGAGATATTCATGTACGGATACTGGTTGTGTTTTCAGATGGCCCACGAAGGCTGGAGGTGGCTGTTAATGGTCATGCACATGCCTCGGGAGAGGAGGTAGATGTAGGAGCGGTAATAACATTAACTGCTGACAGCAACCCAGCTCCATCGAAAAACACGTGGAATAATACAATATCAAACGAGATCATAGGAAGAGGGGTGTCTATGACTGTCACTGCGGAAATGCTAGGAAATCAGTCGCTCATAGCAGAGGTGTGCAACATTATACCCATTCCATCCTCATACACAGTATGCAACGACATTCTAGTGAACGTCGTAGTGATAGGTAAGTGATAGCGGGTGGTTGTGTCACAATGTTTCTTTTAAAAGGGTAATTTATTAAATTAACATAACGCAACTTTTGTCTAACTAGCAAACCACTAGAGAATAAGCAACCACTATAATTCATCAAAATTAATTAGTGGAAAACTGTCCCATTATGTTGCATCTGTCATGTCTCATTTTCCCGGGAAAGTAAGAAAGTAAGAATTAACAATCTGGAAGAATATGTACACAACTTGAACTATTCGGTTTTGTAATTCACCGATACAAAACCATTAATCAGTGAGTGGTCGTTAACGAGTAGCAAAGAATTAATAATTTGTGTGCCTCAAAATGTCGTGTTTGTCTGGTGTACCAAGGATGTACTCTACTCTCTGGTTTAGGTCAAGGTGGCACTGGAACCGTTTCTCCGTGTATGTAGAAAGGGTACAAAGCTTATTAATTTAAAGGAAATAAAACACCGTTTCCATGATTGAATTCATTGGTCTTTGAAATAAGTGTATAGTTAATACATAAAATAATTTTGTTTTAGTACCATTCTGATTTTATTATATATGTCAAAGGCTGACATTACTGTCCCATGCACGGCCATACCAAACTAACCACCAAATGTATTCATTATTCATTGCATATAAGGTAGAGCCACAGGCGAATTAAGAAACATTTGTTTTACATAACAATACGATTAACAAATAATTTGTTTAAAATAAATGTTTATTGTAAAAGTCTACATAGTTGCACAAATTAGACAATAGTTGTGTACATTAGCATGAGTATTTATAAGAACAGGGTGCTAATCTGCAGCTAAACCGCCTTCCGTTAGTTTAAGCAACTAGGAGGGAAAACGTCTCTAGTAACCAACAGCCGATGTCCACAGAAATATCAGTGGCCCGTCTTTGGTCGATTGGTTTAAAATCAGAGTTTTCCTTTTAAACCCACTGCCTGGCAAAGCTTATGAACTGGGCCTAGCCAGGGTTGGAATTAGAGTTGTCCTTCTTCCAGATCCCAGCATGTTAGTCTGGGGCCATAAGATGCCTAATATTAGCACTGTACTACGGAGGTTATGCTAAAGTCTTGCCTATGGAGAGGCTATGTGCCAGTATAAATAAATTAAATACCTAAGAACAGACTGCCACCTGTTAGGGCGTACGTCAAAAACACCAGTTCGGTTAAACTATAATTCACGCACGAGTCACATCGACTACTGGGGTATGAGACGCTAATCCTGTGTGGTATGTTGACGGATGACATGTATATTTTGTTGACAGACGACAAATCAGGGCTGTCAGCTATAGCAATCGTAGCCATCGTTCTAGTAGTCGTAGCCGTCATCCTGATTATTGCCTCACTACTCACCTACACATACCTCATCATATACGAACCCGACGAATCAGATGGTAAGGACCTGCGTTTTGTTGTTATAGCAGTAGAATAATTCATTGTACTATGACGATTTGGTTGGTTGTTGTCATATGGTACTTTTTGCCTACCTTCCTTACCTACTAACTAGTGTTAGCTGCGCCCTAATTAATGACGTATGCGATGAGTTAGATTGGTTGGTCCAGGTGTAGTGATTTGTCCTGTCTTGATTGGCACAGTCTAAATCAGAAAGGTCTCCACAGTCGCCCGTCTGTTTTATTGAATCTATTCACAGAAACTGCAATTCAAGTGTCTTTGGATAATAATAATACTTTTTATTTCAGACAAACAATGTCCAATAATATCCCGCATGTTCGACATAAAATATGTGACTTATTTTCAGTGTTCTGAATAATACTATTTATAGACTTGTCAGTTCTGATCATAATGCTAAATATAACAATTCTGATTACTACGCGTTTTTTGAATTGACATTAGCAGTAGCAAACATGGAGCTATTACATGTCCAATATATTTGCAAGAGTTGAAGAAGCATAATTTATTCCCTACTACTGTCAGTTCCCTTGCGGTATATGTGTTTCTAGAATCCAAGAAAATAACCAGGTAATTACTAGCAGTATACCGAACATCATGCTCACATCCATAAGTTTAACAGATATCAATTAGACCTCGTAGACACGTGTTAGAAGGATCTAATAGTGGAAAGTAGTTTGCTGATATGAGATGATGAACGACTGGTACCAAGACAACAATCAATACGTTGTTTGATCAGTTGTATATTACGGTACTCCATATAAAATGTTAAATGTAAAGAGGATAGCTTCCCACCTTAACTAACACCATTACCCACTGAGAGGGCCGTGTAGGTAGGTCCTTATCGGAAATGTACTCATTGGTTATTGAAATAATTCCTCTGGAATAACCTAGAAACGCGACATGCATAACTGAACCGTGTTTATTGTAAAACCAGAATGGTTTCTTAATTGCAATCACCCATAGCAGCATTCCAAGTACATATCCACTGTGTATAATCGTCTGTATTATCCTGAAACTCGAATCACCTTTGTCGTTTACCCGTTTATTAGTTTAGTCAATCAATTCAATTCTTGTCTTTAATAATTAATTAATACAATAACAAATAACAATACTTATTTATGACTATAACCAATATAAAGAACACATGGATCGATATCACGATTAGATGATCAGCGAATTTAGGATGTTTTGCTGTAATACCATACAATTCTGGTGATTTCTTGTCGTGTGCCTCTGTTTTCTAGTACGTCATACATTTTCATAATTACATTCTCATTTAAGATACAAAATGCATTTCTGTACATAGACTATTGCGTTATAATAAGTGACACAGTTTTGTGTACAACATTCCTTCAAAAGTTTTGTTACTGTAATATTGTGATGTTAATTAACCAACCAAATTGCAAGCACACACACACCCACGCACGCACGCACATACGCACACACATGCACACATGAGCACATGCGCACACGCACATTTCACAAATTCATTGTTATGGTATGCAGACAGCAAAACAAGTTTTTTAATTACTAAATACGATAACAAGTTGTAATGTCTAGGCTATTGAAGATATGCTGTGTTTTATCCTTGCAGATGTCGACTCACCTACCTATACCGTCAGTTGGTATTCACTGTAATATTGCTGATCTTCCGGATGGATCATATGATGCATGTCTTGTGAACCGAGTGGCGCTGATTGCCCCTGTTCAGAAGGCGCTACTGTTGGTTGGGTAAAGAACATACTTCAGCGTGTCTGTTTTGGCTGCAAAGTGCTGTATTGAAATATTGCATTGTACATTGTGGTGCATTATCCAAATGTTGAAGGACACTGAAGTAACGAAGAAAAATGCATTCTTTTGTGCTTTCCTGATAGAGCAGTGAACAACCAGTTCGTGAATATAGAAAGGGTGTAATGCACGCGACCATTTTGCTTCATGACACTTAATTGAAATTGAAATCTATAGTAGCATTCTCTGATCGGCTATCTTTTACGTAAGAAATAACAAGTGAATATCTCAAACACAGTTCATCTCCATAATTGCAAACCTTTATTCACATTATATGCAACATTGATGTTAATGTAACAAGATCCAAAATACAACTCATTACACCCGCATGCCATACGATTATTATTCTGTGGCAAGTGGACATTTTATAATAAATTATAATGTTTCGAAAACTATAATTATAATGGTGAAGTGAGATGTTCATGAGCATGGCGCCATATATATATATATATATATATATATATATATATATATATATATATATATATGTATATATATATATATATATATATATATGTGTGTGTGTGTGTGTCTGTGTTTGTGTGTTTGTGTCTGTGTGTGTCTAGGTGTGTACGTTTGTTTCTATATGTGTATGCGTGTGTATGTGTGTGTGTGTATGTTTGTGTGTGTGTGTGTGTGTGTGTGTGTGTGTGTATGTGTGTGTGTGTGTGTGTGTGTGTGTGTGTGTGTGTGTGTGTGTGTGTGTATATATATATGTGTGTGTGTGTGTGTGTGTGTGTGTGTGTGTGTGTGTGTGTGTGTGTGTGTGTGTGTGTGTGTGTGTGTATTTGTTTGTATGTGGTACAAACGTTACATAGATAAACATAATACTGAACCATTAGACTCATTGGTCAACCAAGCATGATCACGCCAAACATCATCTTGAACCGGCTGAATAAGCAGGCAGGACTAACCGCTGAAAAGCACGTCGGATTCAAACCCGGAAAAAAAACACAATATAACAAACGTGCAACCGCGGAATTCACCCACCCACACCCACACCCACACCCACACCCACACACACACACACACACACACACACACACACACACACACACACACACACACACACACACACACACACACACACACACACACACACACCTACAACACCTGAAGAGTTTGCTACACAACTTCGTAGACTTCAAGAAGGCCTTTGATATGGTGTGCCATGAAGGTATGTGGCAAGTCCTAAGCCGCTTCAACTTCATGCATCACAGAAGGCACCAGACAAGTCAGTTGTGCATTGCATAACAACGCCAGCAGCAGTGCGGTCTATCGCAACAACCAAATACGGGAGTCCTTCAGAACCGCTGTTGGAGTCCGTCAAGGTTGCTTGATGTCGTGAGTTCTTTGCAACATATACCTGGTGGTTATCACGAGAGAAGTCCAGCACAACTTCAATACCACTGTTTCTGTGGGAGACAGACCTATCAGCAACATGTGATTTGCAGATGAGATAGATCTTCTTGGAGGAAATAACAACGAGCTCCAGCCCGCATACTCGCCGGCCCGCCCGCCCGCACGCACGCACGCACGCACGCACGCCCGGCCAAATGTCAAATTCCTAACACTTGATTTCCCGCCTACCCGATTTGACAAACTGCAACTTGTTCAAATAAGCTTGGCCTCTTTAAGCTCTTGTTTCAGCTTCGCCCACCTGCCCGCCCGCCCTCCCGTCCGTTAGTTCACCCACGGTACACTGGTATCAGATTACCCTACCGAAAGGGCCAATTAAAAACATCTTCGTGGTGGAGTGCAACAGAGTTTGTGTGGTGAGAAACCTTAAATCGTATCGAGAAAATAATGAACAGTTGTATATATCAATAACAATATTATATAATATTTACTGAAGAAGCAGTGACGATGTAGATTATCCAGTCCCCGTTGTGGGGCACCACCGTTTGTCTTCTTCCCTCTCGGCAAAGTTTACGCCAGACGTGAACGATGTCCTATCTGGCGCCAAATAAAACCGGGTGCGGTGACTCATAATTAGGCCTAAGCATTCTGCTTATGGTGTGCGATGCTTATCTCAGCCTCAACTATTGTCGCATTAAAAGGATGTAACTTGCCTTTAAAGCGACATGATCTTTTCGTGGCTTTTTATTTGTATTGCAACATAATGTTATACGTTATAAATTATACCTATTATAGCGTCCAAAACAAATTTCATGTCCCCATTTGGTTTTTTAAATAGACGTAATAAGGGGCCGCTTACTCAGTGTACACATCGACCACGAGGCGTTTTCGAAACCGTTGTAGGCGTTGCTAATAGCCCAGAAGGAAATGCATGATCACGTGATGCAGAATATATATCACATGAACACAAGTTGACGAGTTGCACGTGCTGCCGTGTCGTGTATTTGTTTTCATTCGTAATGGTATCAAGTCAGTTTTTATGTGTGAATGCGATTTGTATGGGTGGGTGGGTTTTTTCCAGGGGCGTTACATTTGTTGACACGGTTTCACCATCCGACCGCATAAGGAATCTATGAGTTCACATGTCGATGACAGATCATGTGACTTCTGTGTGTGCCGCATGTAAAGCTACCATCTATACATACTGTCATCAATACGGCACTATCTAACAACCGAAGCCGCGAAAAGTGCAGTTAACGCTCTCGTCACCTCTCGCCTGGACTACTGCAACTCAATGTTACAGTATTGGCTGCCAGCAGAAATCGCCTTCAAAATGTTGGTAATGACTTTTAAATGCATGAATGGTTTGGCGCCGTTTTATCTTGTTGAACTTGTTTACCCACGAACGCGTGCCGGACACCTACGCCAGAACTATGCGCCAACATTGCACCAAGGCATAACGAAGAAGTGTATTGGCGATTCGGCATTTGGCGCAGCATCACCACGACTATGGAATAACTTACCTGTGAACATTCGGGCATCTGGAACATTATCTGTGTTTAGAAAGTGTTTAAAGACATCTTTTTATTAGACATTTTTATTAATTCAAATTGTTGTGAAATGACAGACACTGCTTTAGAATTTCCTTTTAGTCTTATACACGTTTTCATCAGTGTTTATCTTTTAGATTAATGTATAGATAATTTACATACACAGATTTAGTAGATGTTTTAATTTTATATTAATTTATATAATTTACATAGGTTTAGTACTATACATCTTTAAAACAGTGTTTAATTTATTTTACATTGATTTATATGATTTATATAATTTACTTACAAAGGTATACTAATGTACATCTTAAACCAAAATTTGATTTGATTTATATTAATATATATCATTTATATTTATTAATACATTTATTATATGTCTTGTACAGCGCATCGATCCGCCATGCGGGAATTATCGCTAAAGAAAACAGTTTTATTATTATTATCCTATTTTTAGAAAACCTTTATAGGTAAAGGTCAAAGGGTGTGTGTCACTCGCGGCGATTTGAGTGACAACGTCGGGATTCTTATAAACATTCGACGTTTAACATTACGAAGTCAGTTCTGTTTCGTTAAAACATTTATTGGCGTTCAGGACGCTACAATAGTTATAACGTATACTGATTAACAAGATTTTTTAATAAAAATTAAAAGCCACGAACTGATCATGTCGCTTTAAGTCTTAAGAGTGGATTCGGAGAGTTTCTGGGGACGAGAAGAAATGTTTATATCGTTGTTGAAGCTGCGAAGTGCATGCACACCACGGCGATTTAGATGCGCATGGTAAAACGGAAAAGCATCGCAGAAATGCCGCTCCTTTTTCTAACATCCAAACAGTGCTGGTGTGTCATCGGTGAAGGTTGACACATCCGTTAAAATGTCAGAATTGAAATTACCTATTGCCTGTGTAGGGCGTGCGCGCGCGCGCGTGTGTGTGTGTGGGGTGGGGTGGGGGTGGGTGGGTGGGTGGGTGGGTGTTTGTGCGTGTGGGTGCGTGCAAGCGTGCGAGCGTGCGTGTGTGATTATGTAGATGGCCATCATATGTGCGGGGGAATTATGTGACGTTACAAAGTAACTATTAATAATTGGCTATTACTAATTGTATACAGTTCACCGTAGAACAGTAGGTGGCACTCAACTACAAGGAATTATGGAATCATCCACACACTATTAGATAAATACTTTGTGCGTGATGTAATTGAAATGCATTTCCCTCTTTATCGGTTGGGCGTGTCGTTAGCCACCATTACATTAAAAAGTACCATTTTATAATTATTTGTGGTGATTGTTTGGGCTAGTTTTGGGCTAGTTTTCGAGGGCCGTTGGGCTTGAAATAGTTTTTTGACCTGGCAACACTGGTGACCGGTATTATCGCCGACACGAGGAGGGTAGCCAAACTTGTCTTGTGTAGTAGTGTAGTAGGTTATGGCCACCGAATAACCATATAACACGATACAAAGTATGGTGTCAGAAAGCAGTAGAAAACCTGCGTATCCCTATGAAGAGTGAAGTACACGGTAAAAATGTGTAAAACTAAAAGCCAAGTGTGAGTGAATTAAAAACATTCGACATGGCCCTATCATTCCAAGTTCCCCGCCAGGACCGTTCTCGTTCAAATGACCTAACGAATGGCTGAAACCGATTCGCATATTTGAAAGGTTCCGGCTCGCATCTGCGTTGGCCGTAAAGGAGAAAGTCACGCAAGTAAATGCGTTGACTTATGCAATGGGGGACGATAATGTTAGGTTTCGGATTGACAGACGAAGAGAAAAGGGACTATGATGTGGTCAAAAACAAGTTTGTAGCATATTTGAATGGGCGAAGTTCAATAGACAGTCCCCCTGGAAGAAGGTGAAAGTGTGGACAGCTTTATCACCTCGCTGTACTTCTTAGCAGAACATTGCGAATATGGCGTCATGGGAGAAGAAAGGATTCGAGATCGCATTGTCGTAGGGATCACCGATACATCGCTATCATTGAAATTGCGAACGGACGGTCCTTTGACAGTAAAACAACTATCGACATGGCTCGACAAAACGAGGCCGTAAAACGGAACAATCCTTTTTTAAGAAGCAACTGCTACAACGGGTAACGGCAATGTTGATGTCGTGTAAGGTCAAGGCGCAAGAAAGCTTAACATGCACAGCCAAAGGGAGCCGAAAACCTGGACGAAAGTTCAAAACAGTGAACAAGTCGCAACAAGGAAGGGCGACCGTTGCGGGTAATCTCCAGATCACCAAAAAACGTTATGTCCAGCACGTAACGCAGCCTGTTTCAAGTGCAAAAAGGTGGGACATTTTAGTGCACTGTGTCGATCAGCGAAAATGGTTGACACAGTAGTCAAAAATGCCCATTCTGATGTCGCTTTCCTTGGAGAGATAGACCAAGGTGATCAACCATGGTTAGCTAAAGTTGACCTTGAAACAGTAAAGACAAGACCCTTGACGGTGGTCAAGTTCAAGTTATATACAGGCGTGGACGTGACAGTAATTTCGGAAGCAGACTACAAAAGTGCACATAGACCAAAACTTTGTGAATCAACAAAAACATTGTTGGGCGCAAACCATATAGTTTTGGAGCCCTCGGGACGCCATGTTGGAGGAGAACATCTATGTCCTTGGGAGTCAGAAGGGATCGTTGCTAGGTAGGCGAGCGTGTGAAACTCTCGGGAAGAATCCCTGGGCACTATAGGACCAAACCACGCAGGAACTCCCAACCGTTTGCAATTACCATACCGCGGCGTGTTTCAATTCCACTGCTGGAGACAGTGAGAAGTGAACTCCAAAAAATGGAAGACCTTGGCAAAGTAGTACATCCAACAGATTGGTGCGCCGGCATGGTGGTGGTGGCGAAGAGGTGAGGTGTTCCGGGGAAGAGTGACCAGAAACAGAACGTACGCACCTGCATGGACTTGAATAATCTCAAGCGTACAAAGAGAGACACATCATCTGCCCTCAGTCGATTAGACACTAGGGAGACTGGCAGGGGATTTGGCAAATGTCTCTCTCGCCCAGTTCAGAAGAACTTACCACGTTCATCACTCGATTCGGGAGGTACTGCTTTCGAAGGCAGACATACGTGATGGTGTATATTGCATCGCATAGGTCAATTAATTGTTATATGATTAATTAATTAACTATGATTTGTGCGTATGCGACTATAGTGCTGAGGTGCGCGTGTGCGTGTAATGTGTATTGTGAAATTATTGTAGTGTGTATCTGGATGAACCTTTATGTCTGATATAAATATATTTGTTTGGGTGCATATTCCAAATCCATAGCTCCTCGCAACTGAGTAGCAAGCGTGGGTTCGTTAAGCTACAGAAGAGCTAGTACTGACGTAATCAGTCGCAACGACCCCTGGTTCCACAGGCGTCCCCCCACTTTTCAGCCTGGGGGACAGCATAGGAAATGTCCCCCACATTTTTCAGTTAAAACACAAATTTACAGGCATATAGCGATCGAGACTGATCACTCCTCTACCCTAAAACAAAACCCTACATCCGTCTTGTAGTAAATTAATATACCAGTTCAGATATAAACATCCGACTACCCAGTGGAAAATCACTAGATAAATTGCTTGGTTGTCGGCAGAGCGCAACTTGATCTTAATCAAGTAAATATTCTTTATGTCGGGCTCTATCATTTTGCACCCTTGTGTTGATATATTAATAGGCACTAGCCATCAAGCACATCATAGATGATTAATTTTTGTTTGCCCTTCTACACCCCTTGGAATATATATATATATATATATATATATATATATATATATATATATATATATATATATATATATATATATATATATATATATATATATATATATATATATATATAATATCCTGGTCGAGTACTTATCGCCTACAGCAAATTCCTGCACTTTGTGTAATTTGATCCCATTTTAGTGACGACAAATTTCTTTTCCAAAAGAGGGGATTGGGAAGTTTCCTACACAGGCACAGCTGTAACCTCTGCATCTTGTCACTCTGTGAATCAAGCAAGCAGTAGTGACATTTCGTAACATTCTCAGCATGGATGGATTTTATCCACAAATAGATCAGCCTACGTCAGCATGTTGTATTGATTACATTTGAATCGTGCGTCATAACCTGGAGTGTCATAATATTAATTAGAACTATGACATAGCGTGAATAAAGGAACGGAAAGGAACGTAAGCAATCCGCGACGTACTGGATACACTTGCTATGCACAACCAATATATTATACAGATGTAAGTAAATGCTGTGAATATCTCACTAACTGGAGTATCCCTTTAAAACCAACCTCCTCATACGCTAAAGTTACAACTTTTCACGTTTCATTGCTTTAATTGTCGAAATGATGCAGTGTCAAATGAAAACGAGGGTCGCAATTTTTTGATCACTGCAGTAAATATTTGGATGCCGATTCCGATTTTTTATTTCAATGTTATATACTGTGAAACTTTAATAATTAAAACACAAATTATCAACTTCCTATGCTAGATCAAGATTGACAAATGGGTGTGCTATATTCAAGTTCTACATAAGATCTTACGAATTTTTTATTTCAATAACACAGGGAGTTTGTTCGTGTTCGTTTACGTGTACACGCGTGCGTGCGTGCGTGCGTGTGTGTGTGTGTGCGTGCGTGCGTGTGCATGTTCATTTGCTTGTGCGTGCGTGCGTGCGTACGTGCGTGCGTGCGTGCATGCATACCTGCGTGCTTGATCACATGTGCATGTGCACCAGACGTAACAGTTTCTAAGGTAACCCCTGAGTCATAATATCCCTAACATATTTGTTTTGTAAAGGTGGACAGTGTATTTCGATTTCCTCTGTGTATGCATAGCTACAGGAGGCCATATAGTCAATGTCCTGTATATTGGTTCCAGATTAATTAATTATTAATAGAGGGTAATTAAACAGGTATCGCTTGTAAACATAATTAATGCTGCACAGTTTTAAATGCGTCGGCCAATTAGCAGATTATTATATACTGTGACAAAACATTCCTATGCAGTAGCTATTTCAAATACTGACGTAGATTGCTCCCTGCTGAGATGTTTACGTCACATATCTTACTGAGCTATTTACATTTGTTAATTTCAACGGCAGTTGATAACGCCTGTTGCGTGCTTTATTAAACTATAATATAAAGACACTGCACACGGTAACGTCAATACTTATTATAAGCGAGGACAAACAAATGTTTCTGCACAATGTTCACAATAACTATTAATACAGAACGATTCCTTAGTCGAGCGGAAGTGCAGCAGGTCACGTGCTAAAAATGGCTGTTCCAACTTAGACTGTGCGTGCTGGCTATGCTCGCGATCAGCATGTTGCTGTCATTTCAACATTAAACATGTACGATTAAAGACGTACTACAATTATTGTTTGCCATATATGTGTGCTATAGTTGTAACGGTTAGCAAGCTTCAGCTTTTGCAACGCTTCACTGGAATTGTGTGTCAAATTAAATTTGCTGGATTGGATATTGTTACTTGTTACTGGTGGTGTTCTAAGACTAAGCCAATTAATGGGATTATTCCACTAACCGACTTCTATTTCCAGGATGTTGTTGGAGCGAGGGTTATTGGGAAGGGGGCAGATCGAAAGAATGAGAAGGAGGATGCTTATCCGCGACGACCAACAGTATTTTTGAGAGTATTATCAAGGATCCTATAGAATCCTTGGTATTGTGCATAGCGATGTTTACAACGACCGCTGGATTACGTCGAAAGAGGATTAGAGCAATGTACAATTGTAATAAACCTCTATTTATTTTTACTGTTCACTATGGATATAACACATATTACATTTACGCTGTTTTTGTCTTAAATAAAGATTGATTGGTCGATACTTATTGACATATATATTGATTATTTGATATTGATTGATTATATTTGATCATGTAATCATGGCTAATTTAGAGAGATGCATCGAGGGAGTAAGTTTGATAAAGGGATGAGTGGCGGGTAAACGTGAAAGAGGTATTTATTTATGGTTGCTTGAATTATAATTATCACAGATGAGAGTTTCTGTTATTTTAACAACTGTAGAAAAATTGGGTATTGTTGGCACAATCGTTTGCTTATAGAATATTTCGCTAAACCACACGCAAACAAGATGTCCGATAATGTTTTGGACGCGTTAGACTATACTTGTTTACGTATAAATGATACAATGTCGATGAAGTTAATTACCTCGAATCGAGAGTACGGTGGCTGTGGTTTCAATGACGTGTTTCGGACAGTGGCCTATCGTAGCTTAGACGACTGCCCACTTCACTTCCGGTCACAATTTCCTTCCCGAGTGCGGTGTTTATATAAATAGGTGTCACCGTCGTTGTCAGTCACATTATTGTCTCCGCTGCAATCTTACATAAAAATAAACGATACCCGAGAATCATGAAGTCAACTGTGTACTGCCTGCTCGCTCTTTGTCTACTCTCTGCAACGTCGCTCGTCACAGGTTCGTGTGTGTGTATGTGTGTGTGTGTGTGTGTGTGTGTGTGTGTGTGTGTGTGTGTGTGTGTGTGTGTGTGTGTGTGTGTTTGTTTGTGTGTGTGTGTGTGTGTGTGTGTGTGTGCGTGCGTGCGCGTGTGTGTTTAAGTGTGTGCGTGCAAGAATGTGTGTATGTGTGCGTGCGCCTCCGTATCCTTGCCTGCCCTTCTCTGTCCATCTGCCTCTCTCTCTCTTTCTCTCTTTCTCTCTCTCTCGCTCTCTCTCTCTCTCTCTCTCTCTCTCTCTCTCTCTCTCTCTCTATCTCTTTTCTCCTGCTCGCTCTCTCTTCCTTCTCCCTGTCTGTCTGTCTGTCTGTGTGTCTGTGTGTATGTGTGTCTGTGTGTCTGTGTGTCTGTGTGTCTGTGTGTCTGTGTGTCTGTGTGTCTGTGTGTCTGTGTGTCTGTGTGTCTGTGTGTCTGTGTGTCTGTGTGTCTGTGTGTCTGTGTGTCTGTGTGTCAGTGTGTCTGTGTGTCTGTGTGTCTGTCTGTCTGTCTGTCTGCCTGTCTGTCTGTCTGTCTGTCTGTCTGTCTGTCTGTCTGTCTGTCTGTCTGTCTGTCTCTCCATCTCCATCATTCTATCTCTCTCCCCCCTCTCATATATCAACTTTGTGTTTCTGGTGGTATTCAATGTATTCAATTAAACTCACTCTAACAGAACCGTTACCACAGTATACAATTGGGATAGCAGCGTTTAACAACAACTTGTGTTTCTTTTTCCCTCAGGGCGCGCAATGCCTGTACGACACATGGTCCGACGTAACGCAGTGGATGGAAATTGGTCGGATCATAAACAGTTTGTAGTGGCTTTCTGCTTTTACTGTATGAACCACCCATTCCTCTGCGGCAGATATGTGACGATCTGTTACCGATAGCAAAACATACAACATACAAGAACTACGGCAGTGTCGAATGCATCTGGTAAGTTGTCGGAACACGAGACTAACACTGGTATAAGCGTTGGCATGTTGAATTTTGAACGGGCTGGTATTATAATCGTTTATTGCTTTATCAGTCACCAAAATGTGTTAAGAGGATACGGAAATGACGTAAACAGCAATAATGATATAAAATTGTATGCTTAAAGTAAACATAGCGACGGAAAGAGTTGTATTGGCGTCAGCCCCTGCACTGTAATAGTCTGAATTTCTGATTTGGTAATAGGTATGCAATTTTCAAGTAATTAAAACACAATTTTAACCTAATTCACAAATCGTGCTATACAAGAAGATAATGATGTTCGCGGTGACATTCGACTTATTACAACCGTGTTATTGTGTTGTTGCAGTGTTGAGACCAGACAATAAAGATATCACCTTCGTCACACAATCTACTGCTCCACACACTACAGCGAAAGCGTCAACCGGGATGATAGACATCTACCACAGATGGCATACGTACCAACCGGGATGGTAGACGTCTACCACAGATGGCATACGTACTAACCGGGATGGTAGACGTCTACCACAGATGGCATACGTACCAACCGGGATGGTAGACGTCTACCACAGATGGCATACGTACCAACCGGGATGGTAGACGTCTACCACAGATGGCATATGTACCAACCGAGATGACAGACGTCTACCACAGATGGCATACGTGACCTAATTACAAACATTATTCGTTGAAACTTCTAAGCTTCATCAAGATATCCTATGTCGTCACTCAAAGAACATATCTTGGATAATCAAGAATCAAACTGTGCTACCTACGAAGATTCACTGGATATATTCCATGTCGTTATTTTCATTAATTGCGTCAATATGTTTCCCGAAATTGCAGCTTATGTTTTCGATTTGAATATCCTACGATTGTGTCTTAGTGCTTGACACAATTTTCAAACAAAATCAACTAATACATAAACATTATTACACTTGGTTTGATAATTCTTGACAAGTTCATATATTTTTGTATGGCTTCCCATTTTACGTATTTTTCAGTCGAATTTGTTTGTTTTTTGTTAAATAATTATTGACGAATTGTACAAAAATAATAAATAATAAAATGCAAATACTGACTTCCGTTTCCCTACATATTTCAAGTTTGACATATTCTGCACCTTCATTTACATTTCCTTACGTCATTTCCCTTCGTGTTCGACTACCTTTCCTACTTATATAAGACGCCAAACACGGACAAAGAAAGGTTAACGCCACTGCAAACATTAGGTAGTTCCTACGATATTGCTACGGAAACTACGCTATGTTCTGATATTCACCATATATACACAGACTACACCACACCATGCTACATCCACTAGTAGTGTGAAAAACGTCTTAGTTATTTAGATTTTGAGAAAACTGCCTAAAAAGACGAAACCCATTTTTACCATACGGTATTTTGTATATTTATTTGAATTTTGAAGTGCCCATTTATCAATATGCATCATAACATGTCTGAACTGTGTGCACTGTGAGCCTTTGTAAGATGTAAACGATGTCTGCGTGGGCAGTCACTGAAATGCTAGTCATTGTAGTATTACGGAGAACTCCGTATCCATCACACCAGTGTTGGATCTATTAGTATCACGACACGTATATCGCTGTGGTAACGTCCCTCTCAAACATGGCTGACTACTTATACGAGGTAGATCATATCGACGCCCGACTATACCTGCGAATGAACAAAGAGGGAAAAAGACCATTCCAAAAACATGAAAACCATGAAAATCGCGTAGTTAATACAGCAAGCAAGTTAATTGGCAACAATCAAAAACAGCTGTCCAGCATATATAAAGATGCACTGAAAAGGAAATCAACACAAATTCTCTATGATCCTGCTCATCCTCTTAATCAAGCCTTTCAGAAACTGCCATCAGGGAGACGCCTAAAAGTGCCATTAGCCAAAAAAAATCTTTTCAAAAAATCGTTTGTACCCTCTGCTATTTTAATTTTAAATGCTAAATTATAATGCTGTTTTCAACGAGTCATTAATTAATTTTTACATTTTATGTGTCTCATATTCTTATGGTAACTCTTTATTTAATCTTATTTATTTATCAATTTTAGTATTATGTTATTGCTAATGTTATTGTCTCCAATCAGAGACCCATTTTAAGAAATTATACATGCTTATTTATTTATTTATTTATCTTAGTAGCTATTTTTATTCGTAATTTATTATGATACTTTACCTATTTTAGTGATGACTATATTTACTATCATTTTATATTGTATTGACAATTGTAGATATGATTCACCAATGTTTTTATTACTGTCATTTTATGTGTGACTAAAGAAAAATTTCCGTTTTTAATATGTTTTTAAACGGATAATAAAGTTTTTTGAATCTTCGAATCTTGAATCTTATAAAACTCCTATTGTTCTGATGGAATAATTGAACCATGCGCATTCAGTTATACAAAACTATTCAGGTAGTTTTGCTGATATCATTATGTTATTGCAAGATAGACTTAATTTTAAATGTTCACACACAAAAACAGCCAACTCGCTGAAAGACGACATTTTAAATACATTCATTTCTTCTTATCTTATGCCATCCACATACTGAATTGTGGCATGAGCGGTCTCCTCCACTGGTCTCTATTTGACAATTAGATCGCCAGGTAAGTCTCGCAGTGCCCGTTTCTACGGTGTGTATAAGAGGCATGCACTTGGGTCGCTGTTTCCCCGTAATAATAATATTTTTTATTTGTAAAGCGTCGTATAGCCGGGGGTAAATCCGCTCAGAGGCGCATAAAATACATTGTAGCATATACATATTTAAAATATTCATAATCATTTTAAACTTGCACGTAAAGACGAAATGTTAAATGATAATAAATAGATAATTAAATAAAGTTCTAGAAGTCCTAGTTCATAAGCTAAACTTATCAGCAATAAATAGAAAAAACATTATTATAATAAATATGTAATAGAATATATTAATAACTTAATAATAAAGTAAGTAAAAACAAATTGCAAAACTATAATTACAGTTAAAATAAATTCATTAGAAAATACCCTACAAGTAGTTTACAAATGCGTATCAAAACACATACGCACACGTGGGTGTGTGTGTGTGTGTGTGTGTGTGCACGCACGCTGCGTGCGTGCGTTCATGCGTGTATCGATATGCTACGCCACCATCTTTCTGTTTGTCGATTTGTTTGCTTGTGATTGTGAGTGTGCGGGTGCGTGTGCGCGAGCGTCCGTATGCATGTGCGTGTGTTTTATTTTTTATTTTCGGTTTGCAGCACCCAGCGAGAACCACGTACCCGGCAATCAGTTTCTGAATGTAGTGTCACGGTGGTGATTCTAGTCGAAAGAAAACACAATGAAAAACTATATTATATTGGACTTAGACAAACAGAAAACACAGTAAAAGAAAATGGAGTAAAAATACTTTACTGAAAAAAATCCATAGATACTTCAATTCGATGGCGATAAATTAAACAGGGAGGGGCTCTCGTTGTTCGGAAAGCCTCAACGCGTTCTTACTATGGCAATGCACTGCGAATAATACCATGCAACATTTAGTCTCACAGTGATACACATTGGACACCAATGTACCTACTAAATACGCCACAGTAGGGTAGGGCGGGGCAATACACCCATCTGAATATTCGAACGTTTTCTTGCTATTCGATTCGGTTCGAAATTCGAAAATTCGCAGCTACATAAACGAATATCGCTCGAATATTTTCCTTCAAGTCCCCCGCCACAAAATCGGTCCTGGGCGATCTTTAACTTTCTGGCTTAACAATGAAAAAGATTACAACCGCCACGCCACTCCTCATATATCTTATAGGTTCCAAAATAAAATCACTAACATTACTTAAACAAACAAACTTCACAAAACAAACTCGCGTAAAACTCGCCGGCAACGCGGTGTCATCGCCGTCCGTGGCCGCTACGCGTAGCTTACCGAAATATCGGTATTGTGTCGAGGGGTCTTTTGTTAGCAGTGTCGGGTTAAAGTTTAAGGTTAGGGCTTCGGGTAAGTTTAAGATTAATTGAAATTAGCTTAGGCTTAGTTAGGGTTACGGTCTACATTAGGGTGAGCATAAAACCGGAATTTGTGAAGGTCATTTATTTAGCTACGCCTGCAATAAAGTAATCACCGAGCTACGCCTACGCGTAGATCATATCGAGTTTTGCTCGAGTTTATTTTCTTAATTTTATTCTTTACAGGAATGTAAATGTTTTTATTTTGTAACCTAGTGTGTGTATATGTATATAAGTTAAAGATATGTGATGATAAGTTTGGCGGCTGAAAGAAGTCGTTTTCATGGATGAGTCAAAAATAAACAAAAAGACCGATGCGTATGGCCACGATGTCGACGACTCCGGCAAGACATCTCGGCACGAATCGAATTTGAAACCACTGAATATTCGTATTCGATTCGATATTCGATTCGTATTCGAAAATTCGAGGATATTCGATTCGATATTCGATTCGAATGAAATTCCATATTCGTCCCATCCTGATGTTCAAGCGTATCTTTATAAATGTATATGTCAACCAACGTAAACGTACGGTTTAGAATCCATGGGCAGCACCGCCATCCAAATGCGTCGACTTGAATCTGCACAGGGTAAATTAATTAAACAAAGTCTTGGTTTAATTAAACTATCTCACAACACAGCCTTACTTAAAGCACTAAATATTGAAAAGATCGAAGATATTGTAAATAGAAATGGGAAGTCCAGCGCGTCGACTGATGCAGCACTTATTGTCTCGTTTTATATGTTGTGGTGAAACGGTACCTGGAACCCTATTGGATAGGGTGGTATCTATGGGTGAGTCACCAAGTAAACGAGCCTTTAATTCCCAACATGTACCCGAAACTAGTGTGACAAACAATGATGGTCTTGTTAACTCGATTAGACATCTTTTATTTACTGATAATTTTACCAAGCCATATTCACATGAATATCTTTCAGTTCATCTGTTAACCACTGCCAGGGGCGTCGATCCGGTTTTAAAAGTGGGGGGGACGGGGGACCAATTTATATACACATATATGTATGCATAATATATATATATATATATATATATATATAAGTGTATGTATGTATATATATATATATATATATATATATATATATATATATGTATATTTATGACATGCATAATATATATATATATATATATATATATATATATATATATATATATATATATACGACCTGAAGTACACGTAACTAATTTTTGTAAATACAAAACATAATTCATTTTTGGTCTGGTTCTAATTATAAATAAACTAAAAAAAGCCTTTATGTTATGCTAGTTATAATAGTTATGTTGGCAACATATATTTGAAGAGGGGCCATGGCCCACCGCAATCACTGAAGATTTGGGGGGTACACTTTGGATCCAACACTGCTTGTCTGATTCACAAAGTGACAAGATGCAGAGCTTACAGGGGTGCCTGTATAGGACTTCCCAATCCCACCTTTTGGCAAAGAAATGTTTCATCACTAAAATGAGATCAAATTTCACAAAGTGCATAAATCCGGTGGTTACGCCGTAGGCGATATAAATATCGATCAGGGCGACCAGGCTGCAATCCTAGGGGTGACAGGGCAAGCAAAAATTAATAATCTTTAATGTGCTTGATGGCTAATGCCTATTAATATATCAACACAAGGGTGCAAAATGACAGAGCCCGGCATGATGACAATTTACTGGACTAAGATCAAGTTGCGGGCCAACCAAGCAATTTATCTAGTGATTTTCCACTAGGTAATGGGAAGTTTATATCTTATTATTAATTTTACTACTAGATCGATGTAGAGTTTTTAAGAGAGGGGAGTGATCAGTCTCGCTATATATGCCTATAAATTTGTTTTATGAACTGAAAAAGTATGAGGACATTTTTTATGCTGACCCCCTCAAGCCGTGGGGTGGTCAGCGTCCCCCTCGTCCCCCACTGATCGACGCCCATGCTGTGCCTGTGTTGAACTTCCAAATCCAACATTTTGGCAAAGAAATTTGTCGTCACTCAAATGGGAATAAGTTACACAAAGTGCAAGAATCCGCCGCTTCTGTCGTAGGCGATAAGCATCAAGCAGGCGAGGCGTGAAAGTGCAACACAAATTCCATCATTTAAAATGTATTTGATGGCTAGAGCCTATTAATAATATCAACACAAGGTTGATAGAGCCAGGCAGCGGCTTAAATTTTTCCGTTAGTTAGGTCATTTCACGGTAACAGGCATATTTCGGCCAAAGTAAAAAAATATTTTCGACCATAATATTTATCGCATTTTCGGCGTTAGCTACGTAGCTTAATATAGTGTGTGACTAATCCAATGAACAGCAGTGAACTTTTGCATCGCTTCCTATTTCTTTTTTATTTTATTAGCATGACGTCATGACTGAATGTCATCTATGTCACGAAAATATTTCCAGATTGATGTCCATTTATTGCCCCTTTTCCAAACATATTTTCTTATAATTTATGGCCCACTTTATTTACGTACTTTTGCAAAAGTTGTATTCAGTGTTTATTCGGCTCTTGTGACACAGCCAAATACCACTGAACCACTCGAAGCGTCTACCGTCTTATACATCTGACATGGGCGAAAATTAGGAGTAGTTAGTTATTGTTTTGAGACTTTTATATACTTCATGTTGCGGTAGGATTATTCATGAAGGAAAACGAGTCGATTTTCTGTATGAACCGGTGTGTATTCATTAGATCAGTTAGCTAAATTTCGAGATATTAAATAAAATATACGCCGTGACGTAAATGACTTGTCGTGACGTAGGTGACACGCCGTGACGTAGATGACATATCTACGTTGATGACTCGGAATAACAAAAAGATACTGCAACTATTCGTAGATTCCTGGGTGCAAAACGCATGCTTGTCCAATCCGCCAAAGTGGACGCTTTTGACTTCGGTAGATTGTCCACATTGTCTTCCTGGAGATTCTCCCCAAAGCCACGCAGACTGTCATAGCTCAGGCTAGTGTTGAGTGTATTGGTTGTTAAGCATGGTTTCAGCTTCCAAATGTCGTGTAGAAGTTGTTTTTTCTTTAGTCATGCAAGATTCCTACATGCGCATCTTCATGCGTTTTTACTGATTGGTCTTCTAAATTCGCCTTGACCGACTCATTTTCTTAGGTTATCAACTGGTCACAGCTTATGACGTTGTTGTTCGTTTCCGGTGTACGCAATAGTCTCGTCTCTTCTCATACAATCCTTATTCGTGGTCATATTGATTTGACAAATGATATTACATATTATCCACCGGAACGTTGGGAGACGTTTTAACCTGAGTAGTCTCAACGTCCAGATAAAAGATATGTCGACTGTCATTACAAACCTTCAGTATGCTGATGACTGTGACGTTCTTGCCTACACAGCAGAATAACTTCAAACTAGCTTATCAAAGTATATTCTTGTCTTGCCATCAACATCGGAAAAACCAACATCATCTACCAACCCACTCCTGGCAACAACGAAGGACCTCATGACATTAAAACATATGGAACAACCTTAGACATTGTTGAACATTTCCCTTACTTGGGGAGTCATCTATCCCAGAAGGCCACTATCGAAGCAGAAATTCAGCATCGTAATATCCTGTACCATCATATCCTTCATGGTCTGCGTAACCGAGTCACCCACAACCTCATGGAAGAAACAAAGGTGATGGTCTATAAAGCCGTTTGTACTATCACTCTACAGGAGCGAGGGGTGGGTTACATATCGATGTCATTTGAAGACCATCAAGACATTCCACCAAAGTTGTCTAAGAAAGATTCTTTGTATCCTATGGGACGATCGCCGCCTCAATGCCAGTGTCTTCTTGAAGGCCAACGCAGCTATAGTAATGAAGCAATGATAATGCAGAACCAACTCAGCTTGGGACTGGCCACTGTGTTAGTATGTTGGATAACCGCCTTCCCCGATAAGTATTATTTTCACAGCTAACACATGGTATGAGAACACATGGGAACAGCCAGAGAAAACGATTCTAATGGATTGCTAAAGATTACATGAAGAAAAACCAAATTTACTTGGGAAGAAAAACCTGAGGACCATTAACTTTGCCGCCGTAGCACATGAGAGGCAACTGCCAACTTTGAAACATATCATCTTCTTCACGAGGCGGAGAAACAGCAGAAGAGAAATGACAAGGGAAATGTCCAAATATTATCACGTCTCCCTTCCACCTGGTACCTCCTGCCCACACTGCAACAAGATCTGCAGATCAATAATCGGGCTCTGGAGTCACCTCAGGATACACACGACAGACGTCTGAAAGACGCAATTCTCGTTTCGATGGACCGCTGATGATGATTACATTTTTTCAGTAAAGTGTCTCTTCCATCATCTCCACGCTATTGTGTCACTGTACATATACGTGTTGCGGTCGTCTTCAGTGTTGCCTGTAGCCCATGCCAATGTCATTGTGCTCATCGGGGGCCTAATGCAATTTTGCATATGATATCATCATGGTGTCCGAGAGCAAACGTTTCTTTTTCCTCAACTTATTTCATTTATGTGACGGTATCTTGCTTGCTATGTGTGATGTAACTGTAGTTGTTACGCTAGTAGAATCTGGAATGCTTCTGGAATGTCTTTCCTGTAGTCAGTCTCTTGATGAACTGATTAGTATAGTTCTAGTAGCAGTTAATATGATATGTCGACCCCAGCTCCATTGTAAGGGCATTATGAAACGGAAGCCTCTGAAGACATTTTCGTGTTTTGCGATGATGCATTCATGCATCTGTTGTTCTTTGTCTGATAAATGCCGTTGCCATATAGCTGCCATGTCAACCCCTTATAGCGCTTCTTGTAGCGTTGAGGTGGTCTACTTCACGCGGCTAGACTTTCTGTCAGTTTGCCAATCCGTTTGTACGCCTTTGCTCGGTCTTGCAGAGCATTCTTTCGACCACGTTCATGGGTTGTGGGGTTGAGGCTGTTCAATGAAGCTGCTTGGTGATCGACGGAATTTTGATCGCTTGATGTCTACGCGAAGACATTTGGATGCTTCTCCAACTGCATCTAATTTGATGTGCACGCATGGTTGCTTGTTATCTGCAACTTATGTGTACATACTACATACATATGCCTACTGGTTTCTTCAGCATTTTCTTTCTTTCTAAAGAAATTCTTAATGGCCAGCCTGGTTCGCTTGTTTAGATTCTTTCTGTTATGTCAATGTCTTAAAATGGAAAATATTATCAGATATTAACTTAATTTCTCAAAGATGATAATTATCCAATTTCAGCTAATCCTGTCACCGTTTCATCTTAATTACAACTACGTTTGTCATCTACGTCACGCTCCATGTCATCTCCGTCACGACAAATATGTGACGTAGATGACTGTGACGTAGATGACGTGCCTTGCGAGTCATGGCCAATACCATGTCTGTCGTGAGCTTAACTGGCGTATGCAATTTCTGATTGAGTTGATTGACACCATTTAACACGTGATTATTAATAATTCTGTTTGTCTGACGTGTATAGCACGCGGTGCGGACCGTTCGTAGATGACATGGAATAAACCTACTCATCTGACTCCTGCCCTGAAATGTCGAATATCTCGCGTAAATCGCAGCAAAAACGATTTTGGTGTTGTTTTCAATATGCAGATATGGCGGTAACGTAATTGTGATTCCACGTGGATATGGTAGTTCTTCCGACTATGGACAGGCGTGGCATCAAAGTTGTCGTGACGTAGATGACATGGAACCAGGGGACATACATTTTTATGTTGGAAAACATCGACTACTCAAAAAATATAATAAATAATATTGTTTTTTTGACAAATATGAAGAGAGACATCGCAATGAGAACCTTATGGAATATATTTATAATTTACTGTGTAATTATTACACCTTTATAATAACGTGCAAATTGAAGACCAGGTGATGGGGACAGCCACATTTAGATGACGTCGACTGGGAGATATAACGAGAAATAATTAGAATAAAGACTTAGAATGTCATTATTATATTAGAAATGAAGAACAATACTGTACAAAGCGCCACATATAAGAAATACAGTTTTACGAGATTTCTTTATCGAATATTTCTATATAAAAGTGTCGGGACACCAAATAGCCCGGTTACCGTGAAATGACCCAGTCACATATAAGCAAGCATGCTTATGCAAGTGTATATTTCGCAGAAACGACAAAACAAAGCCAGTGATGTCAGATGTAAAGGTAGGGCATGGGAATACGCCCATCTTAAGCAAGAAATTGAATAATATCAAGTGAAGTTTATTTTAAAAACGTTTATTATAAAGATACATGCATAGTGGCAACACTCTACCTTTAGTTAGGATGACTTTAATGACACAAAGGTAGACGTTAATTCTAACATCAAAACGAAGACAAACACAACATGTCGATTTCCATACATACTTTTGAATATTCATATTAACGCTCCTGTCAGAAGAAAGCACTTAAAAAATATAATATGTTGCACCCGCGGAAATTTACTCACATACATCCGGATGTACGTCAGCGGGAGTTACAATAACAACAATATATTTGTGCATACGTAGGCGTGAATGTGAAAAGCAACGAGGAATGTGAAATGTATGCGTGAATGTGAAGAGCAACGAGGAATATGTAATTCATAAATTCCTATTTATTAATTAAACTCTCGCTAACGTACATCCGGTTGTAGGTGAAATTCCGCGGATGCAACCGTTTCGTAGAAACCTTAGAATTATATTCCCACGGGCCGTCTAATCAAATCTACGAACCATCCCAATGACCACACTAGATCACTACGACATTTCAGCCCGATTCATACAAAACCGACAGAGAAATGGGTTCGAGTACAGACAGACCGAACTGTTTTGTAATATAATTAAATAAACTTTATTGCTGATCCATGAAAGGGACACCAACGTCATGCACTAAATGAAAATCCAATAGGCCTAAACGTTTTCCTTGAACATTTTAGACTTTATAACATGTATCCCTTTAATAATAGAGATACCTATAAATGTTTCCATTTGTTTTAAGCCATGTCTTGCTCTAATTTGCGCCGTGCATTAAGCATCATTTATACATATTACTAAAAATAAGTTATGCTGATTGAATTTGGACACTTTTGTAGAATTTGGATCCATGTTTATCTCGCCGTTATAATAATATTTTGATATCTCATTGCATCAGTTCCATCTTTCAACGTCATTCTAGGCATATGACACTGTTGTACGTTGTGTCTTAGCGGACCTGTGAGGCTCAAAGACCGATCTAGTTTGCATATCGCGGATTATGAAGTGTCATCAGGTATCAGTTAAGCAAAATACTTAGCATATAAATTACCAATGTCCACATGGTTTCACCATTTCATTTCATGTAGACCTACCATCATTATCGTTATACAAAAACTTGACTACATAGCAAGCACATCATTATTATAGTCTACTTCGAATAGGAACACCAAGCGCCGTTGATAATAGCATAATAATATTAATGGTATTACAGGTAAATGCATATTCTCTCTCTGTCTCTCCGTCTCCGTCTCCGTCTCCGTCTCCGTCTCCGTCTCCGTCTCCGTCTCCGTCTCCGTCTCCGTCTCCGTCTCCGTCTCCGTCTCCGTCTCCGTCTCCGTCTCCGTCTCCGTCTCCGTCTCCGTCTCCGTCTCCGTCTCCGTCTCTCCCCTCTCCCCTCTCCCCTCTCCCCTCTCCCCTCTCCCCTCTCCCCTCTCCCCTGCCCACTTGATAATACCGATATATCCCGGTGTTTGGTTCATTCAACTTGGAGGCTTTTTTTTATAAACGAATGGAATATGACTATTATCTTACATATTGTAAAAATGTTAGCAGCGTGAATATGTTTTTTCTTAAACGTGGACGTTAAACCGACATTCTGTATGTAACGACTGGAATACGACCATGCATGTCTTCGGTTTGACCATAAATAGGGAAGCTATGGCGGGATGTGTTAGTTGAGCAATTTGCGCAGTTACGTCCGTATGCGAAAGACTACATAACTCGTTCGAATCGTCAGGGACCGAATTACGACTGAAAATAACATAAAAACCTACGCAATATGTGATTATGTCCGAGCATTCATCAATGATGATTCATTCTTCGTCAACCTCCCGGTGGGTATCCATTCGCCGTATGACGATTGTTCCGAGTAATCATTTACTTGTTGCAAACCCGTCTAGATATACTGCTACTGATCCCAATTAAGTGGAATCGAGCAGCATCTTTATTGGCTTCAGTACTTCCGATTATTTGTATTATAATAATAACACATTTCTCGACACACCTATTTTCTCACTGGCCAAACGCTCCTTATTTCAAGAACACGGCGAAAGTCGACTGGATCAGTGAATGACCGCGCTCAGTAACGAAACAGTGATTGCTTCAAATTGCTGGGATTTTCCATACAACTGACAGTCACCTGCATGCTGACATTGCTCAAGTGAAATGCATGTTAGCTTAACACCTCATCAATAAACCCTTTTTGTCGTGTTTTTCGTTGAATGTTTCTTAAGTTCATGAAATTGTATTGATGAATGACCCCCCAGAAGTTCTAGCAAAGATGCAGCTAGGGTTGGCAGCGACCAGTTTAATTTAATTTAGGAGAAATGGTTTCGCAATGATAATTATTATATAAACCAACTGGTAACAACCATTTCAAATACATCCAATTGTATTCAAATTACACCATATGATAGGGTTTAGTATGCAGTTTACAACACTTTTTGAATATTTTTATATCTTTATTATTTCTGAAGTAATTCCACTTTTTGTGCTCAGGGCGATTTTTGGCGGAGGGGTCATGTGATTTGTAAAACATGGCATCCTTTTCAAAGAATGGACAAAACTACATAATAACGACATGGAAACTCTGTGGATTTCGCTTCGCCCACACAAATTACCACGACAGTTTACCCACATAAACGTTGGAGTGATATATCATCCACCTAACGAGGATAACAACATTAACATTAGGGATAACAAGTATCGCCGAGACTTTCCGCAGGTCGCCATAGATCAATCAATATTTATAATCAATTATCATATATTCAAATGCATTATCACGTTCACGGTTGTTCTAAATACATTGGTTTTTCTTCTTCTTGCACCTTGTTCGTATTTAATCTAGATTTTGACATCGTCCGTTCTGCTTCTTCAAGCACAATTACACAATCTTAGGGTATCAGACCGAACAAATTAGCTGCTATTTCCGAGAACGTTCTCCGCCTGGTACGGTTATTTACACCTCCTGATGCTTCGTGCCAGGCGATTCCCATCCTGTCAAGTCTTCTCTAAATGTCTTGCACCAAATCTTAGTCGATCTTCGTCTTGTTTTTGTTACCACATTCCGTGACTCAGTCCATCGCTACAAGTGCAAGTCTCTGTGTTTCTGTCTCTGTCTCTCCCTCTCTCTCGGCTGACGTAGGACATGCTACGCTATACTTGACAATGTCACGAAGTCTCTCCAGGCTTCCCTCCTTATATAGTCTTCACCGATATGCTCTCTCCACAATACGCCCAATATGAATCGAATACATCGCCGATGACGACGTATATTTTTATGGATATGTTCCCTATGTTCTTCTACATCTCACAGGCATATCGCTGATGGTGTCTATGTTTAATAAATCAATATTTTATCCGATTGAAGCGCCATTGAAAAACGGCTGTTGTCGTGACTAGTATGGTTCAATTCACGATACACGGAGTGCTTTTCTTCTAGTTGTAATAGACCCGAGTCAACGCTTAGCCTCATCGGCTCACCCACTCGCCAGATTCCCGTCAGTGCATTGGCGGGGTGCTCTATTAGGCATCTTATGAGAACTGATACTGCAGCCTTTTATTACCGACAGCAGCACAGATGAGTTGCTTCCACTTAGTACCTTCTAAGAATGGCCACTGAACGACAAGGCAGCTCGGTGCAATCCTTGAACTACTTTTCGATTTCAATTGCGGTGTATGCTGGCGCCTGCTGCGCTATGCCAAGTTTATTTAGCGAAAGAAAAATGTATTCAATGTAGATAGTTGTAATTCTCTGTGATGCATAATATTAGACAGCACAGGAACCGTCAAGAGACTAAAGGACACATAAATTATATCATACTAAAAATAATTCAAAACGTTAATTTTGGCTAACAGAACGTTTTATACAACCAAACACACGCACGCACGCACGCACGCACGCACGCACACACGCACGCACGCACACGCACACGCACACGCACACACACACACACACAGTATACACAATCACGTGACATAAGCAAACGGAATAGCTTGAGCACAGCACGAAAGACGCTCACAGCTAAAATACCTGTGCAATACGTACGATAACTCGCTTCTGCTATTGTTTGTAAAAAAGTTCAACATGTATTAAAACACACGTCAACATAATGATATAATCTCTCATCGGATGCGTTGATTCCTTGGCTGCCACATGCCATGCATCTTCAACGTTTATCGGAATAAATACTGAGGTTCACTTGGGGTAAACATGACGACGTGAACAGTGAATAAATAGATTCAACTGTCTTCTCGGCGCCTCACTCCACGTCTTCATTGTCGTCGTCGTCTTCAGACTCCAACTCTTCTGGTTCTTCCGGCGGTTGGTCGCTCCTCTTTCGGTTGTCCATTGTCTCCAGCTCGAGCATGTTCAGACCGGATGCACCCTTCATCTTCGACAGTTTCTTGCGCCTCGGCGCCACACGCCACGAGTTCCATATTCGTACCGTCTTGTCCGACGATGCTGACGCGTACTACAAACAAAAAACATACAAATTAGCTATTTCAGTCGAACCACGTATACACGTGAATGAATAACTGGGTAATCTGTCATTAGTTCTGTCTTCCTGAATAAGCAAGGAATCCGGCAATAAAGTCCTTATTTCGATATTACGATGTGCTACATGTACACGGGACCCAAGACGTATTCTGTCCGATCGTATAATGAAGATTATGTAACTTGAAACAGTTTCTTGCAAAGGGTGAGTTTTTTAATGCTAATATACTTAGGCATCTGAGTGTCAAATTGTGATAGATTTATCAACAAACTATACTTCCAACACTTCTATCTCATAGTCAGTATCACTTAAAAACTGTGTTTTATATTTTTGTCATAAAGAAAATGCGCTCGAGACACGAATCTTAATGTAATTTATCGACGGAATAGCGAATGTTCAGCATCAATGTTGTATAAAGTTTGACGGACAAATGTGAAGACAACAGGCGACATGTTGGACGGATAGGTCAATTCACATTTCACCTGGTGGCGATCGACGATGTGTACAATCGACCGGACAGAGTCGGTGTGGCCGATATTGGACTGGACAAGCGTGTACAAGTCAGGTTCAAACACCCGGATGTTGTTCTGTGGACACAAGTAAACACATTTAATGACTACATCTGACTACTTAGGAGAAAGTGTCATCGACTATTAAAAAACTAGTTATATTTGCAACCTAAATATACATTTCTTTGTACATGTATCTTTATAGCTTTGTAGGCATCTATTCAGGGCATTTTATGTCAGTTACCCTTGGAGTGCCACTGACATGTTACGCAAAGATATGTGCAGTGTTGTCCTAATTAGTTTTATATATGTCAATTTGGTAAACAACTTTTATCAACAAGCGATTGCTACATTTTCCAAAATATTGTCAAAATATTTCCTGCAAATTGACCTTTGTTTAAGTGGTAAATTCGATGGAACAATGATTAATTATAATATAATTTACTATTATTAATATGTTGAAAATGTGTAACGAGTTATTGTTTTAACAAAACTACAATTTGATCAATATTACAAATGTGCATAATTTTCTTGTTTAATAACTGGAAGGAAGGAAGGAATCGAGTAACACAACTCCTCACGGAAGACATCTGTTGCATATCGGGGTATGTGTACATAATAATTCCATGCCATATATAGTCATCAATTAGACAATATCTGTCGTTAGTTGGGATTTAAAGAGACCACTAGAAGCCATGACGATCACACCATACAGCCTACCTGCACACCAGCAACAATGGCGCCATTGATGACGTCGATACACAACGCTGTCACAGCACCAGACGCTGACAAAGTCTGTTCACATTCATTGAGCCCGGATCCACTCTAAGCAACACGGACACGGGAAGACACTACAATCGACTTGCAAACACAAACGGACAAACGTTGACTGGAAACAAATTATATTTACATTTGGGTAAATGTTCACGAAAGTGTGCAACTACGTTCGTGTATTTCTGGTGGAACGTCCGCATTTTTGTTTGCATTCATACTTTTAGGCTGTTATAACTTAACAGTAGACAAATCATACACGTCAACAATGTTCTTACGTATTTGTGTACGTATGTTGGTGATGAGGAACTTGAAATGGGTTGCATGAACTATTTATAAATAATTGAAAGGGCTGTGTAAGTTACTTATAAATAACTGAAGGGTTTTTATAAGTTATTTATAAATAATGCATAAATGATCTGTTGTTATATAAATTTATCATCACTGAAATATTAAACATAATTTAAAATATGTTCACACAGAAAGTACGATGTTTCCTTTATAAACCCGGTAAGTTACATGGAATTCTGTATTGGAATATTTTGAATGTTATTTATGGATGTATAAATGAGTCTTTACCCAGATGCGGATTGTGTTATCTTCAGAACCAGTGATCCACTTCAGTTTGACATGGTTCCATACGACACACGTCACTTCCATGAAATGACCCTGCAGTGTGTTCAGAAGTACCATCTCCTCCCCATGCGTTGAGAACTTCCGAATGTATACCATGTGATCAGACGACGAGTACGCAAATTCATCTCTAAATCATAATAAAACAATTATGTGCATTATTTATTTATTTTATTTGGAAACTGTTATAAAGCACCATGTATCCGGGTTAAAAACCTGCTCAAAGGCATTAACAATGTAAATTAAGTAAATACATATATAGATATAAGCTAAATAAGTAAGTTAACTAAATAGGTTAAATATGTATGTTAAAATAAGTGAAACAAATAAGTTAATTCGATGAAATAAATAAATTAAATACTAAATTGACTTCGTAAAATTATACTTGCATGAAGATTAAGAAGACTAGCAAATATTAAAACATATTATTAAAAACTTGTAAATTGTCAACTTTAAATATCTCTGCAGATAGAACACAGTGTTCTAAACGCTAAACGCTATGCATACATGCAAGTAATCTAGTGTTCTACTTCTGCAAGGTACTGTCTGTTTTTAGTAGACCAAATGTCACTGGCAGTGGTACACCTGTAGTGCAAAAATAAAGAAATTAAATAAAAGTCTTATTGCAAACATGGTGAAAAAAAAAATTCATTACCTGATATATCTATTGGTAACTGCAACTGGGTGTGTATATAAATATATAACAGTTGCTTTGATTAAAACATGTCAAATTCCTGGTTCATACAGATATGTCAGAGGAATCAAGGTGTCCATAAATGTTGGCATACTGCTGTTGACTGTAAAATATATCAAAGTAAGTATTTTTTATTTTCTAAGCTTTATGTTTTAGACACCTTTGTTAACTGAGGGAGTTTGTTTTTATTGCATCCTGAAAGTGCTGAGGTGCGGCCAATGGGTGTACTTGGAATGTTTGTACAGTTTGTTTTCAGACAGTTGACAATTTAAATATTATTTTGAGGTGTCCAACTTCATAGTCATTACTGGCATCTATCACTATCATTGAAGTCACTGTAATCTGACCCCACCTGCCAGGACTGTAGGCCAAATCTGTGATGATGCCGTCACAGGCCAGCTCCATGCGAGCATCACGTGGAGACAAATGTGCATTCCTTAATGTGTCGACCAGACTAAAAAAAGAAAATTGAGCATTAACAGCAATGGCTTTAGAGTCCTCATGGTCATATTACCAACCATAACAATAACAAATAATAAAATTATAACTAGCAATACAATATTTGCATCTACTTTCCTCCTAGATTTAAACCATAACATGTTTGAACCATTTTTGAAAAATGCTTTGTAGTATAATAATGTCATGAATTTGACATAACCCTTAGCAACATATTTTTATTATATTTACCACTATCTAAGCAAGGTGAGAAAGCATTAGTTGTTTCTATTGCAGCCATCTATTGAGAATGTTTCATTTAGCATATCCATTGCATTGCTAAGTACAACTTAAAGAAATCCCAACAACCAGCAGAAGATAAAACTTCATGGTTATAATCACAATTCTCCAGTGTACACGTATGAAATAGTTTCGTCCTCTGGTGAATTCGATTTCAATTTTATAATTGTGGCTCCCTCTAGGGAATGGTTCATCATTAAAAAGCAAACAATGATCATTAAGGTGGTCATCCATAATTATCATCATTTTCACAAGCGTACAAACCGTACGCTGGGGGGGGAGGGGGTATGACTTGAACGTACGCTTTTTTTAATGTTGAAAAATAATGACAAAAACGATGTGCCCACTTATCGCTCGCTCGCTCATCCTCACACAAGGGAGAGGTAGCCAAAACGAAAAGAAAATAGTGCTCGAATGATTTGCTTGTATGCTAGTGATTCATCAGAATGACGCATTATTGCGAAACATGGCAACTGTGAAACACTGTCATCATTTTCACCATTTACATTTGTACACTTTCAAGGGGGAGCCCCATGTCAGAGAAAGTGTACGGTTTGTACGCTTGTGAAAATGATGATAATTATGGATGACCCCTAAGTCATCAAGCAAGTAACAAGGCATTTGATTTCATGCAAGCACTGAATGAATAAAACAGAAATAAGCAATATGAAACAAGCAACATGACTTGTATGTTATAGTATGCACACATTTCACATACATATGAAAATGAATTCTTGAATACACATTTAGCAGCTAGGGTTTCCACTGTATACTGATGCAGTGATGTAAGTTTTGTGGCCTTCCGTGTAACATATCACTTTAATAAAGGGCGCACAACATGGGATAAGTGTTCAAAATATGTGTCTTTCTACTGTCTTGCTAAAGCCATGGGTCAATGCTACCTAATGTGTGGGAACAGAAAGAAAATAATATGTATTCCATAATCAGATAAATTATGCAGCCCACCCTGTACATACTGCAAACAATATTGGTAACACCACTAAAATGAAACCATGCATTATCTCTAGAACAATCAGCTTCATTTAGTGTCTTGACAACACTTCTACGGTAACAATCATCTAGCTTCACTATTCTGGAATTATCGTCTACATATGGGAGTGTCTTCATTGTGCAAGAATAGTCACATACGAATGTCACTACAGTGAATGAAAGGAACACAACCCAGTCGCCATGCAATGAAACTGTGCTACAAAGAGACAGAACGAACCAATGTTTGACCACTATGTCTTGCACATACCATTACTTACTCGAAACTTTAGAATGAACTGCCAAACGGCTCCTGGCCATGGCAAAACAGCAGGAATTGTGGCAAATACAGTGACAAAGATGACGACACCACAATGGTACAAAGTGCATACATCTGACCAATACAGACCGTGAACAATATATGAGGTACAGCGTAGTATCATTTGTCATAATTTAAGTCATGTCAAGTACTTTTGTCACTTACTTTGAATCAGAGTAATTGTTTTGAAAATCATGTATTCAGGATGCTAGTTAATTTGTACAAGTGTATTATAATTAGCTTAGTTATTTTTCGGGATAGAGCCTGTACTAGTTAATGTGTACAATGTATATATTTAGTTAAATTATTTCTGACTCAAATTTGTGTTTGTCTGAAATGTATATATATATATGTAATTACATATATATATATATATATATATATATATATATATATATATATATATATATATATATATATACATATATACATACATACATACATATGTGTGTATATATATATTTGCATTTTGTGTGTTATTTAGTAAATTATCCTTTTGATAAATTACTGGTCACCAGTTATGGCCAGCAGAACAACAAACATACAATTGAGCTTAGCAAGACATAAAATATTTTGTCTTGTGCAAAGTACCATCTTAAAATTATATATTATGTGGATCAGTTGAGGAAAGTGATAGATGGCCTATATCAGAATAAAAAATTACTTTCTGTTGTATAACATTTACTGGAATTAAACATTTTTTCTGGTGTTACTCACGAATGACAAATACACATTAATTGCACCCAGCTACGGAAAGTTGGACATGACAGCATGGACAAATAGGATATACACTTACTCTCCACTCTCCAGGTCCCATAATGCAATTCTGCGATCCCAACCTCCTGACAGCTGCAATGCAAATAGCATGATGGAATTCGTGCAACTGAGACAGAATGTTGACTTCAAATCATGAGCTAGACTATTACGCACAGTTGCTAGTTTGATTAATAGAAAGGTTATTTGTTATTTTTAGAAAGCATAACAAAATTATTAGTAGAGTTAATTAACATCGCGTGGTGGAAATTAAAAGGGTAACATTGAACTTGAAAGGTTAATTACCTTGTGACATTTTAATAAATTGTATTAGAAAGGTTAATTAGGTATCTCATGGCTGTATAATTAAGACCAAATGTGAACGTAAATATATATTTCTAAAGACTAATTACATAACCATACAAGAGGTTTGATTTACCAACAACACACAGAACATAAATTAGACATATTCATTACTTGTTGTTGGCCTGTTAGCAAGGTCAAGACTTCCGCCTTCTGTGTTTCACTATTAATCAGTAAGCACAGGTAAATTATTGTTACTTGGAAGCTGAATTAAATCAGTCTGGCATGCATATGTGTGGTGTTCATTCAGTTTGTGTGTTTGTCCACCTAAATAGCTTGAGTAGCTTCTGTCTTATAAGATATATTAATAACTTTGTCAATCCTGTGTACTCACACTCTGGGTGCCTGCTGGGGTTGTATGGTATGGTGTGTAGTTACATGGATTACAACAAATGAAACTGATTTCATGCGTGTATGAAACTCTGTGTGTGTGCGTGCGTGCGTGCGTGCGTGCGTGCGTGCGTGCGTGCGTGCGTGTGTGTCTGTGTGTATTTGTGTCTGTGTGTGTCTGTGTCTGTGTGTGTGTGTGTGTGTGTGTCTGTGTGTGTGTGTGTGTGTGTGTGTGTGTGTGTGTGTGTGTGTGTGTGTGTGTGTGTGTGTGTGTGTGTGTGTGTGTGTGTCTGTGTGTCTGTGTGTATTTGTGTCTGTGTGTGTCTGTGTCTGTGTGTGTGTGTGTGTGTGTGTGTGTGTGTGTGTGTGTGTGTGTGTGTGTGTGTGTGTGTGTGTCTGTGTGTATGTGTGTCTGTGTCTGTGTGTGTGTCTGTGTCTCTGTGTGTGTGTGTGTGTGTGTGTGTGTGTGTGTGTGTGTGTGTGTGTGTGTGTGTGTGTATGTGTATGTGTGTGTGTCTGTGTGTGTCTGTGTGTGTCTGTGTGTGTCTGTGTCTGTCTGTATGTGTGTATGTGTATGTGTATGTGTATGTGTATGTGTATGTGTATGTGTATGTGTATGTGTATGTGTATGTGTATGTGTATGTGTATGTGTATGTGTATGTGTATGTGTATGTGTATGTGTATGTGTATGTGTATGTGTATGTGAATGTGTATGTGTCTGTGTCTGTGTCTGTGTCTGTGTCTGTGTGTATGTGTCTGTATGTCTGTGTGTGTGTGTCTGTGTGCGTGTGTACGTGTGTGCGTGTGTCCATGGCTCCATGCATGCTGTGTGCATGTGCCTGTGCCTGGGTGTGTGTGTGATTACTGTGCATTACATTCCAGTAATCCTCTCTCACCAGGAATGTGCTGTTGTAGCCTTGGTCGCGCCCAATCACGGCCAGTGACGTCACACAACTGTCATGTTCCTCAAAAATATTCTTGCAGATGAAGCCAGCAACACGATTACTCACAGAGTCATTGTCCTGCCAAACATACATACCTTTAACACTGGGAAAACTAGGAAGAAATGTGGGAAGAAAATGACAGGCAGGTAGATAAACAAAATTGTACCATGAAGAATCCTTAAGTCAGTGATGAAAGGGAAACTTGTCAGAAGAAAGAGGGAGAATTAGTGTACAACAACATGAGAAGACGGAGAGAAAGTTGAATATGGTATAAAAAGAAAAAAAGACACATAAATCAGAGAAAGAAAAAAAATATATATATGAAACTCTATTGTGATAAATATTGCAAATATCTTAGATATGCAATATGCAATTTTATGCATACATTTTATTTGTGCTCAAAAACGTTAAAACGGCGGACAAAAACACTGAGATGCCAGCGTGATACTGAGCCACTCAGTGGATGCAACTTACATTGATGGTGGTTTCTCGGAGCAGCTCGGAGCTGTTACTAAGCAACACAGCATACTTGATGATGAGGCGTTTGTCAGAGTCGGGGGGCTCCATGTTCTGGAGCACGGTCACAGCTGCAGTGTCAAATCCCCAAATGTCTGTGACAGATAATATAATGTTGTTGTAGCCCAACGATAACATGGACGGTTTAGTGACACTGCAAATTACAAATAGGACGACTACCAAGGTACTTAAAGTCGACTACATAAAATAGCACATTTTAAAATTATTCTGTGATGAGACATGAAGTGTAGAATTACCATCAAGTCTCTGTATTAATACACTAACTCCAAGGTTATGTAAGTGAATCTTCTCACAAGATTCAAGGTCAGTTGGCTTCCTTCTCTGTTCATTGTGGTCCTTGGATTAACTGGCCTTGGATATACCAATTAAAATGGTATTTGCTATTTACATTTATATACTTGTTGAGTGGATAAAATGAGTGGTCTGTCATTCCTCTATAGGAGTTCTGTTGAAGTTATCAACAACAAAATGTTTGCTATATGCAATGTTGTGATTAGTCACAGCAGATATTAAATCGTTATTTGAGTTTAGGTTTAAATGTTTGCACAATAGTGTAACAATGATATATGTCACCGTCTGAGAGGTTTCCTACAACTGAACTTTTTAAAGTGGGACTAAGACCCTCTTTAAAAGTATATACAAGTAAATAACTCTCTTTAGCTACCTTCTTTTTATATAAAGTACGTAGGAAATGAGTAGCTCAGAGGTCATTGGTCCATAACCGTACATACACAAATCACAACAAGAGGAGTGTGGACCACAGTACCTTGGAGGTAATGCACTTACAGTTCCCAAAATTAAATTATTTGAAAACAGATGCAGAGAGCAGTTAATTTCACAGTATATACTGTATCACTACTACAGATGTTTCTGTAAAAAACAAAATGTCATAGAGAACCATAACAACACCACAATTTTAACGTTTTTCAGCAACTGTTGACTTACAGATGTTGCCGTCTTCACAAGCCGCTATGAGGAGATCAAGCTCTTCCACAAACAACATTCTTAGTGTCGTCAAGTTGGGATGTTCGTGCTGCTTAATCTGAATAAACACAAGACGAGGTCAATTGTCAAAAGAATCTGGGATAATGTATGAATAATCGTGAATATTGTGAAAATGATTCTTTTATTTGGATTCTGAACCAAAATGTAGTATGCAAGCTATGCAACATATAATGCTAATATGAAGAAAGTACATGAATGTTTGAAAAGTTGAGACAGTGCAAAGATACTCTGAAAATATGTTTGAATATGTGTGACTGTGTGTGAGTGTGTGTGTGTGTGTGTGTGTGTGTGTGTGTGTGTGTGTGTGTGTGTGTGTGTGTGTGTGTGTGTGTGTGTGTATGTGTATAGTGTCTCCATGCATATTGTGTGTGTATGTGTGTGTGTATATATATATATATATATATATATATATATATACATATATATATATATATATATATATATATATATATATATATATGTATATATATATATATATATATATATATATATATATATATATGTGTATATATATACCCCAGTGAAGTGTTCACATAGACATGACCTACATCGCTAGAGACGAGGGCAGGGGAGGGGGCGTACGAGGGTCTAGATGCCCTCAACCTTGCGGTTAACTTGAAATTTGAGTCATCAAAGATGGAGTCTCTCTTATCAAAGTGTCCTCTCAGCTTTGCCTTGATTTTCTTCTTGAAAGTTTTCTTGGCATGCTTTGTATCAGTGAGCAGAAAGAACTCCTTGCTGTGAATGGGAAATATAAAAATAGTCACAGAAATTTGGGATTTAGGCAACAAATAAATAGTTGATTGGCAAAGATGTAGCGTATCACTGTTGTTGATCAATATATTTACCATTGGCTGCTTGGCAGACTAACATATCTGTCATAAATCATGCAACAAACTACGGGAAATGTAAACAGAACTTACAAATCCAACATATTATCAACTAATTATCATGACATAACTTTCCAATTCATTATTAATTTTTTTAGTAATGTAAACTTGACTGATTGCATTAGTGTGTATTAGAAAGAAAAAAGTTTAATGTTGACTGTTACTGTAAATTGTTCGAGTCATTGCATAGGAACATGGTAATTTTATCATCTATAACATGGGCATGGTTCACTGTATCTGGCATTAGAGTAAGATCTGTAGTGTTATTTACGAACCTGTACATGAAGTGATTCGACTGCATCCGCTCCCATTTTGTGATTGTCCCTTCTGTGTTTCCACTGAAGATCAACAGCGGCACTTTACTTGCTGCAAAACAAACAAACAAACAAACAAACAAACAAACAGTTACAAAGATACTACACGGTTTTACAAATCTATACTGTACAGCCTGATTTTTTTAAAGTACAATGTGGTTTTTATATATTTTACATGAGTTTACACATTACATGTAATGTTGTATAACCTGATTTTACAAAGTAATACTGTACAACCTGATTTTACAAATAATGTACAACCTAATTTTACAAAATAATACTGTACAACTTGATTTTACAAATGTATACTGTACAACAGTATTTTACAAATGTTTAATATACATTACAAATGTTTAATATACATGATTTTATATTAAAAATGAACCTTGCTTTAATGGCTGACAAAAGTTCCCTAGTTTTTATTTATTAATTAATATAAATTACTGTTCTTAATTACTGTTCAATAATAAATATGCTGGAAGCCAAATTGAGTGTGGATACTTTAGTAATCCAGTAACAATGTTCACAACTTGAAAGCTGACCACTCAAAAATATTCAAATGATAAATAAAATGTCCAATTTTAAAACAAGATTTAAAGTCAAAAGTCAAGTCAGCTTAATTGCAGTAGCCTTTGATAGCCAGCAATGTGGAATATTTCTGTTACAAATTACCATGCTAGCTAATACTGGGTAAAGATACAAGACAGTTTATTAAATTGTCTTATGGTCAGTACAAAATGAAAAAATCAGTAATTACACAGGCAGTCACAGACTAATATTCCATACATTCGCACTGGTGTGATGGTGGTAATGTGATGGTGGTGGTAACAAGGTTTCACAATTTAGTCAGTTATAAAATAAATGCATAATAAATAAGTACCAGGTATGGATTTAAAATAAATACTTAAAATTTAATTAAAATAATAAATAAATATGAATAGATATGATTAGATATGAATATATATGAATAGATATGAATAGATATGAATACATGTGAATAAATATGAATACATGTGAATAAATATGAATACATGTGAATACATGTGAATAAATATGAATAAATATGAATAAATATGAATAAATATGAATAAATATGAATAAATATGAATAAATATGAATAAATATGAATAAATATGAATAAATATGAATAAATATGAATAAATATGAATAAATATGAATAAATATGAATAAATATGAATAAATATGAATAAATATGAATAAATGTGAATAAATGTGAATAAATGTGAATAAATGTGAATAAATGTGAATAAATGTGAATAAATGTGAATAAATGTGAATAAATGTGAATAAATGTGAATAAATGTGAATAAATGTGAATAAATGTGAATAAATGTGAATAAATGTGAATAAATGTGAATAAATGTGAATAAATGTGAATAAATGTGAATAAATGTGAATAAATGTGAATAAATAAAAATAAATAAAAATAAATAAAAATAAATAAAAATAAATAAATATAAATAAATAAATATAAATAAATATTAATAAATATTAATAAATATTAATAAATATTTATTTAAAATAAATTATTGTTTAATGGCTCTCTTGCAGGCAATGTACTACATATAAGGACATATAAGTTGAGGTGTTTACTGTAGGTGAGACTCTCCAGGGGACTGCTTCCTTTCAGGGTCGTCACACAGCCTTGAGGGTTGTACTTCCACGTCATTAGGTGTCGTCTGCTGGTTGACGCTAGACAAAGGAAACAAGAGACGTGTCACATTCACATCACCCGTGTCCTGTGAACAGTTTCACTAAGGTAAACAGCTCACCTGGAAATAATAATGAGACAGCAACAAAATCCGTGGGAGTCAATCTCAGAGGGTCATCATTCATATTAAGCATTCCATTTTTGGTTTTGAGCAAGCTTTTTCATATGAAAAGTGTGCTATGTAAATTTGGTATACAATAATCAAGTCAAAAGGGTTGATCAATCTCAGCGTTAATAAATAGTCATCATTAAACCAAACCTGTTCTTAAACTAAGGAGCTGTTTCAAAATGTAAAACACTGCTGCAGTGTCGCCAGGATAATATTTCCATGACACACCAATGAAAGCATTCCTGTTTATTGACTTTGCCAGTCACTACTGTGTCAGCTGTGTGAACACTGCAAATATCCACCCCAATTTCAAGACAGATTCACAACTGATGAGAATCCCAATAATACTCATTCACGCCCAAAACATTGCATGTAATGCCTAATGGCTGAAATCGCGCAAAGTTATATTGTAACACGAGGATAGGACAATGTAGTGTAGGAGTAATCTCATGCCACCCTACTATCATACAACCTCTAACATGGTACAATTTTAAGCTCGAGAAGAACCATTAGCAACATGAACTCCTAAGCCATACACAGTGGACGTGACTCACCCACGACCTGGTTGAACTCGTGGAAACACCTGAGGATTTGGAGACTGTACTTCTCCTCATTCTGGTCCTGGTCGTCAAACATGGGGATGAAGTCTGATATCTGAATAGCAAATATTTATTGGCTTACAACATGTAATAATATTATATCATAGTTAATGTAATTAATGTAACAATAATGTGTGTGTGTGTGTGTGTGTGTGTGTGTGTGTGTGTGTGTGTGTGTGTGTGTGTGTGTGTGTGTGTGTGTGTGTGTGTGTGTGTGTGTGTGTGTGTGTGTGTGTGTGTGTGTGTGAACAAATCCACAGCCTATCCCATAAACAATAACAAAACCCATTATATTAATCGATATAGCAAATTAATTCCAAATAATTCCAAATAAACTTATTCAAGCACAATTCATGTTTAACCAACACACAAAATAATAAAATTATTCGTCACATATATAATATTTATTGTCTGCACTTTAATTGTCAGTTGTTCATTAAGTTTTTTATATGCTGCTGACATTTTGGGAGGAAACGCTTATATATGGCATATTTGAAAATACTGAAGTGTTGAAATGTAAAGTTGTGTTTGCTCCATTAAAACATATTTGGGCAGCCAATAGTTTAGTGTGTAGCACAATTTTACGATAAAATGAAAAGGACAACTTCCTTTTCAGATGCCATGACAGACGTACGTTTTCCCCCGACCGTGAGTCGTACAAGGTGGCATAGCTGGTGCCACCTGCGGCCCACACAACCTTGTTTCTGGGCACATAACAGATCCCTGTGACAGTGGAAGAGAACCCGTCCAGTCTGTGCACCAGTTTGCCGTCCATCGACCAGATCCGAACGCTTTTGTCAAACGATGATGTCACTACCCTGGAGCAAAGCACCATGGGAAATAAAACTTCACATCCGCATGGTTTGTTTAGAGAAAATAAAATGTGATGTGCATGTTCAATAATTTAAGGGTGGTTTGATTTAAATTTAAATTAAAGAACTTTAAGGATGCCAATTAGTAAAGTAATCTACTTACACTAGACAGGTACAAGGCATAGGGTTAACTGCAACTTGCGTTAACGGTTTTTAGTTGTTTTCTATTGTTTGTGACTCATTTTAAAAGGAACAAAGATGAACAAAGGAAGACGATGAAGAGGAGAAAGAAATGAACGGAGATGAAGGAGGGAAGGAATTGAAGAATAGGAAGATAAGGAAGAAAAAAAGTAAAGAAAGAAGACGAAGAAGAGGAAGTGTTCAAAATATTAAGAGGAGTAAGAGAAAGAAGATGAAGACGATTACATGTAAGATGAGGAAGCAGAGAGGGAAGAAGATGAAGAGGAAGAAGAGGAGGAAGATAAAGAAGATGACATGTAAGACGAGGAAGAAGAGAGGGAAGAAGATGAAGAGGAGGAAGATAAAGAAGATGACATGCAAGATGAGGAAGAAGAGAGGGAAGAAGATGAAGAGGAGGAAGAGGAGGAAGAGAATGAAGAGCAAGAAGCTGAAGAAGAGAAAAAGTAAGAGGGGAGAGGAGGAAGTGGAGGAGCTGCTCCACTTACCACATGTTGTTCTCATTGTCCTTCACCAGCAGTAGACAGATGATGCCCGCATCGTGCGCTGTCGGAGTGCTGAAAAGTCAAAATAATAATGAATACCAACTCCACAACACTTCCAAATACCTGACATAGATGGCGGCATGATGATACTGTATGGCTAACTGACTATGTGGCATTGGCAGAATGTGCTGATGCATCTACAACCTATTGTATTACTGCACCACTGCTAACAATTCTAACATGCAATGTGTCTCCATTCATTCTTAACATATCTACATTTTGGGGTGGTCTGTTTATGAAAACAGGGAATACTGGTGTTATCCTCAGTATTATCCCTCAAGTAAATTGATGTTTTTTCTGTGGATATGTCACAAGATTCTCCACAAATACAACATGCTATCGATTTTCTATACTGCTTAATGGATTATCACCGCACACAAAGTGCAGTTGGTTATATCTAGGACGTTTTGCGGGCAGAGAAGGCTGTGCTGAAAATGCAGTGTTAGCAAAATAAAATGTTAAGCAATATATGTTAATCATGTTTCACACATATATGAAACATTTCAGATTCCAAACATTCTCCGTTCCTCCACTTACATTATAACTGGAGACATGCGTTTCTCCCCAGTGTATGAAGTGTCGTAGATGATCAGTTTCTGGTCATATCTAAAACAAATCATGTGATGCAATCAACAAGTGATACAAAAACAAATTATACTGATTGTAATTTGATCACCGGGATCTTAATTAATTGGATTAAAACCACAGAAACAAAATTTTGCTATTACATACAACTAGTTATACAAGGTTCTCAGTGAGTAATACACTGGGGAATATTAATATAGAATACCAATATAATATAATTATGTTTGATGATTTAAATGTTCCCATATTAAACTTTATTATTTGTAATATTCGCCAAAGGAAAATTGATTTTCCTACACTGCACTGCATCTGAAAGTTGATTGTAACAATCACTTGTGCCCTTACATTTTTGGATGGCACATCATTTCATCATTTAACTAAAGCATTAAAATTTTGTATTTACAAAAAAATTAGTTTGCACTCAATCAGTGAAATATATGTTACTGAATTTCCTCAAAAGATTTCATCAGAATGTATTTAAACTCTAAGTATAGCAAATTGTGACCAGCTGTACCAGAATATTTTATTGTTTAATTTTATCATAATGACGACAAGGCACATAACTGGGTTTTCTATTTAATTTGTTTGAAAAATTACAAGCGATGGATTGTTTCACTGAAATATCTGGTTTATTGGATAAACTGTTGTGCTTGTATGTATTCTTACCCGGCAGAGTAAGCGCGAGACTCGTGACAGACGATGCACCTCACAATGTCAGTGTGCTCTTTCGCCCAGTACACCAGTTTGTTGTTGATCACGTGACCACAGGATTTCTCTGTAACATACACAACTAAAAATCTCATGGAGAACTTATTGAGTATTGCGCCATGCAGACATTTTATTCAGCATAATTTATACTAAACTTTCTAATGGGTCACATATTAAATTATGTTACACGTACATTTAATATATGGAAAAACTTAATTCCTTCTTAGTCATATACCAATATCATTTACCAACTGAAATTAAGCAATAATGTAGCATCATAACACAGTTTGTATAAGTAATTTGCAAGCATTATTTCAAGATGACATTAGGAGACTTTTTGATATTGTTCTAACTGGTATTTGCACATACCACTGTCAAGGGCAAATATTTGCAGGCCACCGTTAACACCACATATCAGTTGCTGCCGTCTGGGGTTTAATGCCATACAGTAGACTGGAACACCGATCTACAAAGTAGTGATGTGCATTGCATGTTTATATCAAGGCACATATATATATATATATATATATATATATATATATATATATATATATATATATATATATATATATATATATATGTAAATATATATGTGGCATATTCAAACACTCACACGCACGGATGCACGCAAACATAAGAACATAAACAGGAACAAAATGTTTATGGAATGTGTTGTTCATGGCTCCAAGATTTCATTTGACAGCAAGAATTCAACTTACTCTGGAGCTAAATCTTGAGCCAAATCATATGACATCAGTATGTGAAGTAGATTCACTGTAGATGGCTCGAAACTTTGTAATGTTTAAAAACTTTGCCCCAAAGTAAGTTTAATTCTTGCTGTCAAGTTTACTAATCACTTTTTAAATGTTTTCATTTATTAAATGACACAACTTGGAATTATTGTTTGAAACTTTAATGAAATATTACGATTATGATTGATCACTGTTGTTTAATAAAATACTTTCAGCGTTCATTTTCGTGCCGTATAACCATTTTTTTTTCTCTGTATTTACCATTTTAAAATCACCACACAATGTATTTTCCCTTTACCATATCTGCACCAATAAGTAACACTTGAGAACCTACCACAATCGTGTCTGCGACTCCACCGCCAATACTCCAGACCAGGATGATCCCATCATTGGCGGAAGATAACATGTATTTTGTTGCAGTCCTACAGAGAAATCATCAACCAATGAAAATTAAGCAGGCAAATGTTTCATACAGTTAGATCAAAATGCATACATCCATGCACATAGTGCATAGGATAATGCCTATCCAGATTGCAAATATAGTTATCTACTTTCGCTGCACACTGAAAATATGCAAGTGAATCAAATTGCTTGATTGTGTAATCAAGCAGACAATGGTTGGTTAGTAGCAAAATTCCTACCTTTTGAAATGTCACATATGAAAATCATTATTATATTACCAGTAGCAGTGAATATGTTGAGAGAAAGTGGAAATATCCATTTTCTCAGAACGTGGTATAAATAGGTTTATTTAAAACTACAAGTATCCACCCTAAAATATTAGTTTACTTCCAACTGATTAAATACATATAGCTGTTATTAATTTAGAATGTGATGCTCTTGCAACATGATTTGTGGGCCATGTAAAAGAGTTAGGATACTAATAACATCATTACGTAATCACTCACCAGTAAGCGAAGTCTGTAACCCAACCAGAATGCTCCCAATACTGGGTCACAGGCTTCCCTGTGTCTGCTTCCCATGTGCGGATAAATCCATCTAAGAAAATACCATGTGTGTAGGCCATAAGCCACTAAACTACAGGTCATGACATGAACTGATGACAACTATATGAGAAGAAGTATTGTCAGAGGTTTCTGACTGCACACTTCAAAACAGTTAATTCAAACGTAGTATCAATTTGAACTATTCTGCAATGTAGTATTTATGTAGGCAATGGGGAATATGCAGTTTCCATAGGAAGACTGGTCGAAATGTCACCCCAGTAGTGTTAGTTTTGCTTGTCAACCTCCTAATGACATATACATCATTTAGTTGTTGCAACTATAATGTATACATCCATAAGCAAGAATACTTACCTTCAAAGCCAACCATCAGTTCACGTCTGACTGGGCTATATCCAATTGCAGTGATGTTGCGGTTGTGGGTGTCCCGCAGCGTATATTGCGGCTCCATTGCCATTTTGACTGGTCAACCAGTATATTTCCTAAAATCTACAAAATAAACCAGAAAATGATACAGAACTTTGCATAACCATTTTAACATAACAGATAACAACTACCGGGTAACTGTTTTATGTGTGTATGCATTTCATTGAGAAGTGTAAATGAATAAGCATGTGGTTCTAATTTGTTTATAGTTATTTTAACTTGTCAAGTAGGCTCAAGTAAGTAATGTTTCAAAGCTAGCTGGCTGCATCCTCTGCTACCCAATGGTAGTTTACTTACATTGCTTTACATAGAGACCTGTCCACCCATCGTTAGTACATGTACTTAATTTCAGGTCATAATCACATAGTTCAACTGGCTTGTGTGTATGTGAATTAACATGCACATGTCTACAAAAAAGTGACTGTCAAAAATGTTTCATGGATAAAGCCCTGTTCTCCTATAGCTTGTACAAAACTGGACAGGCATGGTGTATGTGGTGTACCTGGCTGTCTCTGTGTCTCTCTTGATATAGATATTACACATTGTACATTGTACATCTCAATTTCGGATGGAAAAGAACCATTGAGGATGACCACCATCAGTGTCAGCGCAGAACGAAAGACTGCTCTGGTTGTGCAATAATGTTCTGAAAAATCTGACTACCTGGTAATTCAACGAGACTGCATCAGACCAAAACACTGTAACCTCCGTGTATACAGACGATAGGAAGTTCCAGTGGGGGTTGCCTCATTAAACTTTTGCAATATGATCACACTATGTGTCCATCACATAGTTGTTGCCTGCCTCCCTAGAACTGTTGAATGTTCCCCTTATAGACACAAAAGTGTTCAGTGATCTGACACCAGCAGATCAAGTTATTTGAAGCTGTGGCTGAATGCCTAGCTCTAGTACAGCATAGTAGACTGACGGGATTACCCGACTGACGCACTGCAACAAATCAATTCTTCACAAATCGGATAACTAACTCGTGGAACAGACTCCCAGAAGAACTAATCACAGCAGATTCATTAAGCATTTTCAAGAAGAGATTGAGGTCTCTGCCCACCGGTTAAATGAGACGAAACAACCAAGTATAACAAGCATAAGTAAGTAAACAGATTTAGACAGACGTACGCGATTAGTTGGTAAATCAATCATAAAAATATGTAAACAACAAGGTTGGACAGGCAGAATCGAGTCTTTCCCGAATATTTTACATGTGCATTTATACAAAATTATAAAGGATGTGACATACCAATCTTAACTATAGTAACTCGAGTTTAATGATTGCGTGATTCACTCAAAAATCTTTATATGTTTAGTTCCCCCCTTCTCCAGTTTCCAGTCGATCGTGGCCGCCATGTTGTTGTCACGTGTAGTTAGGCAACGAGGTAAGCCCCTGGAGGCACGCATTCGCACTAGAAGAGGGCGCACACTACTCTGCGGACCACGAACGGGCGCACGCGGTAGACAGGGCGGACCGGTGGGATGTTGTTGCCTTTAGAGGTGCTCTTGTGCGTTCGTCTATAAACATTGAGATGCCTTTTACTATGTGTAACTACGAGAAAACATTGATTATTTGACAAACTGAACACAACACAAAGTAAAAGTATCAATAACTATTAAGCAACTCGAATTATTGTTTATTTGCACTTATGTTCAATTAGATATAATGGACTGTCCGTCTCTTGGATGTGGTTGATGAAATATGTCTATATTGCTTTATGCTGATCCGTACACCACAATTATAGCTCTACCAACTGGCAGGATGTGGTGACCAATTGATTGTAGTGACCATGGTCAGCCAAATCATACCATTTAATTGCTGTAATATATCCGAATATGTTTCAGCACTTGATGTAGGGTTCTTTTTTATTCATAATCATGTGGATACATCTGTGCAGAGGAGCATTTCTATTGTGCCTAGTTGCATAAATAAGTATTTTAAAATTAGCTAAATGTTACGTTCCAACAACATTTAAAACAGATGCAATATGACAACAGGCCAGCTGTATATTAACTATCTCATTCTGAACTAAAAGATGGTTTCATTTCAGTTTCAACTTTTACACTAGCATTAATTAGACCTATACAAAAGTTGTGAATGTTTCGATCTTAGGCAGCTATATACAGTTATAGAGATATATACGCCCACGATCCCATAACATGAAAATTCAAGTCATGTTAACTAGTCACACCCTCATTAACACACGCGCTAGCTATGCAGTCCATTTGAGATCTAACCATTATGTATAAACCAAATAAATCAAAAGACAACTGGAACCTCAACATTCTTCACCTGGCTATGGTAATTGTATCAAAGGGCCAGCGTTCCATAACATGTGACTGCATTGCATGTGTCCTGTAGATATAGGTACCGTTAGGCGAATGGCTACATTAAACGATTTAAATAAAGCGACTATGAACGGCACCGCCACCTAGGTTGGACTCCAGTTTAATTACAACTGAATTAACGTTTTTTAGTAAGTAGCATCACTGTGAATGTGTTCCGCCGGTGGGACGGTGTGACGGTCTACAACGACGAGCGGTCCAGAACGTCGTTCTACTTCCGTTTTTAATCGGTTTATGCATACTGCGCATGATTAATACATATCAAAGGTTAGCGCGACGTTTCAAGCCGCACTTACCAGTCTGTAATGTATATCCGGTCCAGGATATGTCGATCCACCTCGTTTTGGGTGTTGTCTATGGACTAATTCGAACATGCATGTCAAAGTTGGACTTGTCCTTCTCGCCTGCGCAGTGGAGTGTTTAAATAAATCTTAAAAAAATTTGGTTGGATAATTATTATCGACCAACATGACTAGTATATTGAATTTGAAATATACAGTGTTACTGTGTATAAAAATAAGAATATAAAATAAGAATATAAAATAAGAATATAAAATAAGAATATAAAATAAGAATATAAAATAGGAACTTTTTATTTTAATAAGGCATGTATTTTGCTTTCAGTAGTACCGCAGACATCAGCGTTGTTCAGTTAGTTGCAGTTTGTGCAGTTAGTGTTTTATAACAGGAAGGTGTCCATAATCACTTCTCTAAAAACATTTCTGAGGAAAATGGCTATAAAGTTTATTTTAAAAACCTTACATACAATACAAAAACATTAAATATCTCGGAAAACACTCACTTGGACAAAACCCCACCAACAAATAAAACTTATATATAAAACCCAATGTCATTTTTTTATTCTGAAATTAAAAACAAAATATTAGTATTTAGAATAAAGCTGATATTTGTGATCTGGGAAAATACAAGTATGACTTTGATTAAGGCCATATAGGTGTCTCTAATTAGACCAAGGAGGGGGTTGATTGCACTTAATTAACTTAAACATTTGATTTCCTTATATGTGTAAGTGGGCTTGTATTCTTGGTTTACATTGTAATTTATGGGAGCTGCACATGTGGGTTTTGTCTGTTTGTAATAATGTCTTAATTACTCGGAATGCATACATATTTAAAATATGCACATGAAGGTTAATCATATAATGGGTACTTACTTACTTAATATAATTTATTTATCTAATTTACATACAAAGATTTGCGAGTTAGTATGATTTATATTAATTTATATAATTTACATTTTTATTTATTAATATACATTAATTTTAGTATTTTTCTTGTGCAGCGCATCGATCCGCCATGCGGGAATTAGCGCTATATAAAAACTGTATTATTATTATGGAGTGCACATAGAATGCACCATTGAAAGGGTAATGTTCTACTTATTCCACGAATGTTACCTTAGTGAAACACCACACTCTGCTTAGCCCATTATCCACTACAGCGTAGTCTCATTGAGGCAGAGTTGACCAGTGATCCTGGCTAGCAGTAGCAGACAAGCGAGAAAGTAAGTACCCAATACACAAAACTAATATGGGGATCATTTCAAGGGACCTTCTCAGAAACCAAATCACAGCATTACTTTGTGTTTTGGGGGCCCTTAGAATGATGCAATAAAATACAGATTTATTGTGTATAGCAACACTACTACATGCAATAGCCATGCAAAGGTAGATTTGTTTAACAATTGACAACATTACTCTAGTCTGGGGAACCCTGGAGGACCTTACGGGGCCTATAGAATGATTCAATCAAATTTAGATTTCTCATGCATATATTTACAGTACACACAGATACATCTACACAAAATTAGATTATGAACATTTTCCGAAATGCCGATTATAAGTCGATTTATTCTGTTTTTATTTTTATGATGTAGGTACAACAATGAGAAATAAAATATGACAAAACATTGTTATTTAAAATGTATATCACAGAAGATACATACCATATGTATCATTCTTCCAGATGAAGAATTCACAAATACCGAGCGCAACTTTCGAAGAATCCAGTGCGCCAGATGACGTTGTCCCTCATAGCAGTACATATGTCATAATAATACCATCGACTCATAGTGTCAATACGTTCTATATATAGCGTTGAAAACTACTGCTATAGCGAAACCATAGGTCTAAGATGCACAACGCTCTGAAACAAGAATATTAAGAAAACATTGTTTTTTTTTAATTAATACCAAGTAACACTAATGATGAAATTTTTAATAATAATTTCAAGAAAGTAAACGCATCAAATATCATTAAGCTGGTCAAAGAAGACATACACAATATATATATAAGCAACATTCAAAAAACGAGGTGGGGCGACATCCTGAACCGGATATACATTCCACACTGGTAAGTTTTTAACAAGATTTAACAAGATTGCCACCCAGAGAATCAACTCTAGATGGCAGGTGGACAAGGAAGCCCCTTGGCTTATCGAGAGTCCAACCTATCTAACTAAATGTACCCAGCCCTTCTTAGGTACATGTCAATTTTATTTTTAAACATATTAACACTACTAGCACCTACACAATCAGCCGATAATCTGTTCCATTCATTTACTGTTCTTTGTGAAAATGAATTTGTTTTAATATCTAGTCTACACTGCTTCTTTGCTAATGTAATTCCATGTCCTCTAGTCCTTCTCTCTTCCTTAACAGAGAAAAAAATATTTCTGTCAATATTTTCATACCCATTCAATATTTTAAAAAACTTCTATCTGATCTCCTCTCAATCTCCTGGTTTCTAGTGTTGTTAATCCACATTCTTTTAGACGCATTTCATAACTAATATTCCTGAGTTTTTGTATCATTTTGGTTGCTCTTCTTTGTACTCTTTCTAGTATATCAATATCCTTCTTGCGATATGGCCTGTATGCAATATTCTAAATGAGGCCTAACTATTGTTTTGTACAGCGGTATTATTAGTTCTTTTTCCTTGTACACTATATTTCGCCTAATTAATCCAAGAATTTGGTTTCCCTTTGCTGCTGCAATTGCACACTGTTCTGATACCTTCATATCAGCACTAATAGTTAACCATAAGTCCTGTTCCTTTACGGTAGTATTTAGTACAGTATCACCCATTGTATATTGTGCATCTTCATTTCCATGTCCTGTGTGGAGGCACTTACACTTCCCCGACCGAAAGTACGACCGAAAGTACGCGCTAACCTTTGACATGTACGAGTCATGCGCAAAACGCATAAACGGAAGTAGAACGATGTTCTGGACCGGTTGACGTTCTAGACCCTCACACTGGGTACCGCCGGTCCGCTCATTCGTTGTCCGCCTTTTAGTATTCATCGATGGCAGGCGCCTTGTCCTTGAAACTTAGGAGCTCTTTGATTTTCAAACTTCAAAAGACACGAGCTTTCTTGTGTAAATGGGGACCAGTAACGGGAACTCATAGGTGTAACATATTTAAGAAATGGGTGACGAAGAAGAAGGGTATTCCCCTATATATATAATCCTATTTACGGGATGTACATCAAACTTCAAAGTAATGTTTTTGTCAAAAACATCCAAATTCATTAGCATAAACGCCCCAAGAATTCATGATTCTTCAATGCTCAATTTCACTAATTACATCAAACCTCACTGCATTCGCAAATAGTGTATTTATGTTTATAATAATTGTTTGGGAAGTATACAAAACAGTAAAAACAAAAACACAATTGAAGTTAATAATTCCGAAAGAGGGCAATACTGTCGTTTATGCATCGCATACCACGTGGTATATGACGTCGGTCAGTACTTCGCGCTGTAAACACAGAATCCTATTGATTATCGCCCACAAATGTGATGTCCCATCGATGTGGACAAGTGCCTGAAACCAGAGCCTTGTTTGGGCTTATAGACCCAATCAAATGATATATGAATTAAATGACTGTGAAGTCTTAAACTAATTACACTATGTATTTAGTAATTTCATTCACAGTTCACATGCGTCCGAATTAGCATCATCTGAAAATTATCGTTGGATAATCGGATGGAGACCACGCCAAATGTTTTCCATTGACCTACATCCGGGCATTACGATTCTCCAAACCAAAGAAAGACCGCGAGGAAGCCATGTTTTAATTCACGTTGCTGACAGGAGAGGCATTTGTGCATTATCTATGCGTTGTTTTTGTCAGTGTTTGCTAGTATTTGTAACAACCGCAAACCCGAAAGGCGAAACGGGCATGCCCTGCATCTTCCGACGTTGTCATGTTGCCGAGAGGTTTTCATAACATCAACATAACGTTGCATGTGTGTTTCGGCTGTTACTCGTCAGGTTGAGGCTGCGTCTGTGAACGGAATGCAGAGCAAACCAATCAACCTTGTACGTACCGGCTGCCTTATAGCCTAGTGAGAGTTCTCTGTAATTACGAGAACCAGGAATTGCTAACGTTGACCGGCTGTCAGTGCTGGTTGTTGACATCTTGCAAATGTGATGCTACTGTTACCCTACCGTACTGGTCATCATAAATAATTTACATTCCCACATATCCTGCCATGACATTGACATTGGACCATTGGTGTTTAGTGACATTCAGTATATGACATTCTCAGAAAAATAGAACAATGGCATGATATAGCATAATCTTTAATGTTCATGAGATATGGTCTGCTTGCTCCGCAGGAAATTATGGCAGTAATAACAAATTCATCACATTCACCATGATAACTGTTTTAATAAATTAATTACATTAATAACATGCATCCATAAATAACAATACAACAATTTAGAGAATATCTGTCAGGATGTGAAATGTATCACTAATGCAGTTTCGGCAGTGCTATATTATATTATGAACAAGATTGTCACTTGTGTAAAATCTTGACCCACCTTAATTTTGTTATTGAAAAAAATTGTGTATGTTAATGCAAACCAGACCTTTTAGGACACAAAACTTTTCTAAAATGTAATATTTTATAATCCTGTTGCTGACCCCCTTTAGGAAATGACATGATTATTAATTTTCTTTTTAATGAGAATAAAACATTGATCTCATCTACCTGGGGACTATTTCACTTTGAAAAAAACTCTTAAAAGGTAAATTCATAATTGAACAAAATCGGGTGTTAAATTAAGAGTTTAAAAAGTCAAGTAGCCATATTACCGAGGACTCTTTCTGGTGACAATGTTCCGCTGGTGCATCACGGCATTGATAGTATTCAGGTATTCAAGACCACTGTTAAGAATATGAATTGATTTTACAGTGCAAAATTTGGTTTAAGAGCTCTTAGCATTGTTAGTGAAAGAATTCTCTGGTGTCTTTACCACGAGAAGTAAAAGGTCGTATTCAAAAGTATAACCTGACTAGTGGCTGTAGTGGTCCTGCCAATACCCAAATGCATGCTTCTGACAAAATGACCACTATTGGGCAATGCCCTCTATTCACCATAAGTATACATGGATTTGCACTGATTATCCAATTCAGTCAGACACAAATAATAGACATCCTATCCAAATTAGGTGTACAATGTACTCACATTCAGTTCAGCAGTGTAACACACTATTTACACACACACAATTCGCTTAAACTGGTTGCAAATAACAGCACACCTTGATTCTTATGATCTTGTAATGCAAGATGTGTAGTAAACTGGTAATTACTGATTGGCTGTACAGTGTATGCTCGATGTCTGATGAGACAGATATGGCCATCCATGTTATCTGCAATATAAGTCTTGAATGTTGAGAATTTGTAACATTAATTGTACTAACAGATTGCTGAAGTCTGTAACAAATCCCTCAAAAGTCATTCCGACTGCCTATAAAATATTTGTCACAAATACTGTCTTATTCATGAAAAAAATCTCGGCCTGCAGAGATACATTCAACAATCTTAAAAAAAATTACAGGATGCACAAAGATGCGGTTCAATACCACGTGTCATGTTTGATTGTAACTAATCAGGGAAACTAGAATTGTTAATGAATGGAAAAGATGGCCAATTGTTCCGCCTGAGCCAGTTGTAGGGTTAAGACTTGGTATCACGATATATGCAAAGCATTTTTGATTGAATTAAGATATTCTTGATTGCAGATCTGTGTTGAAGAATCTTAATGGACAACTCAATTTGAGGTGACATTGTCATCATATGTGAGAAGTATGGAAGTGTGTGAGAGCGTGCCACCAAAAGATGGTTTGGAGCTGGAGATGAACCTGCCAAAAGAAGCCAAGGTTGATTGTCATGAAAGTGTAAAAAGTGAGGACTGCCACAAAAGTGTAACCATTGAGGACTGCCACAAAAGTGTAAACATTGAGGACTGCCACAAAAGTGTAAACAATGAGGACTGCCACAAAAGTGTAAACAATGAGGACTGCCACAAAAGTGTAAACATTGAGGACTGCCACAAAAGTGTAAACATTGAGGACTGCCACAAAAGTGTAAACAATGAGGACTGCCACAAAAGTGTAAACATTGAGGACTGCCACAAAAGTGTAAACAATGAGGACTGCCACAAAAGCCTGGGGAGTGAGGACCGTAGCAAAACACCAGAGAAAGGGGATCATCATAAAAATGTAGCTAATGCAGACCATAAAAGGACCCTTGACACTCAGGACCCACTTGACACAAGTGCAGGCAATGAGGACCATCAAAAGAGCCGATTACACGGAGACGCTGTTGACCCCTACAAGCTCAACTGGCCAGGTCTGTTGTCACTGCCGGTCTACATAATTGACCCCAATACCAAGAATGTGTACGAACCAAGCAATCCACTTCCTCCCTCTCAGGCAGGACTGAACTCTGTCGAGCACAAATATGTGATGGTCCAGTCGGTCATCGATTTATTCACCGCGGACTGTCGCTTGCGAGCTCTGGACACTCTCATTCATTTGTCCAGTCTCTATGACCTTCACAAATTTCACACCATCGCTAAGGTCGGGTATATGCACATCGGTACGCTGCTCGCGTTTCTCGTCGTTTACCCATGGTGCAACAGTTTCCAGAAGGCCCGCGGTTCAGTGCTTCAGTTTCTCGTACGTTACCTCGAGGGTCAGTGCTGGCTCTGTGGGTTTATTCGTCGAGACTGTCGTTGTGGTACGTCAACGTATGACGCAGAAGTTATACAAGTTGACCACCATGTGGAGTACGCCGACAAAGGAATACAGGTTGATCCACTGAACACCGCCGGTAACCCACTGACAGCGGTGCTGCTACCTGGTGGCACACAAATGCAAGCGGGAATGAGAGTTCCGATGTCTAGTTTTCGGTTTAGTTCTGAAAATCCCATGCAGATGGGGCCGTCATTTCCTGCTGGCGCGCAAACCAATGGTATGCCGAGGGCCGGTATGTACCAAGTGCCGATGCCGCAGATGAATTATGTTCCGGTGTCGGTAAACCCGGTGACTGGAACAGATTCTGCGGCGGGAAAATCGCAGGCGTCTCCTGTGAATGCAGCAAACAGATTCATGCAGCAAAGTCCTGGGTGGGGTGGTCCCCTCACCCCCAACACTGCGGCGTGCATGTGGACAATGGGCAATGGGGCGCCATACGGCTTCACCCCCGTCATGCCGACAACGCAGCATAGCAACCCCGGCTTCTTGTCACCCCCACAGCAGATGATGTCATCAAGGTTTATGCCGCCCCCGTTTCAAACCCCTCCTGCTACAGCCGGGGTCACGACCTCCACGGACTCGGCGAATCACATGACCAGCATAGTGAAGCCAGGTACTCATGTTGTGATGCCCGGTACGACAGCAGCTGGCATGATGCCAGTTGTTATGCCGGCACCGTGCCAGCCGATGAAGCCACTGCCTGTGAAGAAGTTTGTAAAGAACATGTCGACACAGACGCGGCCAGTGGCACGAGAAAAGCGCTGTAAAGGCACCAACTACATGATGTCAACGGTGAAGCGAAAGTCATTGGACGATAATGACAAAACGGCAGGGAATGAAAGTGAGGCGAAAAAGGTCAAAGGGAGTGATACCGGTGACGTCACAGAAGGCGAGAAGACGCCCGTCAGAACTTTTACAGAGGTGCAGCTGTGGAGACTCATTGATGATGATGAGGAGGAAGATGTGAAAAACAAAGAGGAAAGATCATCCAGCGTAGGCACTGTGACATCTGCACTGGTTGGGCCTGTTGAAGATGCAGATGAAGAAACAGCTGAGGCCATCTGTCGGAGGGTTGTCACAGACATTGTTGGAAGGGTGTTAGGAGAAACAGAAGAGACAAAAGAAGCAAGGACTGGGCACAAACTTGAGGACACAGATACTGCAAGTACAGTTGAAGGGAATAGTGACAATCAAACGTTATTGAATGAAGACAAGGCCAATGAATCAGTCGATAAATCTATTAAAAGTGATGAAACAAGTGATCAAGACAGAACTGATGGTGATGAAGAGACAAATATTGACTTGTGTAGCGCAGAAACACTGAAGGGTCTGGTAAAGGAGGCAACAGGGAGTGCGGTTATGATGACGGAGAACCAGGGTGATACTACAGGAAGCAGTGGTCTAGGGCACGCTGTTGGGTCTGTCACATCGGAAGACAGCCTCGGTAGATGTGTTGGAGAGGGAATGACACGTGTTGAGGAATGTATGACACGTGTTGGGGAAGGAATGACACGTGTTGGGGAAGGAATGACACGTGTTGAGGAAGGAATGACATGTGTTGGGGAAGGAATGACACGTGTTGAGGAAGGAATGACACGTGTTGGGGAGGGAATGACACGTGTTGGGGAGGGAATGACACACGAGGTGAAACAGGAAACGGCACAAATAGATGGTGACAATGCACATGCACAGAGTGGTCAAGCTGATACAGAGATGGAGGTATCGGAGGATGCTACTAGCACAGAGAAGGGGCTTGGTGAGAAATCTCTGAAGGACATAGAGTCACTGTGTGAGCGGATCGGAGGGGAAGAGGACACTTCTGCTGTCACTGCCCTTGACGTCACACCTGCGTCTGATTTCAAGCGGTTAGACTCTGTAGCATCAAATGATGGCAAAATAGACGCGTTGGAGAAGGTCGACGGTGGATGTAGCGAGAAGACACAGCAACTAGATGAAACAAGTGATACAAGAGTTAGCAATACCAACTCACATGGGAAAAAGAAATCGTCAGTGCAAACGGCAGAACCCCTCAAAGATCACGCGCTGTTAACAGAAATGAAGGACTCGCCAGAGACCAGCAGTAAGGCAGTGGTGAACGTTTCGCCATCGCTGGCTGTGTCTACTTGCAATAACAAGAGAAAGACATGTTATGGACGGTTCGAGTACATTCCAACAGGCGAGAAAATGTATCGCTGCATGTATCAGACGGGCGGCCAGTGCTTCGATAGCCGGAAGGCGGCAGACATGCACGACCAGGCACACCGCGTCGAGGGTCAGTCGGCCAAGACGAGTCTGTTTTGCCACCTGTGTGATTATTCGGTGACGAGCACGCATTGGTACGATCTGATTCGTCATCTGAAGAGTCAACATTTTGTGATGCTTACGTCGAAGCAGTTCGGGTGCACGTTATGCGGGATTGTATTCGAAAACGAGGACGAATTGTCGAGTCATCTGGAGTTTCATTACAACAGTCGTTACAAGTGTATCTACTGTGGCATGCTGCTGATGACGTGGAAACATGTCCAGCAACACGTCGCCAACGAATGCACGGACGTGAAGAAGACCGCCGACGCCACCTACTTCCTCGGCTGCCCGTACTGCCCCCTGGTGTTCCACAAGAAAACCATAAAGAAGATCCACACGTTATCGCACACGGACGCCGGTCTCATATGTATCTTCTGCCGCGACGATTCGCCGTGGGATGTGTGGCGCCATCTACGCAAGCACTACCAGCAGCGGCACGCGAAGAAACTTCTCGGTAACATAAGTCTACTGAACCCACCGGAGAAATATCGCCGACCAAAGTGTCACATTTGTCAGTTGGAATTCCGACTTCAGGATGACTTTAAACTGCACATGGTGAAGACACATGACCTTGTGCCTTACGTCAGCGTCGAGTGTGACCTCTGTCAGAAAGTCTACCGCAACGAAAAGGTTCGAGACCGACATGTGAAGAAGGTACATGTCGAGGAACTGAAATGCAACAAATGCACCTACATTGCAAAGACTCCACTACTCCTCAAGTAAGTAATACTTTATTCATATTGGGTGAAATTTATTAACTAACATCCCTTAAATGATAAGATATGATAATGAAAGTTAATAAAAAATTCTTCCTAGCACACTACTGCCTGTGTTTTGGGTTGTATTAATAGGAACATATTTCCAGTTATTTTATTATGCCATGTAAGCATTATGTCATGTTGGTTAAACATGTGTGACATATTATCACATATCTTATGGCATCAAATGTTATTGTGTGCTATGTCATAAGTTAATTTAATTGTCATCGTTGGTAGACAATTTTTGATCAAAGTTTTATACTACCGGCATCAACCAATTGAATAATGCAGTCCAAATGAGTATGGTTTTCTTTATGAAGAATATAAACTATATGCTGACGTTTATTGTGTTGTTTCACCTGTTGCTTTTGATGCAATTTGACCTGGCCAATGTGTCATGTGACGTGTTGTCATGTGATCTCTTGTCATGTGACCTGTTGTGCAGGGTTCACCAGAAGGCGGAGCACGTGGAACGTCCGCACATGTGCAGTGAGTGTGACCGCACCTTCGTGTCGTACCGCGAACTGAAGGTTCACATGGTGCGCCACGCCACCCGCAGCATCCACCTGTGCAAGACGTGCGGCATCGAACTGAAGAGTTTCGCCGAGCTGAAGCGCCACAAGCTGAAGGAGCATCCGACGATCGCGTCGATGTCGTCAACATCCGTGGGTCGTGAAGCGATCATCTGCCCCGAGTGCAACTACCGCTGCTACTCCAGGTGAGGTGGACTACAAGTTAGAGAAATTCTGGGCATTCTGGACGTGTAATGTGGGGAGCAGTGGTCGCATGGTAGAGCGCCGGACTGTCAATCGAGGGGACGGTGGTTCAATCCCACCTACCGCCATTTCATAACTTAGGCAATTTCGTTCACCCCACATTTGCCTGTGTATTTCGGAAGAGACACTAAAAGCCGGTGGTCCCTTCTATCTGGTGTCTATGCCAGGGTAAGTAAAAGATCCCACACAGGGGGTAAATGTGTAACCTGTAATGGACTCACTAATTCTAGAGAAGGACAACTCTTGGGTTACCCCAGGTTTTTGGCTGTTTGGAGGAAACCATGTAAGAACCAAAGAACTAAGAACAACTGATAGGACTGCTTGAACTTCAAGTTGAAGTTAGATAGGGCTGACTGGGGGGCCAACTGGTTATTAGACATATTAGACTAAACTAGTTATAAGTCTAGAGGCCAACGTAAATTAATTAGATAAAATGACACTTGTTTGTTTCTGGAAGAAACAAAACAGTAATCGATATACCATTGGAAACCAATGTAACTGCTTAAGCAGTTACATTGGCTTCCAAATGTATGCCGAATTAAACTTATATTGGCTACTGTTACATACCATACTCACTCTGTTCAACAACCGACATACTTGTTTAATCTGCTACATTTCTCTGATATCTCTAGGATGCTTAGATCATCCATTTCCAAACAACTTTTTGTTTCTAAAACTTAGCCGTATTTGGACACAAGTTCTTTCTCTGTGGCTGTGGCTGTGCCAACAATTTTGAATCAACTCCTTATTGTGATTCAATCTTCTGAAACTATAGATACCTTTCTTCTTCTTCTTCTTATGGTTAGCTCATCACTCTATGTTAGCCACATGTTTGTGACTAGAGTATTGTCGAGCTTGGTTTTTCAGAGTTGTCCTTCTCTAGAATTTGTGAGTCCACTACAGGTTACACATTTACCCCCTGTGTGGGATATTTTACTTCCCCTGGCATAGACACCAGATAGAAGGGACCACCGGCTTTTAGTGTCTCTTCCGAAAGACACAGGCAATGTGAGGTAAACGAAATTGCCTAAGTTTCGACACGGCGGCAGGTGGGATTGAACCACTGTCCCCTCAATTGACAGTCCGGCGCTCTGCCACGCGACCACCGCTCCTCACTTTCATAAGAAATTGAAAACATGTTTGTTTGAAATTGCTTTTCCACCAAAGAATTTCAGCGGTTCCATGCTCCAATGACGACTTTTGCCTGTCTCCATGTATGACTGCCAAATGATTTTGTTTGTTGCGCCGCTGAGCTTGAATGTTTTTAAGGATTTAAGGAAGTTTTTCAATTAATATTATCATAAATGGCTTCCATACAAGCAAACCTAAACAGCACAAAGTGATATTCAGTTACTTCAAGACTGGCAAAAGTTATGTGTATGCATGTTTTTTGATTTGTGATTACATGCTTACATTCCCCATGAGAACTCCACTGCTTGAAACAATTATTTAATTATGTTTGTTAGTAGAATTTAGACTAATCTGCATTGACACATGAATGAATGAATGAGTGTCTGGCTATAGACAGTGGTGGAAATAAATGTTCATACAAATTGTCTTTGTGCTTTAAGAAATATGCAGTGTTGTTGAATGATGAATTTGCAATGTGGCTGAATGATGAATCCCAGAGAAATGCAGATGATGATTGCCTGGACATGGTTAGTTGGTTCCAGGGAGTAAACTGTAAATTGCTGAGCACGACCCTGTCGTATAAGAACCTATCGGGGTATATTCCTTACCTTACATGTTTCTGTTGACTGTGTTTGTAGGGTTGCCCTGGGTAAACACCTGAAGAAGCTGCATCCAGACCAAGAGCTGGTGCCCGACGACCCCGACCACAGCTACTTCAGCAGCACGACCTCCCCCCCAGCCCCCGTTGCCAAGCGACAGAAGGTCACGCCGGTCGTGCGAGCGATAGTGAAAAAGAAGCTGCCGTACGTGAAGTCTCTACCGATGAAACTGCCGAAAGGAAAGAAGAAGAAGAAACTGCCGAAAGGGAAAGAGCGGAAGGGACTTCTCGTTGAGAAAGGGGTGAAGCTGAGGAGGTTAAAGAGATTTGGATGTGCCCGGCTCCGTACCATCGCGGATTACCATCGAGAGCAGCGACAGAGAGAAGCGGAGGAACTGATGAACGTCACAATCCCAGCAGGCACTGGGGCGATGGCCGCTCGGCTCAGCAGTAGCTCGAAGCACAACCGGGAGGCGGTGTCGATGGTCGACCTTGACCACTGCTACGCCAGGGTCGACGAGCCGTCGGTGTACACCACCAGGGTACGCATCGAGAACGACAGCAAGTTGAAGATGACGGTGTTCGCCGCAGCAGCAAGCTCGAGCTCTATGGTCACTCCCGACAAGATGGACGCCGCGGCTAGCTCGGACACGATATCTGCACGATCCACGCCATCACCAGATGGAACCACTCTCGGCATGCAGGACCCGATTCTCGAAGGTGCCTCCAAGTTAGTGTCGATGCTGCGCCAGCAGATGGAGTCGGGTGAAATCGGTTCCGATCTCGCGAACCTGCTGCCAGTGGCGACAGGAACAATGGCCGCCGACATCCAAGACGAGGGGATTGTGGGATTGGACCTGATGGACGACGGCAGGAACATCGAGCAGCAGCTGACCGACATTCTCGATTCCATGCAGCAGGAAACCTCACCAGGTGGCGCCAGCGGTCAGCATTCGAAAACCACCGCAGATGCATCGATGGCGTTCGGCAGTAACGCATCAACCGATGACGTGAATCTAGAAAGCGACATACAGCTTGAAGCATGTGACGTAGTCGCCGAACATACGACATTGGAAGCCGAGGGTGCCGGGGAGGGGGAGGGATACGGCATGGACGTGGATGAGATCGAACTTGGGGAGGCTGACTACCAACTGTGGCAGGAAAATCACAACAGTGGTGCTAACATAGAGGTCCAGGATGGTTCATCCAATCTTCCTGATACGACCAGTTGCAGTGGACACACCCCCGCGGCTGACCAGGACACTGATAGTGGTGACAACAGTGGTGACGAAGCAGCCAATGACAGTTGTGGTGACGAAGGGATTAGTAGCGTCCCGTCAGAGAAACAGCAACAACAGCCATGTCTTGTGGACCATCAGTATTACTGAGGCAAAGGATTATCTATAGATTATATATGTAAAAAATTGAATGAAAGAATACAACCCCCACATGCATGAAGTCTGATACTGTACGAAATTAACTTAACAGTCTCCCTCTTAATGCATTAGATCCAACCCTCTCCTGTATGCATTATGTTTTAACCTTCTCCCCCTAAATGCATTATGCCTTAACCCTTTCCCCCGGTACTCAAAATGTCTCAATTTCTCCCCTGTATGCTTTAGGTCTAACGCCCCCTGTATTCTAGCACTTCCCCCTCTACGAATTAGATCTAACACTCCCCCTGTACACATGTTTAACACCCTCTCACTGTACACATTAGGTCCAACCCCCTGCTTCTCTGCATTATATAGATGACTTCCCCCTACATGCGATAACCAAGAGCCCCTCACCAAAATATGCACAGCATACATGCAATGACTGCTACACCCTTCCTTTGTATACACTAATGTGGATTATCCATGATGTGGATGATGTCAACTTGAGGATGACTGTGCATGTTACTTGCTAAATGGGCTCAAGATGCTATGCTATGCTATATTTTCATGTGAGCTCTAGAGTTATGTTGGTGCTGCAATTGTTTTACATTTACTAACATTGAATTATGCTACACACACAAGGGGAGGAAGGCCAACCTAAATTATGCTAGTCATCGTTAGCAAATAGGCTTATACATGTATTGTGTAGGTGTATTTAGATGACATTTCGACCAAGTTTTTCTTCTTGATCGTTGTAATCGTGAAGATTAAGTCTTTGAATTTTGATTATTTAATTTCTTAGGGTGTATGCATATTGATGCAAATGAGTTAGACTTTCTTGGAATGTCAATGATATGCTGCTATGTTTGGAATGCTTTCATGTGTTCATTTTAGTTTAGAATTTGGTCAATCAAATCGACTCTATTACTGGATATGTACTTGTTTAATATTTGCTGAATTAAAATCAACATAATCTGCCACCCTATGAACCAATGCCTAAGTCAATCCCCTTGATGGTTGCTTAGTATAAGATTAATATAATTACATATGGCTGTTTGAAACAATCTGGCATGTAAACTGTTCTTGACAATGATTTCAATGTAGTGGTTGGTTTTTCAAATTTGAATTGCGTTACGGGTGTTTATACAAGTTGCCAATGAATGTCTCCCCTCACATTTTTTAACATTTCAGAATAAACTTAAAGTTAATACAATACAGCTTACTGATAAATATGCATGTTGGTCTAGCATGGATTCCTACACACATTAAATATATATTTTCATGTGTATAATAATTTCTCCTATGTTGTAATTTGAACACAAATGTACTCATTATCCTGACAAACTGCTATTATTTTTCACTTTAAATAATAAATAAAGTTGGTGTATCAGTTACGTTGAATTAGTTGATGTCGACATAGTTTCCTGTCTATGATTTGTTGTTGTATATAATAAAATATTACATTTGTTTTCTTTGTAGTTGATGCATATGTTGTTTATTACTTTTAGTTATATTATATAAGTGTATCTGTTTGTGCTAGTGTGTATTTTCTTAATTTTGTTTGTTAATTATTCCTCTTCCTCATTTGTCTAAATAAACATCCTAAATAATGAAGTCTTGAAATAGAATGCCCCATAAAAATAAACCCCTGCTAGCTAGTAACTCTTAATTTACCCAAATGATACCATCTACAATTATGCTAGTTTAGTATCCGGTTTGGAGAGTTAATTTATTATTAATATATAAGAAGTTATTATGTGCCATGTATCTAAGTAAAATACTCAAAAAGTGCCAGAAATTTTAAACAAATGAATATGCCAAAATACAATAGAAGTAAACCATATTAGTTCAATACCCTACACAATTCCTAGTTAATACATCAATAGAGACCTACAACTTCAGAATACAAATCTTGAGACGGTCTCAATGCTCAGTTTGGGCAACTACTGACCGGTCTTGAGGTAAGATTAATAGGACTGAATTATCTAGCCTCGGTACTGCGTTTTGTAATGTAATGAGTGACTATCAGTATCAGTGTATGTAACAGCACACTAATGACATACCATACCTTAGGACGGTTCTGATCGCAGGATTCTGTGTTCCTCTATGATCAGCTCTTCATTTTCATTATCTAGCTATTAATATTAAATCGCGTGTTCCGGTTCTGTTGTTAGTAATTCTTAACGGTGCTTCGAAGTCATATAAAATATCCTGGTTATACCAAAATTTGTCTAGTGTTTTAAATGAATTTAGAGATTTTGCTGTTACCACTATGTCAGGGAGACTATTCCATGGTTCGGTAATTCGAATTGGAAATACATTTTTTCTTAAGTTTAGTTTGGCTCTTTGTGTGAATAGTTTTAGAGAATGTCCTCTGTTTCCTGTTCTTTGTGATATATCATTGTTTTTCAACAGATGTGGTACAGATTCGTGGTCATAAATGTTGTGTATTATTTTATAGACTTCTATCATGTCATTTCTCCTCTTAATCTTCGATATGCTAATGTAGGTAGTTTAAGCAATTTGATATAATATATATATATTTAAATATATACACACACACACTGTATATGGTACATGTGTAGATATGATATACGTATAATCACAGGAAACAGTTATAAGAAATGTCAACTCAAAATATGCATAGCGTTCACAAATATCGAACTGCTGAACTAAACATTATGGTAGAAGATATTGACCCTCACATAATAGGTATAACTGAATCTTGGGCCACCCCCGATATATCAGATGCCGAATTAGGAATGACAGGATATGTAATGTTTAGGAAAGATAGATTAGGAAGAAGGGGAGGCGGAGTTATTTTATATATTAAAGAATCCATCCAGGCTTATGAAATAAAATTAGAAAAAGAAGCAGAATGTGAAGCTGTCTGGTGTAACATAGTTACAGGAAACTCAACATTAACTGTTGGGTTAGTTTATCGTAGTCCAAACATAAGCATAGAAGAGAATGAAAAAATGCACAACGCTATAAAAGAAGTGAGTAAACGGGACTGTATTATTATGGGGGATTTTAACCATGGGCATATAAAGTGGACATCTCTACAGAGTCCTGGGAGAGAGGATCAAGAGTTTTTAAATTTAGTACAAGATAGTTTCCTTTTTCAACATGTGTTAGAACCAACCAGGGACAAGAACGTGTTGGACATAGTTTTGAGCTCACAGAAGGAATTTGTTGATAATGTCAATATATGTGAGCCACTGGGATGTAGTGATCATAACCAGATACATTTTATCATCAAAGTAAAAGGAGAACGGAACAGAAAAATACGGTACAGGACAAATTTTCACAAAGGAAGATATAAGGACATGAGGGAATATTTAGCGAAGATAGACTGGAATAACACACTGAAGAATAAGACAGCAACAGAATGCTGGAATATCTTAAAGAGGGAAATTGACTGCGTCGTTGACAAATTTGTCCCCTTGAAAAAACAAGGGAAAAGGTCAAAGAAGAAACACTTATCGAAGGAAGCCATTAGAAAAATCAAGTACAAGCAAATGATGTGGAAGACATATAGACATACTGGAAGTGAAGAAGACTATGCCATTTATAAAGAAGCACTTAATCAAGCTACAGCTGAAATTAGAAATTCGAAGAGAAGCTATGAACAAAAAATAGCTTTCAACATAAAACATGACAGCAAGAGTTTTTATGCGTATGTTCGAAGTAAACAGAAAGTTCAAGATAAGGTCGGGCCACTAGAAGGTAGTGATGGAAACATAATAACGGAGGGATTCTTAATGGCAGAAAACCTAAATGAATACTTTAGTTCGGTGTTTACCAGGGAAGATATTAGTACATTACCAGTACTAGAAACTAAGTTCGAAGGGAGAGAGTGTGACTATTTAGGACAACTAACTGTAACCCCAAAAATGGTAGCTATGAAAATAAGAGATATGAAGGATAATAAATCACCAGGAGTGGATGGGATTCCTCCCAAATTACTACTGGAAATTGTAGAACAAATTAGCATACCACTTGCAACAGTGTTCAATTTGGCATTAGAGGAAGGAGTGGTTCCGGTAGAATGGAAAGAAGCAAACATCATACCATTATTTAAAAAAGGATCAAGAAGCAAGTCAGAGAACTATAGACCAGTGAGTTTAACATCGGTGATTTGTAAACTATTAGAAAGACTAATTAAAGATCACTTGGTTGATTTTCTTGTTAAAAATAAATTGATAAACACATCTCAACATGGGTTTTTAAAAGCGAGGTCATGCTTAACAAATATGTTATGTTTTTTGGAAGATGTCACAAAGTGGGTAGATGAGGGATCACCAGTAGATATAATCTACTTAGATTTTAAAAAAGCCTTTGACAAAGTGCCACACCAAAGATTACTACTTAAACTAAAGGCCAATGGCATAGGAAATAGTATGATTAACTGGATAGAAAAATGGCTTATTGATAGAAGACAAAGAGTAGTAGTTGATGGGGAGGTTTCAAATTGGAAATCTGTTTTGAGTGGAGTACCGCAAGGATCAGTATTGGGACCTATTTTATTCTTAATATATATCAATGATTTGGATGATGACGTAACAAGCAAGGTGTTGAAGTTTGCGGACGACACAAAAGTGTTTAGGAAAATAAAAAGTGATGCAGATAGACAGCATTTACAAGATGATCTAAATAAGTTGATAGAATGGTCTGAGAAATGGCAAATGCTGTTTAACTTTGGAAAGTGTAAGTGCCTCCACACAGGACATGGGAATGAAAATGCACAATATACAATGGGTGGTACTGTACTAAATACTACTGTAAAGGAAAAGGACTTAGGTTTAACCATTAGTGCTGACATGAAGGTATCAGAGCAGTGTGGAATTGCAGCAGCGAAGGCAAACCAAATTCTTGGATTAATTAGGCGAAATATAGTATACAAAGAAAAAGAACTAATAATACCGCTTTATAAAACAATAGTTAGGCCTCATTTAGAATATTGTATACAAGCATGGAGGCCATATCGCAAGAAGGATATTGATATGCTAGAAAGAGTACAAAGGAGAGCAACAAAAATGATACAAAAACTCAGGAATATTAGTTATGAAATGCGTCTAAAGGAATGTGGTCTAACAACACTAGAAACCAGAAGATTGAGAGGAGATCAGATTGAGGTTTTTAAAATATTGAATGGGTATGAAAATATTGACAGAAATATTTTTTTCACGGTCAAGGAAGAGAGAAGGACTAGAGGACATGGAGTTGCATTAGCAAAGAAGCAGTGTAGACTAGATATTAGAAAATTTTCATTTTCCCAAAGAATAGTAAACGAATGGAACAAATTATCAGCTGATTGTGTAGGTGCTAGAAGTGTTAATATGTTTAAAAATAAAATTGACATATACCTAAGACGGGCAGGGTATACTTAGATAGATAGGTTGGACTCTCGATAAGCCAAACGGCTTCCTTGTCCACCTGCCATCTAGAGTTGATTCTCTAGGTGGCAATCTTGTTAAATCTTGTTATAAATGTAAAGGACACTTTTTATTCACAAAATCCCGCCAGGGTCGCATTCTCTGAAGGCCTTCATTTACGGAAACGGATATGGAACAGTTCATCAACCAAGGGGTAACATCTCTTCACACGGCAATATATTTAGAAAAACCAAGGAAACGAACATATTCTAAGCAAACATAGACACTTTAATGATCATTCTGAATATAATACAGTGTACATTATATATGAACTTAGCATAGCAGATTGTATTAATATTTCGAATATTATGTTAACTCCCCTAGTCAGCATGTGCCATTATTTCGCGCGAAATCCAATGTTTTGTCAGTGTAAGGGTATTTTTATTGTTCGTGGCGAAAACGTAAGTTTGACATTCACAGTTATCGCGACATTAAATACGAGACATGCCAGGCAAGACAGCAGAATCAACTGTTCCAACCAGCGATCTGCATAAACAGTAAGTAATGCGCCAGAGTAATACAGTACGCAAAAAGTAGCGATGTTATTTAAACCACGTCGTCAACCCAGTCGCGATCCTGACAGTGACGCTGTCACTCAAGTCAGAGTCGGTGTGACAGCCACAGTATGACACCATACCAGAGATGGAGTAATCGTACTCGTGTACTCGTACTCATACTCGAGTACGAGTACTTTTTGAGTACGAGTACTCGAGTACGAAGCAAAGTACTCGTACTCGAGTACATTACGGATTACCAATGTAATCGTACTCACGATTACTTCTCACGATTACATTTTTTTCGTATGAACAGTTGCAAGTAAATATATTAGACAGATAAAAATGGCAATATTAGAAGTAATCTAATAAATGTAATAATATTCAAGGTATTCATTTTCTATTACTGTTGAGCATTTCAATTAAATAAATATTCAGTCAGATTTCCCTAATTAATACCTTCTCTTCCCAGAGAAGCCACATCTCCTCACCCTCCTGCTTAGTACAAGGTACAAGTTATATTGTGACAGACCCAGGAAGCACTGCAGGAGATAAGCATCCCTTAACATCTTGCTTTGTAATTTTAGAAGCCATGCCACAGCCCCACCTTTACTGTTTGCTCTGCCAGTATGGTGTGAATTGACTGGGCAGTTAGCTGCTAAATCCCTGTCCATTAAGTGTAAACTGTAAACCTGACTAGAGACTAGAGAGGCTGATCTCTCAAGTGCATGTTGTGGTGCGATGTGTGCAGCAGTTTGAATTCTGTAGTTGACGCAGTAGTTGGTGTTCTTATTGCTCTCACGTAATAGTTAGTGTTGTGGTGTCAATGCAGCAGTAATCAGTTAGAACACTAGATATTGGCACAGCTACAGAAAAAGAATGACACCTGATTCCATGGAGGTCGCCTTTACGGTAGAAACAGGATATTTATTATTTAAAGTAATCGTGAACGTAATCATGATTACATTCTAAAGTAATCATGAAAGTAATCATGATTACATTGTAAAGTAATCGTACTCGTACTCGAGTACATTGTAAAGTAATCGTACTCGAGTACATTTGTTTTCTGAGTACTCATACTCGTACTCATGCATGTTCATAGTAATCGTACTCGAGTAAATTTGTATTGTACTCGCTCCATCTCTGCGTGACCATACACACTTCGCAAGAGCGGAATAATGTCCTTATGAAGGTAATAGAGAGTGAAACACTGATGTACACCAAGTATTGCGACCCGTCTCTAGTGCTGTATTCCTCAATTCTGACGTCTCGGACATGTACCATGATGCCATGTGATGTCAGGCCGCACCATCTCATCTTAGTTCTTACCTAATTCCTAAGTCAATAAGACCACATTTGCGTTTTACCCAGCCTATAAGGCTATATGCGGCTATTATAACGTTTCATTCATTTCTTACCAAATTTAAATCGATCGCACTGCACAATCTCCTATGTGAGTATGTCAGCCCCAGAAGGGGCTGTATCATATGGAGTATACGAACGAAGAAACGTTATCGACAATTTCACAGCATATTTACCCTCCACTGGTAGACGTGCCGTAGTCGTAGAAAATTCAGTCCCACAAACCTCAGTTCCACAAACCACATTTAAACCTTTTTTAGATCGAGAATGGTCACATGAACAAGTGATCTTAGATGTTCAATTGGTACCTGTAACCCAAAATTAAGACAGACTCTTAACATGGTAGGACATATCTGATAATCTGCGTCATGTCATTTAACATTTCATGCCATCGTGAGGGAGCCCCCTTGCTCTGCCACTAGAGAGGCGTAAAGCCCCTAAGCTATCTCACCATCAATAGTTTTCATCCTCATCGCAATAGGACCAATGGGGAGGTAAACTCCCGTAAATCCGCCCCACTCGTAGCAGAGTAAAGATAAATATATGCCATGATGAGAGTCTTTCCAACCAAAATTAAACATTCCGGTTTTTAAAAAAAAATGGAGAAAAAATATTTTTTGAGAAAAATAATTGAATTTTTTTTATTGAATTTTGTTTTTGAATTTTTTATTATAAATTTTGAAAAATATTCTACAGGTTGTGGAACGAACCCATGCAAACAGCATCAGGTTATACATTATATTATACACTGGTACCTTGTCACTACGCTTTTGCGCCATGTTTGTGTATGCATACACCCGTTGTTTATTCGGGCATTATGGCTTTTACTTTGTATATATATGATGCACCGAATAAACTGTTTAAAGACAACAACAAAAAAGTACCCGTAACCCGCACAGTAACCCATGTTACTCGCGTAGCTCAATCTAAATTGACCCAAAATTCAATTCGAGGCATCATGTCATTTGCCTCATTAATGAAAATAATGGCCATGCCTATCCATTTTTATTTTGTTACATGCAGGATCGACCTTCTGAAAGTTTATTGTTATAGCCAAGGATTATGCATACATTTATAAACTTCAAATTATTCAGTAAATAAAATTGTTCTTCTGTTCAGGCTGGCAGAATTGAAAGAAGATTACGATGATGGCTGTATCACTGAGAAGGTACGGACGGTTCTTACCATTGAAACATGTGCAGTGACCATGTTCACTTCATGATTTTACTGCTGCAATACTGGTAGTTGCATTATAATGCCTGTTAGGCGACTGAGATTTTTATAGCAACAATTTAACCAATAGTCTAATAAACAGCACACGTCATTACACATATAGATTAGTAGCATTGCATTTGATGCCAAATGATCTAAATTTGTGAATGTCACCATGCCATTATAAAGCACTGCTAATTTGTCAGTGAAGTGTTTGATTTCCAAGACAGTTGTGAAAGCACTACACCAAATAGCACCTGCCAAATTTGAAGCTTGGACCAACTTCTTACAGTTAGGAAAAACAGTTTTTCCGCCAGATGGTGCTAGCTGTCTTGCTCACTGCCAGTTGAAAATTCTTGAGTATTTAAAATGCATTAAGAGGTTTTGTCAGATTAAGCATGTGATAGATGTTTTTGTTTTCATATATATTCTTGTTTCCAGGGTTACTGGAAGAAGAAAGTTCGCCTGTTACAACCAAGTCTGTCTGATGAAATATCTAAACAGATCACAGAACTGGACACAGACTTGAAAGAAAATACTGTTACTGAGGTGGGTAATAACAGAATGTGTTATTTTGTTCAATAGGTTAATATTAAATTCAGGTTTACAAATAAACTCAATCGTATATTTTGAATAGGTTTATTAAAACGTTGTTGTTGTTGTTGTTTTACAGAAAGGCTACTTGAAGAAAATTGAGAAACTTCTTGGTGATGGTGAGAAGAACGGCCAATCTGTGGATGAAACTTCTGTGAAAGCAGCTGCCAAAAATGGGTCGGATCATGCCACAAATGGGTCGGATCATGCCACAAATGGGTCGGATCATGCCACAAATGGGTCGGATTCTAAAAATGATGATGCAGGGAATGGAAATGATTCGGGTAATGGTGATGCCCATGTACATGTTGAGGCTGAACATGTGGATGTCAACGACACCGGTAGTTGTGAAGATGTTTCGCCAGTTGCCATGGTGAGGAAACCTTTGTGATACGTAGTCAATAAAAATAAAACAAATTTCAAAATAGGTAGTTTTATCTAACCTGTTACATTGTCTGATTTATTAAATAAAAATTCTATCCAAAAAAATCATAATTTCACAACTAGCAATGTTCTACTCACTTTAATGTTTCAACCACCATCAGCGGCCTTCTTCAGGAACCTGAAATTTATTTGAATAATATACTTCCAACTTGATGAACATTTTCACGAAAAATTCTATCTGCTTTTTTATCTGGTCCGTATAATGAGGTGAGACTGTACTATACAATATGACTAAGTTTTGTTTCTTCAGGAAATAACTGAAGAAGATACGAAACCAGTAAAAAAGGTCACTCCTGGGGCATCAGCTGGTGCCAAACGGATCACCAGAGACAAGGAAACGAAAAAGGAGCAAAGTCCAGACCCAGGTAACACAAAAGGTCTTGTCATATTTCAAGCACTACTCTGTCTTTGCTACTGGTCAATAATGTTGCTATTGTTTCTAAATTTTATACCCAATCAGAAACAAAGGCGGACAGACAAATCCAAATTGGTACATTGTTTTTAGTCTTCCCTTAGTGGGTTCTTATGGTGCATGGAGATCCTAGAACACTGGTGAAAAATCATAGCTTTGAAACCTGGGCGATTTCTAAAGGTTACAGGAAGGTTTGAATTTTTTAGTTTTCACAAATAAAATGGCAGACACCCATAATGTTCAGTTCTCCATCAGTGTAGACAGTGGGCACACCACTTTTTCTGTAGGAACGAGTTAATTTTATAATATAAAAAGCTCCAACAATTGGTGATCTATAACGACTGTCCTTTGTTTGTTACAGGGGTGGGTGTAAAATAATACATGCTTTATGTAAATAATGTGCTCATGTCAGTCAGGTTTTACATGTTTCTTAAAAGTAAGCCTGGGAGTTGTTTAGCATTTTTGAAATTAAGTGTCGTAAATCATTTTGTTTTTCAGCCAAAAACTCAAAAGGTCGGCGAACATCAGGGAAAGACCAGCCGAGTATTCTTGCGATGTTTAAGAAGACGTAAGGGTTTTAGAAATATGTTTTAATATTGTGTAATCTGTTGTATATATTTAAGAATTTTTTGAATGGTTCTTTTCATTTGTAAAATAACACGAAGTGCGTATGCATTGTAAAGGTATTTATTTCAAGATAACGAACTGTTTTCTTTTTGATCACCCAGAAATTGGAAGCAAATTAACAATTGTTTTGTGACAGGTGAAAATTAAGATTTTTTGTGCAACTAAAATGTGTTAATTCCTTATTTTAATTTAATTGAATGATGTACACTGTATAATAATTTCTCTAAAAGGCCTGCCAAACGTAAAGCAGAAGATGAATGTGTCGCTGAGGACGGAAAGGACAATGCAGAGAAGAGGGTTAAATCAGAAAAAGAAGACCCAGAAACCGACGGCTCTAGGTATGAAATATTCAACAGTAGGCTGTCTAGAGTTATTCAGTTTCACAGTTATAATAAATTCATTTGTCACTATTAGTGGAGAGCACCAGATACTCAGTTGAGAGATGGAATCCTGTTCTGATGTACCACCAAACGTTCAACTCCTTTCACTCTATGTTGCTCCAGTTTACTCAGTTTAAACTTCTATGAATGACAACCTAGCTGTCGACAGTGGTGGATATTTGTATATGTCTTTGCACATAGCCTCCATTATGACTGAACTGAATACATCCCAAGTAGAAAAGAAGAAAAAATGGTGTTTGAACATAGATCTGCGAGGAAGTAAATTAAGACATTTTGAGCAGTCTGAAAAGCTGGATACAGCGCCTTATAAAACTTACCATTACTACCTGCATTACTAGAGCGCAGTGGCTCAGGGGTAGAGCTCCGGACTCTCGATTAAGAGGACCCGGGTTCGAATCCTGTGCTGCAGTGTTAAAGCCTTGGGCAAGTTTTTCACTCTACATTGCTGCAGTTCATTCAGCTGTATAAATGAGTACCTGGCTATAGACAGTGGTGGATATGTGTACGCGCAGCCTTTCGCACAGTAATTGTAACATTTTGATGGATGCTTCCCAGAGAAGTTACGATGGTGTTTGATTGAACAGGTCTGCTGGGGAAATATATTGTAAAAACGCTTTGAGCAGTCCTATGGACTGGATACTGCGCTATATAAAAAGAATACTTTTTTACCTGAATTGATACAAATATTAACAGTCAAGATAAAATGGTGAGTTTTTTTTTCAGCGAATTGAAAACTCAGACCGAGAAACTAAAAGAGGAAACAAAAGAGGAGACCACGGCGTCAACAGTGACCTCGCCCAAACTTCCTCCCCCGAAGTGTCGGGAGTGTAAACAGTTCCTGGACGACGTGAAGATGTTCACGGGTGATCCCAGTTTTGCAGTAAGTGTCTTTTCTCAGATTTATTCTTAGCATGACACGTCATCATTCATTGAATACCTTTACAAAACTATAGAAGGCTACTAACTTGACACAGGGCTTTAATTAATGGTTGCCCGTTTGCCCTGGAAAAGTAAGGCGAATTATTAGGCAAGCTGCCTCTAAATGGATTTCTGGTTTAGAGGTCGCTTTATTAATTAAGCTCAGAATATCTTTATTTATATGTCCACATTTCACACCAAAATAAATACATATGCATGACATTGGTGTAATTTCACTTTTTCTTATACTTAATACTGCCATTATTTTATACATTAGGTTTGAAGGCCACATTTGTGTAATGTTTTATTAATGTGTATTTGCCTATGAACGTCTTGAAATTGCCATTATGTAAACTGTAATTATATTAATTAATTACATATATATTTCTTGCACAAAGGTGGAAGAATTCATAATGCTGACGGACCCAAAACTGTCACTCTTCACCGGAGAGGAAGAAAATATTAACTCAGCTGATGAACGACCACAACACAAAATCACAAATTTCAGGTAAAATTTTATGTGAAATGTTTTGGTTTTAACCCTCTCGTTGTCAGAATCAACCTGACTACCCGGGTCCCTATCATGGCCAGAGCACCCGAATATACCCGAGTATAGAGGCACATTTAAACTGCGTGCTGCAAAACAGTGTCATCAAATAATGGCAATTTATATTGGTAGTCCACACGTAATAATATATATGTTTCACTAGCAAGTGTCAACATTACTAAATGCAGGCAATTTCTATGGCTATATAGCGTCAATTGCGATGTGGTCTTGTAGTAAAAGTCAGTGTTGAGCTCCATTTCTGGCACTGCTTGTCATAATCATCAAGCAGTGAATATACTTTCAGCGAATAAGATTATAATCCTAACATTTGCTGCGGGGTTGAAAAACATGGAAGTACACATTCATTGTTTAATACAATGTGCCTGCTGGAAATTTCTATGAGGTATATTTTGTTACAATCCAAATATGGCGCAATGACGCGGGTGGTGTTTTTGTTAGCTCTGTTGTAATTATTGATATTATTTTATATTTATATATGTCTGGGAAAGACTGGGATATTGCAATAAGACAACACAAAATATGATTGTGTTTGTTGCAGTATCTACGATAAGAGTGGTCACTTGTGCCCGTTTGATTCCGGTCTGATTGAGAAGAACATTGAACTCTACTTCAGCGGTTATGTAAAGCCAATTTATGATGAAAATCAGTTGATTGAAGGTAGGTTGTTTGAAAAAATTCCCCATCTTGCTAACTTCATCCTTTAAAAACAGACCTATATTGTCATCAGTTTTATTTAAATTTTAAAATAACTGATATCAGTAATGCAATTATATAATAATGTTGTATGAATAATGTAGGGATAGTGTATTGTAGTGTTAGTTTTTAATTTTCTTTTTAGAATCATTTGGAAAAACAAATTTATTCTGAACAATATAATATATGAAACCTAGAGCAACACGTTATAGCCCTATTTTCGTTAAAAAAAAATGGTAATGTTAACCTTAGCCATTTCTCTTCTACAGCCCTCAGATGATCACTGATTTTCCCACCCTGGTAAATACCAGAGTGGGAAAATGACACTGACATTTGTTACTAAATGATAAATTTTCTTTTGAACATCTAGTTGACTTCATGCTTTAAACAAATACAAGGATACACCTGAACTAGTAACTAGTGAACCTGTTAACTAAATTTTAAATGGACAGGAACTAGCCAGTGGTAATATATATTATGGAGTTATTCCCACATATTTCCTGGTAAATACCATTTTCCCGGTAAATAACGGATAATTCCCACTGCCCTGTCTCAAACCAGTTTTTCCCGGAAACGTATTCAGGTGTGACTGCAATGGTGGACTGTCATACTGAAATGATTAGATGGATGATGAAAGCATTGTACTAAATTTGTCTAGGTGGAATTGCGACGCAGAAAATGGGCCCAATCAACGAATGGTGGACAGCTGGATTCGACGGCGGGGAGAATGCTCTGATTGGCTTTACCACAGGTGAGTGATAGAGTCGGTGTTTATAAAGTGGCGCCCCCTGGTGCCTGTGTAGGTGTTTGTAGTCAGCAAAATATGATGCCTTGTTTTAATTGACATTTAGCATCTTTTTAATATATGCTGTATTCTAATAATGATGCATTTCATACAAAATGAGCCATAAGGTCCTTAAAACTATACAGAAAATTTACAAATAGGGCACTGAACTCTTATACACCCCAATCTAAAATATCAAAAAAAATTGTAAAGAGTCGTGATGTGTCTAAAGGGGACTGAGACTGATGCAATCTTCTTCCAGTAATCCACTAATGTCAATTATGGCGACTTCATGGATTATAAATATCAGAAGCAACAACTGGCATAGAAAAATTATTGTCCTCAAATTTTAATGACCAAACTATGAGTTCAAACTAGTTTGAGCATGTTTTCGGTTGATTTCATATGAAATAACAAACTGCCAGTGATCAATTTTAATGACGCGTATGTCCGATTTACTTTCAGCATTTGCGGACTACATCCTGATGGCCCCCAGTGACGAGTACGTGTTTGTGATGGACACGCTCAAAGAGAAGATCTACATGAGCAAAGTGGTGATTGAGTTCCTCGCTAACAACCAGGACTCGAACTACGAGGATCTGATCAACCGCATCGAGACGGCGATCCCTCCTCAGGGCCTCGCCAGCTTCACTGAGGACTCTCTGCTCAGGCACGCTCAGTGGATTGTGGGCCAGGTCGGTTATCTTGTCGGAAAATCAGATAATTTTCTTTTAACCTCTTAAGCCCTGAGTTTCTGAGAGTCTGAAACTCAAATCTTCACGTGTTCATATAATGAGCTGTAAATTCAAAACGGTTCATCAAAAGTGTATAAAAGTATATATTGTCTGATTCAGAAAGGTTTTGTGCACATGTTAGTCATAAAATAATTGATGTATAACTAAGATAAATTAATTAGCATATAATTTGCCTAAATAAAAAAATCAAGATGGCCGACAGTGAAACCCGAAAAATCGGTGTTCAGGATCCAAGAGGTTAAAACGAAAATTATAAACGTGATGCAGAGCTGCATGATGCAAATTTCATCATCGTGCAGCTATTGTGTCCTGTGGTTGGATGGAAGGCCCAGGTTTTTTGTTTCCACACAAGCTTAAAGGACAAACAAAGTTAACTTTTACGTGGCATACACCTAATAGAGTTAATATAAAGTAACAATTTCCACATATACTCAATTTTTTAACACCCCGCCATCCAAATTCTATGCGCTACCCCATCTTAAACGAAGAATGACGTCACGACGGTGATCGAGGCGCTCTCCACGTAGATTCTCTGCATAGGGTTTGGCTGTTGTCATGAAATGGCTGCAACTCGGCAACGCGCGTAACATGCTAATGACGGTAAATATAAAGTTGTCTATTATTGTTATCGCTGAAATCATCCCATCAACTGATGATACATGTCTACATCAAAGCATTTCTCCTCAAAATGGACCGAGCAAAGTGCCAAACAGTACGCCCGCAAATCACCAACGAGAATTCATTGCTTCAATACTACCGGTTGTTTCAACTATTATTGCAACCGTATGCCGAACACGAAGGCATAATTACTAAAGTTTACCATAGATTTAACCACAGATTTAGATATACGTCTATAAGCAGCTGCTAGATGTCACGCCAACTGAACGAACTGTCGAAGACTCGAAGTTGTTGACCCTTAACAGCGTCGCCGGAAGCTGACCGAGATATAGAATGCCGCGCGCTGAATGGCCAAGCCAAATTAACCCTTCACCTATGGCGGCGTCTAGAATTTTAGACTTTAAAGTCACATTCTGAGTAAACCGCTGACGTTAAAAAATTGAGTATATGTGAAAATTGTTACTTTGTATTAACTCTATTAGGTGTATGACACGAAGCCGTAGCCTTTTTTTGTGCTTTAATGTCTTGCTTTGATGTTGCCTTTCCAGTTCTTGCTCATCTCTCCAACTTCTTACTGGTGGTCCACTAGATTGGGCCCCTTTTAAATGTTTCCAGGTGTATGCGATGTTCGTTTGTTATCTCGTATCTTACCGAGTACTCACATTAAATGTTGTTTATTAATGTATTATTTAATATTGTGGTGTTTTGTTTAACAGCCTTGAATGCAGCATATGAGATCAATTCTGTAGGCTGCCTTTGCCTATGTCGCAAGCCAAAGTTGCAAATCAAATGATAATTAATACCTTCAACTTAGTAATTTATTTAAAATGATGAAACTGGCTAAATGATCTGAGAAAATTGTCGAGATGAGTGGACATATAAATGAAGTACTTTCCATTGAGTGTAGCTGTTAATAATTATTAGCTGACGTCCACCCACGGGTCAATGATTGGTCTGTGTTGTTCAGTTCAGTATGCTTAATGTTTCTGGCGAATTACATACGATAAACATAAGTTATGACTACTCAAGGAAACCACCATGTGACACTGGCGCCATCTGAAGGGTGGGCATCTTTGCTCGTTAGCTTAACAATTTCATCATCATTTGTGTGAAGTTTATTTCTCCCTCCTTAGGTGGAGAGCTACGATGAGGCGGCAGACGACGATGAGAATCTCCTCCTGACAACACCGTGTATGCGAGCACTGATCAAGCTGGCCGGTGTTACACTCGGGAAAAGGTTCGTTATCTTTAATCATACAACCATAACCGATTCAGCATCAACAAATGCCACGATTTGAGTCATTTAACTGAGTTACGTGCGGTACTGAGCAAGTTTATCAACAAAACTCACTTTTGGTCACCAAACAATTACAGTTGTCCTTTGGCAGTCATCAGTGATTTATACATGAGTGAAGAAGATGAATTAATTCCACTAAATGAATTAATTCCGCTAAAGCTGTCAATTTGTTATTCAAGTAATACTTCTGTAAAATAAATGATAATTTTTTTTATCTACTGGACAATAATTTAATATGTATTTCTTAAGATATATAAAAAAGACAGAAAACTTTAATCTGTATTTCGTAAGAAGTAAAAAGACGGACAAGTTAAAGAATTCAGACTTCTATGGAACAAGACGTGTCAATTGTTTGGTTGTCTCCAGGCGGGTGCTGAAGCGTCAGCTGCGGCGCGAGGTGAGGCCCAAGAACGCGGGCCCCACTAAGGCAACGACTACGAAGTTGGTCAGTGACATCTTTGACAGCATCTTCCAAGGTCAACTGGACGACAAGGTCGGAGGAGTGAAACGTCGTCGCTGTGGAGTCTGCGAGGTAACTCATGGTTGAGTCTGCGAGGTAACTCATGGTTTGAGTGTGCGAGGTAACTCATGGTTGAGTCTGAGGTAACTCATGGTTGAGTCTGCAAGGTAACTCATGGTTTGAGTCTGCAAGGTAACTCATGGTTTGAGTCTGCAAGGTAACTCATGGTTTGAGTCTGCGAGGTAACTTATGGTTTGAGTCTGCGAGGTAACTCATGGTTGAGTCTGCAAGGTAACTCATGGTTTGAGTCTGCAAAATAACTCATGGTTGAGTGCGAGGTAACTCATGGTTGAGTCTGCGAAGTAACTCATGGTTGAGTCTGCGAGGTAACTCATGGTTGAGTCTGCGAGATAACTCATGGTTGAGTCTGCGAGGTAACTCATGGTTGAGTCTGCGAGGTAACTCATGGTTGAGTCTGCGAGGTAACTCATGGCTGAGTCTGCGAGGTAACTCATGGTTGAGTCTGCGAGGTAACTCATGGTTGAGTCTGCGAGGTAACTCATGGTTGAGTCTGCGAGGTAACTCATGGTTGAGTCTGCGAGGTAACTCATGGTTTGAGTCTGCAAAGTAACTCATGGTTGAGTCTGCGAGGTAACTCATGGTTGAGTCTGCGAGGTAACTCATGGTTGAGTCTGCGAGGTAACTCATGGTTTGAGTCTGCGAGGTAACTCATGGTTTGAGTCTGCGAGGTAACTCATGGTTGAGTCTGCGAGGTAACTCATGGTTGAGTCTGCGAGGTAACTCATGGTTGAGTCTGCGAGGTAACTCATGGTTGAGTCTGCGAGGTAACTCATGGTTGAGTCTGCGAGGTAACTCATGGTTGAGTCTGCGAGGTAACTCATGGTTGAGTCTGCGAGGTAACTCATGGTTGAGTCTGCGAGGTAACTCATGGTTGAGTCTGCGAGGTAACTCATGGTTGAGTCTGCGAGGTAACTCTCACCATGACTATTTGTTTACAAATAACAGCAGGGGACAGCTGCACTGAAAAATGAATTCACACTAAATGCCTACTTACATGTTTTTCAAGTACATTACAAATCAGTAGGTCAGAGGCCAGAGATTCTGCAACATTCAGTATGACAGTGATCTTGGGTTATTCTTCCAAGGATCTTAGGACATGTGGGTTTTACAATGCATTATGGTTCTTTTTTGGTTGTCTTTTGAAAATGATATACACAGTACATTCGGTTTTTATTTGTGGTGTGATGTTACAAAACACCTACACATAAAAGTAATGTGTTTGACATTTTATGTCAGATTTGAAAGTATATTAAAAGAAAATAGTCTGAAAATACAATAGGTTGTATCGCAGACAATGATGTCTTTTATTTCTCTTCCATAGTTAGCCGTGCCATATGGAAGTGGAAGTGACTCGGAAGTGACTCGGAAGTGACTTGGCTCCTCGAACATGCCTGTAAATGATTTGTGTTGTGCTGTTCTAGGCCTGCCAGCAGCCAGAGTGTGGACAGTGTCGCGCATGTTTAGACATGGTCAAGTTTGGAGGTTCGGGCAAGTCCAAGCAGGCCTGTGTCCATCGCAGGTGAGAAACACTTTCTACCCTCTGTCTGGTACTGGGGACAGGTAAACCAGACTTTGTTTAATGGAGTCCGGAGTTGAATATGTAGTTGTCCCAACACGCCTGTAGACTGATGCATGTCTGTGTAATTGTCCCAACATGTCTATAAACTAACATGTGTGTCTGTCCGTGTATTTGTCCCAACACGCCAGTAAACTAACACATGTGTCTGTCCGTGTAGTTGTCCCAACACGCCTATAAACTAACACATGTGTCTGTCCGTGTAGTTGTCCCAACACGCCTATAAACTAACACACGTGTATGTCCGTGTAGTTGTCCCAACACGCCTATAAACTAACACACGTGTCTGTCCGTGTAATTGTCCCAACACGCCTATAAACTAACACATGTGTCTGTCCGTGTAGTTGTCCCAACATGCCAATAAACTAACACACGTGTCTGTCCGTGTAATTGTCCCAACACGCCTATAAACTAACACGTGTCTGTCCGTGTAGTTGTCCCAACACGCCTATAAACTAACACACGTGTCTGTCCGTGTAATTGTCCCAACACGCCTATAAACTAACACATGTGTCTGTCCGTGTAGTTGTCCCAACACGCCTATAAACTAACACACGTGTCTGTCCGTGTAATTGTCCCAACACGCCTATAAACTAACACACGTGTCTGTCCGTGTAGTTGTCCCAACACGCCTATAAACTAACACACGTGTCTGTCCGTGTAATTGTCCCAACACGCCTATAAACTAACACATGTGTCTGTCCGTGTAGTTGTCCCAACATGCCAATAAACTAACACACGTGTCTGTCCGTGTAATTGTCCCAACACGCCTATAAACTAACACACGTGTCTGTCCGTGTAGTTGTCCCAACACGCCTATAAACTAACACACGTGTCTGTCCGTGTAATTGTCCCAACACGCCTATAAACTAACACATGTGTCTGTCCGTGTAGTTGTCCCAACACGCCTATAAACTAACACACGTGTCTGTCCGTGTAATTGTCCCAACACGCCTATAAACTAACACACGTGTCTGTCCGTGTAGTTGTCCCAACACGCCTATAAACTAACACACGTGTCTGTCCGTGTAATTGTCCCAACACGCCTATAAACTAACACACGTGTCTGTCCGTGTAGTTGTCCCAACATGGCGGTGCTCCAGGCGGAGGAGGACGATGCTCTCGATGAGGAGAAGGAGCAAAAGGAGGAGGTCGTGACTCCCGTCAAGACCTCACATCGATTCAAGAAACAAAAGGTTAATATTTCTACATCAGGGTTCATGTCAAACCTGTGAGGGTAGAAAACGGGGATTGGGGGGTTATTAAGAGGTAGGAAGGTGGACCAGAAAGTCCTTTTATCCTGTCCAAATAAATGTTACAGAAAGTTGTCGTAGAAGCAGTCCTGAATCGAGATAAAGGTAAAGGTAAGTTCTTATGTAGCTCAGTATCCAGTCCTCAGGATTGCTCAAAGCACTTTACACTTTACTTCCCTGACAGACCTGTTCACTCAAACATAATCTCAACTTCTCTGGGAAGCATCCAGCCACACTGCAGTTAATGCGTAAAAGCTCGGACAAATATCTACCATTGTCATACATCGGAGTGAACTGTAGCAATGTAGAGTGAAAAAACTTGCCCATGGTATAAAACCACAGAACAGGATTCGAACTTGTGTTCTCTTAGTCGAGAGTCTGAAGCTCTACCTCTGAACCACTGCGCTCTATACAGTCTATGTGCGATAGAGTCATATGTTGACCTTTATGTTATATTGATTACTTTCACTTTCAGATTGACCTGTCATGGGAGGGCGAGTCGGTTCACGTTAAAGGCAAGAAGAAATATTACAGTGCAATTTGGATGAATGACGAAAAGGTGTGTAGTTTATGTTGTTGTTGTTGTTGTTGTTTATGTTGTTGTTGTTATACACTTAGTTTCAGTTTTGTTCTGCGATGAGACAGAATGAGCTCATATGTTGTATTTTTCTCATTAAAACCAACTTTATTCAATTGCATCAATCTTGTATATGGAAAACTGTCAACGTGAGGATGCGTTGCTGGGTAACACTTTCGTTGGTGTATCACTGAAATAGTGTCCCTTTGACACAGTGGCGCCTTTTTGCATTTTGAAAAATGTCTTAAAATTAAAATTCTGTTTAATGGGCAATTTGCTTAAATAAGGTCAATGTCTTGGTGGTGAAACGGTCCCCAGTTCATTGCACTGACCAGTTGCTATGGTGACACAGGTTGAGGTTGGTGAGTGTGTGACGGTCAAGCCAGATGACCCGTCCACTCCACTGTACGTGGCCCGAGTGATGTACATGTGGCAGGAAGTCGGAGGGGAGAAGATGTTTCACGCCCACTGGTTCACGTACGTCTGTCACCCTCCACCCCTTCTATGTATGTACACAGTCTTTATGGGGCCTAGAAAAGCCTTGAATTTCTCAAAGTAGTCTTGAATGGTATTGTGGTCAGTTAAAATTATGTTTGACCTGACTGTCGTGACAAATTATAGCTTTTGTTGAGTGGCCGGTAAGTGACAAGTCTTAGATTCAGTGCGATGTAATTATCGGTGTCGGGAAAGCCAGTGTATAAGAAGAACTTGCATGTGCATTTACAATGGTCTGTAACCGAGAGAGAGGTCACAGTAATGATGTGAAGAAATGTGAAATTACTGAAATTTATTATTTTTCTTTTATGTGAAGTATTGTGATTAAGATTATCTCTTGTTAAAATAGTCTTGAAAGTCTTGCTGAAATAGCCTTGAAAAGTCATACGTAGCCTTGAATTTCAAATATTCAGAAGATGTCTTTAATCGACCTAAAAATGTACACAATACTTATTTTTTAGTACCTTTATAAAACACTTAGCAACACATTACCAATCCAGAATATAAATGTCTGCTTGTTTATAATAGTTAGTATATAACAAATGATTTCATCGTTCTGAAAAGGAAAATATTGACTGTTTTGGAATTGTTTTTTTTGTAAGTTGTTTATATGATTTGTTTGTTATGTTTTCTAGTCGAGGAAACGACACAATCCTAGGCGAGACGTCTGACCCCCAGGAACTGTTCCTGGTGGACGACTGTCAAGACACTCAGTTGACCTTCTGTGTGGCTAAGGTCAAGGTCAGTACAACCAAAGTCATGTCTACCAGTGTTTCCCCTGGGTAAAATGGAGGGCGAGATGGTATAAGCAATCGCCGAAGATGCGAAGCGGGTCTGGGGAGAGTCCGGGGGCATGGCCCCAGAAACATTTAAAAAAACATTACTTGTAATGGCTCAATTCACTATTATAAAAGGGGAAAGAAATAAACTAAAAGCGGAAATTTAAAAGTTTACGTTAAACACATTCATTGAGTGCTACAAGTCGGTAATCTTGGTTCTGTTTGTTCAGGCAAAGCTGCCACAAATCTCCCATTCTTTGCTGCATCTGGTTCAGCAATTTTTTGGAATGCCACAATTATTTGTAAAAATGTTACTATTTTATATTCGAGCAATTTTTATTGATTGCGAGTTTCTCCCAATTGATTTCCCTTTTTTTCAGCCCAAGCAGTGTACGTTACTAGTAGATCAACTAGGTATCAAATTCAAATTTATTTTAGCAACAGCGACAATGTAACAGTATACATGTATAAAACAGGAACGTAGGAAAGTGAAGTGGTGTTCTTGTGCTCTCAAGACTGGAACCCCAAGGGCCAAGTATCGAAAGCTCGTTACAACGTTAGCACACACGGTTTGGGGCAAAGGCGTCTTTATGAGACTTGAACTTTGCAGGTCTATTATTCTATAGCCATAGCAACAAAGCGGCGATTTCGCATATCTGCGGTGAAACGGTGTAGAAAATCGGCCTCGCTCATTATATACCAGGGGAAACCCTGGTCTACATCAGTTTTAAGTCTTCATAATCTTCTGTGTGAGTAAAGAACAATTTCAAAATTAACATCATTTGAATGATGTCGCACTTTATCAAAGTCATGGACGATTTGAACTGGTGTTTTAACATAGTTATATTTTGTTTAATTTAATTTATTTATGATTTGCGCCACAGGTGGAGCAGCAGTCGCTGTCTGCTGATTGGTTCATGGAGGGAGGTAATGGAGACGTCCTCAAGAATCAGAGGATGGCAAATGGAGACGACAACACTTTCTTCTTCCAGAAATGGTCAGTCTTGTTTACTTGTTTATATATTTTATGTAGGTTAAATGCATTAAGAAAATATTCAGCCCGTTAGCTGCTCGCAAAATTTGTAGCCTGACTGATTTGTGGCTATTTCAGCGTAATCCTGTTGATTCTCTATGTCTATAATTATTCAATAAAATTGTTCATGATCACAGCATGTTATGTGCATGAAAAGAAAAATTGCCTCTTGTTCAGGTATCAGCCTGCAGAAGCAAGATTTGAAGACCTTCCTGTTGTGCCTGAGAATCCTGACAAGCTGATTACATTCTGTCCTAGCTGCATTCGCATCAAGGAAATTGAACTAGTAAGTGCATGTTGATAATAAAAACCATATATATGCAAAAATTAGATGTTGATTTGACCTAGTGTACTGGTACATGATAATAAAAACTTTTTTTTCACAAGATGGCGACAGCACATGTTTCCATGATTTACATAGAGCTTAGATCAGCAGTTTGAGCTGGCTGGTTAACGTAAAAGAAGGATCTGATCGCAGTAAATGAAAGACCCACGAACTGTGAGTTTACTGGGCAGTTTCGGACGGTCTGTGCAGTAAAGAGTTAACAATTACTGTGAATAAGTCACATAGCAAATTTGAAAGGTGAATTGTAAATGTGTTATTTCTGGAACATCGATGACGTTTACAGAAGGAGACTGCCATCTTGGAGAACAAGCTTGATGACGGGGCAGACGATGGTAGGGTTCATTATGGACTTGTCAAGTTTCAAGGGTCAGAGTTCAGAGTGGGAGACAGTGCATTCTTCCACCCCGAAGTATTTGCCTTCAATGCGAAGCCGACCGTTGTGAAGAAAGCGAAACAAGACAGGAGTATGGTAAGGTGGTGGTTATTTATGTACTGAATGGGTGATGTAACATATTGTATGGAATATCTGTTTTGATGATTAACCATGAAGACGCCCATGAAAAATTCTCTGTAGCATACTGTTCCACTAAAAATCGTAACTTCGCTCATATTTGTCATAAAATATGAATCTTAAAAGCAGTGTTTAATTTATTTTAAATTAATTTATATAATTTATATACAAAGGTTTACTAGTACATTTTAAAACAAAAAATTAATATGATTTATATTAATTTATATAATTTCTATTAATATATATTTAGTATATTTCTTGTGCAGCGCGTGCGGGAATTACCGCTATATAAAAACTGTATTATTATAATTATGATGCATCATTTGAAACCATAGTTTTGACAACCTGAATTGACTTAGCCCGTGTGACTTATTTTTGGCAGATTGGCCACTCACAGAGCTTTTTGATATCGCCATTGTGGAGGTGTAGAGTTTGTGAATGGATGTGTAAATTAATCCATCAGTACAGTAAAATCTGCTAAATAGGGGTATCAACGGCATCATGTGTTTTGTAAACATGATTGTGAAAAAGCTGTCACCGAACCCGCGCAAGGAGACACAATCTAGAAAAGTCTGTCAGCTATCCAACGTTTGTGTGTCAGTTATGTGTGACAGAAATTTAAATTGTTAAAACAAAAGCAGGTGCCATTGAGCCGATTTTTGGTCCTGGTCACCTGCAGGGTTAAGAAATCGTTTGAAAGTAATATAAAAATACTGGTATACCGTACATAGCCATAGCACAGATGACATTGCTGGAGTGGTCATTTTTCCATCATCTCTGCCAGTGCTTCATTTTTAAGGCGAGCGATCACTCTCGCTCCCTGTCGCTCGCACAAATCACCCATCTAGGGGGCGATTTATCGCTCGCGCTAATTACGATAATCGTTCCCATCACCAGACCACGTGGAATGTGACACCAACTAGCCGGAGCTGGTCTCGTGAAGCGACTAAGAACGTTCATAATGCTATTAAGATGACTGACATACTAAATTACGTGTTTAGATGTACATACGCGATCCAGATGTTTACGAGGCGCTAAGTAAGTAACTGTGTAACCGAAAAGATCGCTTTGCAAAACCAGCCGCATGACACGATTACACAGTGGCGGCACCATGCGGATAACAGAACGCCACCTGGTGGATAACAAAAGAAGTAAAAATCACTCAATTTATTTCGCATTTAGGCGAGCGATTTATCGCTCCCCTGGATTTTTCGAACATGAAGCACTGAAAAATACTGGTGTAGCCACAGCACAGATGACAATGGGGTAGTGGTCATTTTGTCTTCATCTCTGCTGCAGTTTGACGATGAAGAGAAGTACCCCGAGGCCTACCGTAAGACGGACTACATCAAGGGGTCCAACGAGGAGGTGCCCCAGCCCTTCCGTGTCGGCCGCATTGTCGACATCTATGTGAAGAGGTCAGACAGAGGTACCAGCGACCCCGAACAGGTGGCGCTGCGCATCAAGAAGTTCTACAGGTGAGTGAGTGAGTAAGTGAGTGAATGAGTCGCTGGGTGAATGAATCGCTGGGTGAATGAGTCTGAGTGAATGAGTCAGTGAGTGAATGAGTGAGTGAGTGAGTGAGTGAGTGAGTGAGTGAGTGAGTGAGTGAGTGAGTGAGTGAATGAGTCGTTGAATGAATGAGTCAGTGAGTGAATGAGTCGCTGAGTGAATGAGTCGCTGAGTCAGTGAGTTGGTGAGACAGTGAGTGAGTGAATGAGTTGGTGGACGAGTGGGTGGGTGAAACTAAAGGTGTACCTGCATATTGGGTGTGTGAGTGCAGGGCTGTGGGTGGGTGGGTGTGTGAGTGGGTGAGGTGTTCTATGTTTACATAAACATAATCATATGTCACATTACCTATAAAAACTAACGTTTTAGATGTCTTAGTTATTTGCATAGTGTAGTCATTTTTAAAGTAGTCCCCATCATTTGTAACAGGCCAAAAAATCTTATATATATTTTTACACAGACTTCTTATGAAATTTTTATTTTGCTATTCTACTTGAGTAAGTTACTTTACTAACAGATTACTTGCATAAATTTGGAAGAATATGTATGAGATTTAACACATAAATATATCAAATTGACATCGAATAATTTGTATGTAGAAGTTCACTGTTACAATGTAAGTGTTTGTTCTATACACACATATTTTTGAATAAATAGGAAACATTGATTGTTTAGAAAATTTGAATATTACAAATTGTCATCCTTTTGTGTTTGTTTCTAGACCCGAGAACACCCACAAAGGATCGAAGGCTTCTCTATCATCTGACTTGAACCAGCTATATTGGAGTGAAGAAGGTGAGTGAATCATTTACACTAACAGCATCCTTTGCAAAAACTGGGTATATTTAAGGTATTATTCAATAATTGTAAGTCAGACCACAAGTTTTAATTTTGCATGTCCAGGTCAAGATGTTTCTTTACCTGTAAATACTTTTGTTAACTGTGACGTAATTAGAACGAATGAAGAATGACATAATTGTTTATGCGGGGCAGTTTTTAGCTGCAATACATTCATATTGATTTGTTGGTGTGTTTGCCTACCTAAGCCAGATAGCTTCTTTAATCTGCCGAGGCTTTAGTCATTAGTACTGCTGAAGTTAATGTGTCATATTCAAAAATTCGTTTCAGGGAAAATTTATATTTTTGACCTAAAAAAGAATTTTTAGTAAATAATATATGAAATTATAACTAATTAAAATGTTTGGACTATAAACTGAATATGTTGAAATGATGACTAATAATTTTTTTTTTTTTACATTTTGCAAAGTAGATAAGTAAAAATATAAAGGGAATATACAACCTGAATAAGTAAAATTATAACTAATAAAAACGTATGTAAATTGTGTATGATGTAACACATTTTATAAATGGTCACAAAGGGTCTTCTGTGTGCGCTAAAAAATAAAAGTTGTGTGGGTGAATATTTCAGAATGCAAAGTGTCACTGAGTCAGGTGGAGGAGAAGTGCCACGTGGTGTATAGTCACGACATCACTCAGTCCCTCGAACAATACTTCCACAGTGGCCAGAACAACTTCTACTTCTCTGAGGTAAGTCATGTCACTCGTGACATCATTCGTTTCTTGTACATTCACATTCCACAACTTTTTCTCCAATATAAGTCATGTGACTCATGACTTTGGTCATTCTTTTGAACAGTACTTCCACAATGGTCACAACACCTTCCATTTCTCCTAGGTAAGAGATGTCACTTACGGCATAACTCTTGACCAATCCTAGATAAGTCATATTGTTGCTTGTTGCTGTTTTCAAAGATTTGTCAAGAATTTATAGAAAACAGTCTTGAGCACTCACTTGTCCTTTGGAATCAAGAGTTAATGAAAATCACTGAACCATACTATTTGTAATGTCAAGTAAGTCAAAAACATTAACCAGGAAACAAATTGAAAATATCTACTGTTTAAATTTAACTTATTTCTGAGCACAAACGTCCCTTTTGAGCAATGCGTGACAGTCCAGTATGTTGTTTCCCTGCTTCCAGGCATACAACGCTGAAACAAAAGAATTCTACGAGCCACCTCTGACATCTCGGAACATCCGTGGCAAAGGAAAGGTTTGTATGTGTAGATGCTTCACAGAAACATTTTGTTTGTAACTTCCAGTACTGCTTTGTGTTGATTGGTTGATTGATAAAGTGGAGGGACATCTGCATGTAAATGATGCTAATTGTTATAATTACTGGGTACATTTTATTCGCCAAAAAAAAAATTGTAGCTCTTCAAGGCTCAATGAAGGCAGGTAAATTGGTAAATATTTGAATCACACATGAAATACACCTATGGTAATAATAATAGTTTTTATTTGTAAAGAGCCATATATCTGGACAAATTTCCTCTCGGAGGCGCATAAAATACGTTGTAACACATACATATTTAAAATATTCATAATCAGTTAAACTAGCACGTAAAGACAAAATGTTAAATGATAATAAATAGATAATTAAATAAAGCTTCTAAAAGTCCTAGTTGATAAGCTAAACTTAATCAGCAATAAATAGATAAATAAAATAATAAATAATAAAATATATTATTAACTTAATTATTACTAAGTTAATAATATATTTTATTATTATTAAACAGTAAGTAAAAAAAATTGCAAAACTCTAATTACAGTTAAAATAAATTCATTATAAAATACCCTACATGTAGTTTAGTTTACAAATGCGGCCTTAAAAATATGTGTTTTCAATTGGACTTAAAAAGTTCAAGTGAGTCTGTTAGTTGCAGACTGCTGATGGCTGCCATTTGTTTAGGGGAAAGGGAAGTCTTCCAAGCCGAAGGAGGAGGTGAAACTGTCAACGTCAGGGAGGCAGGAAGAGATCCACATCCAACCTCTCCGCTCCCTCGATGTGTTTGCTGGCTGTGGAGGTAGGGAGGTCTTATTATTTACATGTTTTTTTTACACTTGTACATTTTAGGTTACTGAAATGAGTCGAATACTGTGATTTTAAGCCTGTATTAATTGTTGATGTTCTTATTTGAGGTATTTATCAAAATGGTCTGCATAAACTTCCACATTTTAAGATTATAAGTATTGCCAAATGCATATTCAGAGCCCCCGCTAGGGAAAAGGCTAATATACCCCTCATTGTTGGAAACGGGATGTAAAAGTCAAGGGGTATCCAGGCTCTGTGCCAACGTACCTGACCAAGCCCTTTTATTTCATCAACAATGCTATGTAGAATGGTTAATAATTATTTTAATTCTACATTATTTCTAATACCGCAGCACAATGTATAGTTTTATTGATGTGGACTTCAGGTTTGTCGGAGGGCTTTCACCAGGCCGGGGTAGCTGAGACATGCTGGGCGATAGAAAAAGAGGAACCAGCAGCGCAGGCATTCCGTCGAAACAATCCCGATTCGATTGTTTTTACAGACGACTGTAACGAGTTGCTTCGTCTTGTTATGGACGTAAGTCAAATTTGTCTTTTCTGTCCACATTTTCATTATAAGCATATTGTTCTTCTCTTGTTTCTGTCGTCAGGGGTGAGGTCGGCCACGGTTACCTTACCTTAAGATCTTACCTTAAGTCCGGCCAATAATTGCCCAAGATTGAGCATTGAGACCGTCTCAAGGTTTATTTTCTGTTGATGCAGTTTCTCTATTGATGTTTTTTTCATATGCTTTTGTCTGGTTTGCATAGTCAAGGCTGATTAATTTGAATTTTTTTATTATATAGGTCTGGGTGGCCTCTCCAATCTCTTTGGAGGCGTGGCTTAAATTCATTTATTGTCCTGGCCTGAACTGTGTCGTCTGACAGAGAGTTCCACATTTTAACCACTCAGGTCGAGAAGAACTGGTTCTGAAGCCAGTTGCACTCTGGGTTTGGAAGTTTTTCACTGTGCCCTCTTGTGATACCAGTGGCTTTTTAGAACATCAGCTTTTATGGACACTGAACGTCTGCAGTCCTGGTTGACCGAGTCTATTCCTTTGACAATTTTGAAAGTCTAGATTATGTCTGTTCTCTGCCTTCTGTAGTTCAAGGTAGGAAGCGGTAATTCTTTTAGTCTGCTGTTGTATGGTAATCCCTTTGTTTCTGGTTCAAGTCGCGGCTGACCTTGCTCAATGAGGTCTCTGTCTTTTCTTTCCTCCTCACTTTTCTCTCACTGCGTTCTCTGTCAACAGTCTCCAAATCCTTCTTTTGCCGTTTTTAGTTAGATAGATATTTTATCATTATAATCCAGTTTTACAGTCTGGGTTTAAAACAATTCTAGCTTTAGTTTTCATTCCTGTTTTTTTATGTGACAGGGCGAAACAACAAACTCCCGGGGCCAGACACTGCCCCAGAAGGGCGACGTGGAACTGCTGTGTGGGGGGCCACCCTGCCAGGGCTTCAGTGGCATGAATCGATTCAACTCTCGAGAGTACTCAAAGTTCAAGGTGAGTGTTGATTGCAGGTCAAATGTCAGTCATTTGCTGAGGTTTTTATGTTGTTTCGGGCAACTAACCTGAAACACTTGAAATCTGTTTTTAAAGTACTACATATTGCACAGTATGGGCAGATGAAATTGCACTATTTGTGCAAATAAAACAAATTCTATCTAACTGCTGTTGGTGGCATTACAGCACCAAACTACTATTTGTGTGTAAATGAAACATTTCAAATTCTATTTATGTACTAAAACAAATTCTATAACAAATTCTATAACAAATTCTATAACAAATTCTATAGTTGCATGGGGATATATTGCGCTGTTTGGAGAAATAAAAACAATTCTGTCTAGCTGACAGGTGTAGCATGTTCCATTATGGAACCAATCTCTTTTGTTTCTGTGTAAATTTGTCTTCTAACAACAACAATAATAGCACATCGAAAGAGGAACTGGAATTCATCAGCAAATAAAGATAACCTCAGTTCTCAGTCCGAGCAGCCTTTGAGGGAAAACATTGAGGTAAGAAAGTAAACACTTCAATTGTATCGATGTAGCACACCATTCTACGACTTATGCACAACACATTGGCCTATTACTACAAATAAACAATTAATCTATCTAGCTCCTGTCATCACTCCATTATGGGAGTGGTGTTCGCGTGGTAGAGCACCGGACTGTCAATCGAGGGGACGGTGGTTCAATCCCACCTACCGCCATATCAAAACTTAGGCAATTTCGTTCACCCCACATTTGCCTGTGTCTTTCGGAAGAGACACTAAAAGCCGGTGGTCCCTTTCATCTGGTGTCTATGCCAGGGGAAGTAAAAGATCCCACACAGGGGGTAAATGTCTAACCTGTAGTGGACTCTATTCTGACTAAACTCTTAAAACCAATGACAATAATGGTCAGCAAGTTGACTGAGGTCATTTAATGGAAGAAGAAGAAGATAGGACTAATCTCTACCATTTCTGTCTGCTCGTTGCCAGAACTCGCTGATTGCCAGCTACCTCAGCTACTGTGACTACTACCGCCCTCGCTATTTCCTCCTCGAGAACGTACGCAACTTTGTGTCGTTCAAGAAGAGCATGGTGCTCAAGTTGACGCTTCGCTGTCTTGTGTGCATGGGCTACCAGTGCACCTTCGGCATTCTGCAGGCCGGCAGCTACGGCGTCCCACAGACTCGGCGCAGGTAGGTGGGGGGGGGGTACTTGGGGCGGGGGTTTTATTGGCTTAGTGAGACCAAACACCCAGGTGAAAAGTTGGTTTATACACAAAGTATCCTAACTGACTCTATGGCAGATTATAGTAACTGTTCTATATAAAAAAAAAACGGAGCTTTTTTTGCCAGTATTTCATGAAAATAGCTGACATTTTGTTTGTTGCTGTCAAAATGGGGGTATGACAGAAAATGTTAAATACATTTTATCTCGGTAATTAAGACTCATTCTGTGCATTGGAAAGAAATTTGTTCATAATGGCGGACATTATTATTTAAGACATTAAAATGTGATTTCCTATTTCCCTCGTGTCTAGGGCGATCATCCTAGCTGCAGCCCCTGGGGAGAAACTGCCCACCTATCCCCACCCGCTGCATACATTCAGTCGACGCGGGATGCAACTCTCGGTTGTTGTGGACGACAGGAAGGTTGGTGCTGCCATCTGTATTCACAGCAGTTCAAGTTCTTCAAAGAGAACTTTCAAACTTATTGTGGTCGTTTTATCCAGGTTTTTGCACCATTGATCATTATGACAAGGGTCACTGCTCGATGTAGTCAGGTTTTAAGTTTTGTTAAAATCACTTATATTATTACGTTTTTAATAGAACAGAGCACTTTGGACTTTGTCGATTAGTAGATATGTACACATGTCCAAGTCTTCTGCTGAAAATATTTTTTGGCCAGTTTTGAATAAATAAGTATGCTTTGGTGGGTAAATGGTTAACAAAATTGGTGATTAATTAAACTTGACATCTTGTATCTGTTTCAGTACGAGAGCTGTGCAGGGCGACTTGACTGTGCCCCGTTTCGTACCATCACGGTCCGTGATTCCATGTCGGATCTTCCTGAGATCCGCAATGGTGCAAAGACTGAGGAGATTTCCTACAATGGAGACCCGATTTCACATTTCCAAAGAGAGGTCAGTGGGTCAGAGGTCGATTGATGTTTTCTATAAAACTCTTAGAAAATAGAAACATAACTGTATTATCTAAAACCCTTATGGTTTCGCATGAAATATAATTTAATTGTACGCGTAAAGATGAGCTCAATCTTCAAAATGAAGAAACTGATGATAGGTCGTAAGGGAACTTTTTACGAAACCACCAGCAAAGTCACACAAGCAGGCGGGCGTCATTAAGTGAGGTTATTGGCGTCAATGTAAGAGTCCTGGGCACAGTTTCATAAAGCTGTGTAACTTTACGCGCAATTACACGGTCTACTGGTCGCAGCTAACGGATAGTCAATGCAGCTTAGTCCGGTTTCATGAGACCAGTTTAGCATTCACGCAGCTAAATCAATGTAGTATTGACCTAGTTAGGTCGTTGTGGGGAATCCCTGTATTTGTGCTGTGTCTGAACAACCTTTTTCTTTCTAGCTGCCGCCTTTGTCATTCGCATAGCAAATGGGAAGCTATGATGAATGTAAAGGATATCCAGTGTAAACATTAAAAATAATGGTGTTGAGAGTGGGCATGTTGGGAGCATACCGTACATATTTCAACTTCGGGAGCATACCGTAAATATTTCAACTAGCGTAAAGTTACGCCTACTAAATACATGGTGCAGCTAAGTGCAACTATGGAGCAGACCCGTGAAATGCAACTAGTGTAACTTTACGATGTTTTAGACTTTCGACGGGTTATTGCCCGCTATGACGTTTTAAGCACGCTCCATGAAACTAGGCCCTGATACATTGTTGGACACAGTTGTATGACAGCCTGATGCTTGAACCTGCATAGAATGGCCTCCTACTGACACACACTCAGACAGTCTATAGCAAGTGCTATTAAGGGTGAAGGTCAATTATTCAATATTTCATCGATATGTGGGAGTAGCCATACAGTACGCTTATTGATTGGCTATCGGATGCCCAGTGTCTGATGAAAATAGCACATGTTGAATTCCCATTCAATCAGATATCAAAATTAACAAATTGCCATGGCAACTCATTTGGCTTGACACCATCATACGACTCTATCTGAAAGTGTATCCGGCCTTAATGGACAGGTAAAACATGTTTGTTGACAGATTCGAGGTAAACAGACAGAGCCAATCCTACGGGACCACATCTGTAAGGAGATGAGTGCACTGGTGCATGCCCGCATGCACTACATCCCAAAGCACCCCGGCTCAGACTGGCGCGACCTTCCCAATATCGAAGTGAGGCTCTCCGACGGAAACAAGACCAAGAAACTGTACGTTGAATTCTGAATACTTCTATTCATTCTGAGTGTTGTATGCAAGTGTGCTATTTGAAGTGCAATTTTATTTAAAATTTATGTGAAACTTCATAGACTAATTTCTTGTTTTCCTCTTGCCTCTTGTATTAGAAAATTATAGAACTGATTCGCTGTGGACTTAGGTTAGGAACTGGCCATTATTCAAAAATAAAATAATTATGTTATGATTTTCAATTATTTGTGTGAACGGTGTAACAGATGTGTGTTAGCCATTGTTCTATATAAATTTTGAGAAATGTTTCAGATGTATATATATATATATATATATACATCTGAAACATTTCTCAAAATTTATATATATTTATTTATTATAATATATATATATATATATATATATATATATACATCTGAAACATTTCTCAAAATTTATATAGATAAAATTGCAAAGGCTAAGAGTAGTGAGCTTATAGCTTATATATATATTATGTATATATATATATATATATATATATATATATATATAAGCTCACTACTCTTAGCCTTCGCAGTTTTATGTTGTATTTGTGTAATGCACAACTCGTTGAATTGTGGTACGCGTAATTTGGATGGGGACTTATTTCAGACGGTACAGCCACCACGACAAGAAGCACAAGTCGGGGGGCCAGCTGCGAGGGGTCTGCTCCTGTGCCGCGGGCCGGGGGTGTGACCCCATGGACCGTCAGTTCAACACCCTCATCCCCTGGTGTCTCCCCCACACGGGCAACCGCCACAATCACTGGGCGGGGTTGTACGGCCGACTCGACTGGGACGGCTTCTTCAGTACCACCGTCACTAACCCCGAGCCGATGGGGAAACAGGTCAGTCCGTCCTGCATAGACACTTGCTTGTTCACTCATTGGCCATTTATTTGTACTAATTTCTCAAATTCTTAGCAGTTCATAACTTAATCTCAGAATATCAAATTTCTTCATTCTTCTTAAAAATGTCTCAAATAACCCTAGCAGAGCAAAAAGTGTAATTATGTATATTATTCCATGTGATTGTTGTATTGCTGTTTTAATGATGCAATGTGTTGCTTAGTCGTTTTGTGATGTGATTTGTTTTGTCATTTTTATGTTGTCACCTTTCAATTTTGACTTGATAACTGTTAGTACAAGTGTGTTTGACTTTGTAAACAAATAGTATGTGTGTTTGACTTTATAAACACATAGTGTGTTTGACTTTGTAAATAAATAGTATGTGTGTTGACTTTGTAAACACATAGTGTGTTTGACTTTGTAAACAAATAGTATGTGTGTTTGCTTTCTTCCCGTTATTCTATGTAAACATTTGGTGTTTCCACATGTGCCGTCACGTCAGTCCTAATTCTCCTTCCAGGGTCGTGTGTTACACCCAGAACAGAACCGTGTCGTCAGCGTGCGAGAGTGTGCCCGGTCCCAAGGCTTCCCCGACACGTATCGCTTCTTTGGCAACGTCCTTGACCGGCACCGGCAGGTCAGTGCAGTCACCTAGCTTGGTCTGGTATCAGCATCATTCGGGCATACATCTGTGTTTCAAAGCCTCATTTTGCTGACCATCCTTCTGGTCATAGCCTCACTCTGGTCATAGCCTCACTTTGGTCATAGCCTCACTCTGGTCATTGCCTCACTCTGGTCATAGCCTCACTCTGACCATAGCCTCACCCTTGTCATAGCCTCACTCTGGCCATAGCCTCACTCTGGCCATAGCCTCACTCTGGCCATAGCCTCACTCTGGCCATAGCCTCACTCTGGCCATAGTAAAGGCAGTTCTTATATAGCGCAGTATCCAGTCCTCAGGACCGCTCAAAGCACTTTACACTTTACTTCCCTGACAGACCTGTTCACTCAGACACCATCTCGGCTTCTTTGGGAAGCATCCAGCCATATGCTACAATTAATGCGCGAAGGCTGCTCATACACATATACACCACTGTCTATAGCCAGGTACTCATTTATGCAGCTGAGTGAACTGGAGCAATGTAGAGTGAAAAAACTTGCCCAAGGTTTTAACACCGCAGCCAGGATTCGAACCCGGGTTCTCGTAGTCGAGAGTCCGAAGCTCTACCCCTGAGCCACTGCGCTCTACCCATAGCCTCACACTGGTTATAGCCTCACTCTGGAAGCAGTGTCTCACTGCCTAATTTTGACATCAGTTTCCATTACATTCTCGCTGTGGCATCAAATGTAATGTAGAAGTTTAAAAGTAAACAGATATTATTTTTAAGCAGTTTTTCAATAAAACCACTGGCTTTACATAATTACAATATCTCTATAAATATACTGTCTCGTCAAAGGTGTTTGAAAAAAATTGCTAAATGAAACTTCTATCCATATTTTGCATGTTTTGTTTTAAATAAATAAGTCATTACTTTTATTGTACCTGGTCAGTCCTACTAACATATTTTCCCCGATTGACAGATTGGGAATGCCGTTCCCCCTCCAATGGCCCGGGCGATTGGGCTCGAGATCAAGAAGTGTGTTCATTGGAAGGAACAACAGCTGAAGGACTCAAAGAAGGCAACGTTGGAAGAAGGCACAGACGACAAGGAGGATGAGATGAAGAAGGATGCCGTGCCAATTGTGCCTGGCACATCCAACTAAGGTGGAACACAGCGACATCTCCAAACACCCACAGATATAACCACCCTCGTTGTCCTGGTGGTAGATTTATGAGACTATTTCATGGATGACTCATTGACTGTTTTTCACAAAGCTAGTGAAAAAAATACTTGACAGTGCAGAACAATTTAGATATACTGTCTTACTGTCGAATGCACTATGTGTGCTGAATATGTTTGTACAAATTCACTGGATTCCGCTTAGTAGAATTACAGGATCCGTAGAATCAGTTATTTGATGATATGAAATCCTTCCCTGTTTCATCTATTAATATTTCCTATGAATTGGTCACATAATGTCATTTATCTGAGAAGTTGTAACATTGTTTAAATAATTTGTTGTTCTGTGAAACATTACATAGCTTGTCCATATACATCTACAGTGGACACTTGATAATCTCAGCTGACCACTTTACATTGTCCCCCTACTGGGCCATAACAGTAACTTGACCATAATGGACACACAGTCCAGTTCTGGCAGTCAAGTTCTGACATTCGAGTTCTGACAGTGCCAACTGTGGCCAGTGTATATTCAGTCATTTTCATCATCCAGTAATCTAACTTTTCTATAAATCTATTCCATTGTATAAATTAATTTGTGCTAAGTATAGTCCAAATTTTAGCAGGTCAGTTTCAAATTCGTAATTTTTTTATAAACGACATCTATAGCAGAAACTAAGAAAAATTTGATAAAATACATGTTCACTATATTTCTTTGTTTCTTATGCTGTTTAAAAATTAAACCAAAATTATTTACAACTACGTGTACAGAAATCAGGGACGATCGAATGTTTCAAGAGGCCACACTCAGATAATAGTGGGTAGTAGCATGAAGTGTCCTTTGGTATTTGGACTTTTTAAACATTTAACGATGTTATTATATAACTTTTATTTAGTCTAATAGACATTTATATTAGCTAATAATAGCAGGCCATTTATGGCTTGATGTGTACATATTTGTCTGTGTTAGCCACAGTAGAATAACTACACTATATCATGTTTATATGTATTTAGGTGTCTTGTATCATGAACCATGTGCAACCCTTAATCGGCCCTCAGAGCAGCTATCTATGTTATGTATTCCTAGTATGGTTGTATATTGCATTTTATGGATTGTTTGGTGCATTTTAGAGATATTGTTGCATGAGTTATTTCTATTTCAAATTGTAATTTTCAACAAACACTTGTTTCTACGTTAATAAATTTTATGACATCAATGGATCTTCATGAATTAGCACACGATATATCAATAATAATGCATATAATATTATTATATGCATTATGCACCACAAACTAATGGGTGTGTATCCCATGTATATATATAATCCATTTGGAATTCCTTAAGGATCTGTCCTTGGTCGTGTTCTTTTTAGCTTATATACTACATCACTTAGTCAAGTCATTACTAATCATAACATAAAACTTATGTACTGACGACACACCTTTATATATCACTATATGTAGTTTCTGGAGAGGTAAACTGAGAAGTAACCCAAAATTATAACTCGAAATGACAATGATATAGGAACCTAGCATGCCGGTTGATGTTTCAGGCCAAACGTGAAATTGCAATTGAAATTTTTTATTTTGTTATATCATGGTAAAGATAGATAATAAGTTATACCTACAGATATGTCACTGGATATATACATATTTTTACTGGGTTAATGCCATTTGTACATTTTAAGTCTGCAATGGGATCTTATAATGTTTAACATTGTAGTTGTTGTGACTGATTATGTCAGTACCAGCTCTACTGTAGAGCGCAGTGGCTCAGGGGTAGAACTCCGGACTCTCGACTAAGAGAACCCGGGTTCGAATCCTGTGCTGCGGTGTTAAAACCTTGGGCAAGTTTTTTTCACTCTACATTGCTCCAGTTCACTCAGCTGTATAAATGAGTACCTGGCAATAGACAGTGGTGGATATGTGTACGCGCAGCCTTTCGCACATTAATTGTAGCATGTGGCTGGATGCTTCCCAGAGAAGTTGAGATGGTATTTGATTGAACAGGTCTGCCGGGGAAGTAATGTGTAAAAGCGCTTTGAGCAGTCCTATGGACTGGATACTGCGCTATATAAAAACTTACCTTTACTTTACTGCATCCCTGGCACATCCCTTTCAAAAACTCTTAACCTCCACGTATGAAATCGCCTATATCGAGTGTGGTCGGCATCTGGTCATGTCATGTCATATTTTGGTTGATTTCAACGACAGTGCTCATGTTATAAGCAATGTACCGGTAACAAGCAATTACGTTGGGATTCCCACCAGCCGTGTATCCTTCAAATTGGGGCCGGGTATTTGCACTGTTCCGACTGACGGTTGATACAGTAGCGACTGGCAAAGTCAATTGCTATAATTATATAGTTCTACTCTGCCCAATGCCCAGCTTTACAGAGACAATTGGCCAGGGACGTAGTAACATAGCAATGACTCCTAGCTTGTGAGGATGTAGTAAGTCTACAAATGTGTGGCTAGATTAATATTTTAGTTTCCGAGTAACTGCCGTTTGAACATTGCAAATGCCTCATCAAGCCACCTATATACGTGGGAGCAGTAGTAATACAAAGTTGAGCATTCGCCATGTTTAAACAGCAATAATGTAAAAGGTAGACATGATCCCTGTATACATCCAACATTAAATTGTAAATATGATTATTATATCCACGGTGATGTAATCACTCAAACACGTTACACATTGGTGGGTGCTCAAACCTACCTGACGAGCTGGTTGTTTTGACACAATTTAGTATGACTGGGCTTGCCTTAGTGACATACATGCAATCAGCAAACTCCATATTTTGCATGTTATTTGACAAGAGCATGACATATATGCATGCAAAAAATTCCTATGCTTATCTTTAACAGAACAGAGAAACTAACTGGTGGAAAGAAACTTGAGTTGGCTGGATAATTGTGACGATATAAAGAAAAGGTTGTGATGTTAAAATTAATATTGTTAATCAACTCCAGGTAATGTACCGGGTACGTCTGTGTTCAGCAATCATCTTTCTGTATATTGACTACTTTCATCAAACAAACACGCTTTGAAAAAGATGTACCTTTAGATGTTTTATTCACTCAAACGGTGCCAAGATAGTTTGCGACTGACAACAGATTCTACACATCTGCATATTGCCTACTGTACAGATGCTTCTCTCCAGATCTTTCATTGTTGTGGAATAACTATTTACATTTCTATACTGATCCAAATATGTTGCCTTTAAAACAGTTTCCAAAATATTTGCTTTTTATACCTTTTTGTCTAAAAAATAAACATCTAGCATCCACTACACATGCAGGTTTATTTACATAAATCGAAGTCAAACTGAAATTATTTCCAACTGGGCACTGCTAATTTGAATCTACCTGTAAATAAGACTTCACAATTTTGCAAGTTACCATATTTAATCATTCTATTGATGACGATGCGCTCATTAAATTTACTGCAGACACTTCAAAAGGAGGTAATCTCAATTTTTAGCAAGCCATATAAAACAGCCTGACCAGTCAAATGTTTTATTAAACCAGTAGTTAAATTAAGTCTTAACTTCGAGGAAATTGTGTGTTAATAAGGCAGTGTGCCGCTTTCTCAGCCATGTTGACAGTGTATTTTGATATCACAAACTAACCTTGTATACGACGATTTCTCAAAAATAATGGAATATTTCCTTCACATTTTATCTACAACTGAATATGGTCAAAATGACTATTGGACAAAGCTAACAGTTGACGATGCTACAACTTTCCAACTCCTTTGAAACATCTCATAATAGATTAGTTCAATTTGAAACACTAGACGTGTAGAATGTAAAACCCTATTAACAGCAGTTATTTTAAACTCGCCCATCAACAATGCTGTTATTAAGTCCAATGTTACTGTACCAGTATAATCAACCAGCAATATGCTTACTTTCCAATATGTAATTTTACCTATCAAATGTGAGAGGAGATTGGATTGAAAAAACATCTAAAGAAAGTAGTTGGAATAAGAATTAGATGGACAGGGCATGTACAAAGAATGGGTGATGAGAATGCTGACGAGTGTGGAAAGCAGATGAACAGGGATCCGACTAAATACCTATGAATAGAGGTGAACTTTGCAGGAAAGCATGGAAGAAGCTTACAAGGGAAGCAGAGGGGGCAACAAAATACACAGTTCCACTCCACAAAGGGTCAAAAGGAAGAAGTGCCCAACATTTTAAGTCCCAAGATACTACCGGGAACTAATTCTTATTTTACCAAATACACACAACATTTTTTTTAACTTTCCCGTAACTAACAGATAATTTAATGATGCGATGCAGTCACGACCTTTGATTAATTTTTAAGTAGCCACACACTATTTGGTGTAAAAGCTAGTCTGTCAAAATACATGCTAAATTGTACTAGTTTTATTCAAACCAGACTTTCACATGGTTCGTCTTGCCCAACCGCTTCTAATATTACGATAGGCTAGTCTGAAATAGTTATATACCAGGGTAGATCAAAGATGTAGGATGTGTACACATAACTTATCCGCAAAAGCCTGAAGTAGCCAATCAATAACTGACCCTCAATTTTTTGGGCATTCCATCCTACTATGCAAGTGGAAATAATAGGAGATAATGAAAACATTATCTGTGGGTAAAAACATAATCCATACCAAGATTCTACTGTATATTACTAAACACATTTTCTTCTCAACTTCATTCTCAGATAATGTTGCCATTAATTAACTGCACCACATATGCATTTAGACTGTATTCTAACTGGTCGACTTTGCAATAAATAAACCTTTATATTTTAAGATAAATTAATATTATGTGCCCGCTGCTGTAGTGGGTGTACTCAATATCAAAGATGCACAACCAGATGATCCACAGTTCATTTTTGGTAATAAAAATATGACATTATTAATTGGTGTTACATTGCAACACAGAACTTCATGCAAACAAAGTATCTGCATGTCGTTTCTTACATGTAAACTGTGACAGTGTTCACCCGCATGCATCAAGTGTGTGGAATCAGTTTGCACATAGTACACAATGTTCAATATGTCTTATGTGGACAACAATATTTTTGCATACTTTTCAAAGTTCTAGTCCAATTCAATGGCAGTCAATTTCGTCACATATGTGATCAGTCTCTACTGTTGCGGTCTTGACAAATCTCTGGGGTTCTTTTGCTAGCGGCGGATCAAGAGTTGGAATGTGTTGACACAGGAGACCTGGATTCGTTTAACTGAGGCTCACCACTGTTATCATGGCTTGCATCGTGATTCTGGTTGTTCTCTGGTGTTTGCACTTTGTTGACACTCTCATCTTTCACACATTTCTCATCTGTGCTAACACCCTGCTCACTGCTGCAATTTATGTCTTTATCGACACTTCTTTCTCTGCTCCTACTACGGTCCTTGCTGTTGTCTCGTTGCTTGGTGTCAATGTGATCTTTGCTGAGGCTTCTCTCTCGGCTACGACTGTGTTTTTTTCTGTGCGTTTGCGCTTTGGTATCATTACGGTCTTTGCTGTGGCTTCTTTCCCTGCTGCCACTGCGGTCGTTGCTGCGTGCCCGCCGTTTAACATCATCCTTGTCTTTGCTGTGGCTTCTTTCCCTGCTGCCACTGCGGTCGTTGCTGCGTGCCCGCCGTTTAACATCATCCTTGTCTTTGCTGTGGCTTCTTTCCCTGCTGCCACTGCGGTCGTTGCTGCGTGCTCGTCGTTTGACATCATTCTTGTCTTTGCTGCGGCTTCTGTCACGGCTACCACTGCGATGTTTGCTGAGTTTTCTAGATTTGGTTTCATGCTTCTCTTTACTGTGACTTCTATTTCGACTGTGACTTCGATCGCGGCTACGACTTCGACCTTCACTATGACTCGAGCCTCTGCTGCGACTGCGGTGCTTGCTGCGACTGCGATGTTTGCTTCGACGACGTCCCCCGCTGCGACTTCGGTCCCTGCTGTCACTTCGGTCTCTGCTACTGTGACGTTTATCGCTACGCCTGCGCCTTTCCTTGCTGCGACTTCGATCTTCACTGCGACTGTGCACCCTCTTTCGTTTGTGATCTCTACTCTTGCTGCGACTGCGGTCAGAGCTCAAGCTTCGGCTGTAGCTGCGACGACTCCGGTGTCGAGACCTAGAACGCGACTTCGACCTGGACCTCCGCTTGCCACGACCAGCAAGACCGCGGCGGCAGTCGTACGCATAGTGGCCCCTCTCGCCACACTCGTAACACCGGTCGCTCGGGTCGAACGGCTTCCTCGACGGCCAACGAGGCGGTTCGCGTGGGCCACGCATCCAAGGTTTCGGACGTACTTTTCCTGATGAATGTTCGACTCGGACGCGACTACCGCAAACTGACTGACCGTCCAAGCCGCGTACGGCATCATCGGCATCACGTGGGTCCTCAAACTCGATGAATGCAAAACCCGGCGGATTACGTGCGACCCAAACACTTCGCAGTGGACCATAGTAATCAAACGCTCGTTCAAGTTCTTTTTCGGTTATGTCGCGATGGAGATCGCCCACGTATAATTTACAATCTACCGGCATTGCGCATGTGGTGTGTGCCTCGTGTAATTCCGATCTTGATAAACAAAGTTTCTTGCACGATTCCGCTCATCCAAAATGGCCTCCGACGCGGTTGAGCATTTCCATCCTATCCGCCAGGCGGCGCAATGAAAAGTAGAATCGGATAAATAGCAATCATTTAATAGTGTTTTAACACATATTTAACATTTGCTGTCATCGTTGCCAGCTAATGTTTTTTGGCTGCTCCCTGAATATTGAGTGTTTTTTTTTATGGTTGCATAACCAATATTTATCTTATGACTTGACGATATATACTGCACAGAATAAAACGTGATTGTTCATTGGTGGCGTTCAAATGTTATCATAGACTTGATCACCCGGTCTTCCAAAATACAAACGAGCCTTTTCGTTGCAATGTTATATTTTATGTTGAATTTTTGACCACAGTAATTGCTAATTATTTTTAGAATCGATCATGTATAATCTGTGCATGAGTATATTATGTGTTAGCCTCGCACAAATTAAATTCCGTTAGATGATAGTTAAATCTAATATCGAGTTAATATCGAGTTAGTATAAATTTAATAAAATTAATGTTGGCCAAAATGTTACACCACTAGTCTAATAAAAAATATGTTTACACAAATATGAACTTGCACATTCCACTATCTAATGGCTAGGTATAAATATAATTCCAGTCCCACAGGCACACCACGATTTGTCTTTAGATGGTACGTGTTTGATGCAGCTACACTTTTGTTGAGATCTTGAACAATTCTTACTTTACCCAGAAGTGGGCGTTATGCACTCATGGGCCATGCATTGCCTTCTTACAGCCTACAGTACATAGTTAGTTTTCATATAATATTATACATACCCCTTGTCACACTTTAAATCTTATGTGGGTCATTTACAAAAAAAGTGGCATTTAATAAGATATATATAATCAGAAAATACAACAAGTAAGTGGCTGCTTTGGCTGGATTTAATCCTAGTTGGCATAATGGTGTTGGTGGTGTTCTTTGGGAACCTTTAATAAACATCAGTACTATTTGTTTTATTGCATCGCTTTCCTGGTTCACTAGAATTTATAACTGGATTCACTTTGTCACATCGACCCACAATATAGCTCCGTACTTTCCCTATATCTTATTTTCATACAGATTTATGCCATGTGGAAAAATTGTGATAAAGTTTATATTATTTTCTTGTGTTAAAATCACAATCGAATATAATACTTGGTAGTCAATGAGAAAATAATTTTGAGTGCTAGAGTTGTTTTTAAACTGATAAATCTGTTGACACCGCATTGCTGGTAGCTTCTGCATGGCCATCTCACATTGTGACCAATAAAGTAATAGATCCCAGAGGAAATAAAAAACCTCTTGTGGCCTTAGCAACTAATCTGAACGGCGGATGGGTGATATGTTAATAGTCATACAAGCAACAGTAGTATTCAAGTTGTCGAGAGTTTGGAAGAACAGGGGCAGGCCCATGCAGGGGGCACACTGTTCACGGGCCACCCCCCTCCCTCATAGACCAAGGTAGATGTATTTTGAGGGAGGTTTTTGATGGACTTCAAGGGGTGCAAGTGGAGTTTTTTGGTGCAATTAGGTTTTTGGTCAGATTCAAATGTGGCAATGGGTCGTTGTGCAGCCTCGATCATTGGTCAAATTCTAGTCCCACTGAAGGCACGTGGCAATATACGGAATTAGAGAAGTCATGCTAACATTATGCACAAGATTGGCAAGAAGCTATAAATAACATTGCCAAAAGACTTACTATAAACTCCAACGTGTACATAATTGTTTAGCACATATGGTACTTCAGGCCCCCGTCTCACCATCGCTACTGATTGGCTTCCAGTTGTATACCAAATTAAATTAAAATTGGCTAGTTACATACTGTACTCTTTCTGCTCAACAACCGACATACATGTACTCAGTTAATCTGCTACATTTCTCTGATATCTCTAGGACCCTTAAATCATCCGAATCCAAACAACTTTTTGTTCCTAAAACTAAGCTGAATATTGGCAAACGTGCTTTCTCTGTGGCTGCGCCAACAATTTGGAATTAACTAGGGCCTATTACAATTAAATCTTCTGAAACTGGACCTTTCGTAAAAAATGAAAACTTGTTTGAAATTGCTTTTCCACCATAAACTTTCAGCGGTGCAATAACATAGTATATTTAAAATGGAGTGATGTTGGAGGACACAGCAAACACATTGTTGAAGCAGTTCAAATGTTTAACCTCATTTCCCAACTCTGGAATTAACAACAGAACATGACAAAAATTTCACAATTGTTTTAATGGACCCATGTAAAGCATACTTGTCAATGCATACATTTTCAATGGATTTGCGGTCATCTATAAATTACAAATGCAGCAGGGGTAACGGCATGATTCTGTATGGGGTGTGTAAGTTACTGTATCAGACGCTAGGTATAGGCATATTGTCTAGAAATTGGGTCACACAAGTGCACTGTATAGATAGGTTTTTCATTTACAAATGATCCCTTTGGCCAAACGCTACTCCCCGACTCCCAGTCACCAAGTAGGTCTGATGATGTTCTTCATTCAAGGTTACACATATTAATTTAAACACACTAGTCAATTAAGTGGTAGAGCAATTCCTCTATAAATTAGTTGCATTACGAGTTAAACTCCCATTTAAAACTATTTTTAAGAATATATATGTATAGGTGTATATCATACTTAGTGGACACAGGGGCACAAATATTTATCTTTTGCATTATTTTCCTTAAACTTGCGTATTACATGAATCAACGTTAATATGAAATTGAGGAGAGTTATATAGTGTATGGGTATGATGATTCACTGGAGATATGTATTTAAAAGATCTGACGATTCTATTGTGATTCTATTGAACAACTATAGTATCACAAGTACAATCTCCTTGGAACCTAACTTAGCTGGCACGTCACTGAGTGCCTAGACATCAACACCCAACGCTGTCGGTTCATGCCATGTTTTAATCTTTACACCAAAATATTAATTGCTTTATATATATATATATATTTTTACATCGAACAATGATGCATGCACATTAAACAAGAATGACGAGCAGCACATTACCATAGCCACAACGCTGGCCCCGGACCATGCATGTTGTAATCACTGAACACTCGCACTGATCTCTACAAGTTGTGTGCAGCTTGTCGAGTCGAATGTATGACACAATGCATAACACATCATAGAGATGACAAATTCGACACACTGGGACGACCATTATTTAATCAAGGTCACCTGACCAAATGGCGACATGCAACAAACTTCACCAAAAACAGCATGTCAGATTTAGGTTAAATATAATAACATAAGAACTCATAGTCCAATTGTGTACAATTACACATGCATAGGTTTAGCAGACTGTTGTCCAAACTGTGAATTACATGAACCAAACACAGTTGAAATTTGTTGATGTTAAAAAAGTGATCACACGGCAGATAATTGCAACGGATGTACACAAAAACATGGAAACATTCTTTTCGGAAAACATGTCGCCATAACAACAGCATTTGTTGAAAACTTTGGAAAATATCAATTGTTGTTATGGTATACAATTTTTACTTGACTTTTAATGCGTTTTTAACAACCGACATCACTGTGTATGAACCATCCAAGTTAGGACACTTTGTAGAGATCGGTAGAACCTTGCGAGGTTTCACCCATGTTGGCAATCCCATTGAATAAATTAAATCTTTCTCTCCCTACACCCATCAAAATGTCCGAGACAGTCCGGCATTGTCCACCCTCTGCCTCGTAATGATTCACTGGCCCGGCTGACCCCATACAACCTACCCTACCCACCCGTCACACTCGCATACCATACACGCTGCAGGACACTGAAACAGATAGCAATTACGTCACATCGACTACCTAGAGAATAATCTGCCGGTTTGTCGTAAACACGGATGGCAACAATACGCTATAATTAGTAGTAGTAACGTGGTACTATTTACAAGAACTAGTCTACAGTGCTTTACACTGACGGCAGACTCCGCGTCAAAGGCCGATACTGACATGAGTGCAATGCAGCACGTCTAACAAAGGCCCCAACACCAATGCTTGGGTCAACTAGCCAAATCACCATCCACGCAAGCGCCCAATGTCATGTTATACCTAACTAGGCAAAAATCAATCTTCCGGTATTGGATGACGGCACTGGAAATTATACACAATGTTGTCTGACAAAGTTTGCCTGTGTCGAAGATGATGGTTCCAGCATAGAAAGCCCACAAAAGAGAATGAACTACTACCGCAAGAATACTGCTCCTGCCAGTATCGAATCTCCCTAGTATGCACACTTTGGTTAGATGTGCAAATTGGCTCTACCTTCCCTCCCCATAACTCCCTCAATCTATACGCAACCCTCACACATAGGACACAGACAGCCTTGTAGCATTTCATGCATGACATACTCCGCAGCAAATCACAAGATTACTTTTGATTGGCTGCATTGTTCACAGCACCTGCCTTCCAAATGATGTGATAGAACAGGATTACATGACAATGAAGACGGGTTGCATATTGTGCCAATTTGACCTTTGCTCAATTACTGCCACTGTATGTTCAACCTACCACAGTATGTTCATGCCGTAATGTGGCACAGCCAAGCCAATAATAACTAAAATCTTGTCAATAAAATGGCGTTGTCTAAAACAGATCAAACATACAACGGACCAAAGTCCAGCACATTTTTGGTAGCCAATGCAAGAAATCAGTGACTGACATTGATGAAATGTAACTTACTGTTTACGCAGTTACATCTAAACTTCATATCATGAATTCTAACAGGGTAGATACTGAAAGATCCACTACAACCGAAGGCATAATGCCTTAGAGTCATTTGGTTATTGCTTCACCAAGATAATGAGCTCATACGGAAAATCCGTCATTAATAAACGAAATCCATTGTCAGATTACAGCTTTTATAAAATGCTAAAAGCTGTCACCTTGCAGAGGCACTATTTCTATGACACACCGATGAGTGTCCTGGTGGCGCACCCTGGTGTTACTTGTCAGTGTACAAGATCGAAGTTAAGGATCACAATAAATTTGAAAGAGGAAATTTGAGCTTATGAGCTGATAAGTAAGTGAAACGGCCCCAGGTCTGTCATGTTGTACATCCTGTTGTATTGCAGGGTTTCACAAATACACCATAACTACAAAGTTAATACTGCCAATTCTTTCCCATCAGAAATGTCCAACAAGTACGGTTTCCCACCCCAATGTTTCCACCCCGATTTCAGTAATAAACGTGCATCGACAAAACTGTTTGGAACGCGTATATAAACGTTTACAAGTGACACAGGTAGACGAGAAGTGCGCCACCGTTTTCGTAAAGCCATCGTGGGTGCCATAGCAGATACCGCGGGAATGCGCCGTCGGCGTGGACAACACATACATAAAATGACACCACGTGATGACCGCAACGCTGACCGCAGGTGAAAGGGAACCTTCCCACCCACTACACATGAATAACTCAACCATCACAGTCCAACATTCTCTTACGCGTCGGCAATAGTCTTGTGGTGAGGTCTCGCTATGCAATCATAGGCTGCAGCCGAACTGTGGTTTTGTCAGTCAAACATATCCGATTCAGCAGAACTGTGACACGTGACGGCCACAGTGTCGGTGAGTAACACACAGACCACCTCGTATGCGGTGTGTGTGTAGGTTATCACATCACATAGATGGTGTTTCTGCTTCACTCGTCTAAAAACACTGAACGTCCCCGTCGCCTGCCCGCCTGTCAACGCACTCGCGACAGTCACCGATTAAACGCTCCTAAAAGACCGTACGTACGTAAAATGTGCCGCCAGCGCATCGTGTATATTGCAGATGCTGAATCGCGTTAAAATGACATATGTACAAGTGAAAGTGCTGCTACCGTGGCTGGAGTGGACCGAGTCTGCTGCCGCGTCACAACGTGCGGCCGGCGTGCGTCCCGCGCGCGGATATGCCCCGACAACGCAAACCACCACCACCACCACGCCAACTGTCTGTCCGCAGCACTAGGACATGCGCCCGCACACACACATGCGTCCGCGCCGTCCTGCCACCAGCGCCGTCCGCTGGCGTCGATCACGCGGTGCCACTCGCGCCGGCCTGTGCCGCTGTGCCCTCGTTGCTCGACGCAGCGTTATTTGATGTGTCGTTGGCGCCCGAGTTCATCGGGGTTCCGGCGGCGTCCACTGGCAGTTGTTGTGCGTGAGGCGGGATGAGCTTCGAGTTGAGTGCTGGTTTGATCGCGAGCTCTGAAAGCGCAAACGTTTCGTCACATGCAAGCCACATTTCTACATGATATCAAGTAAACGTCCTAGCTTCAGTTAGATCTGTAAACTCTCTCTGTAACATGGTATATTTGGTGGTCATTTTTCACTGAAGATTTGATGCTACGAAAAGAGCACAGTTACATGGATGGCAACGTTATTTTACGGTTTGTTTTATTATAAGAAATTAAATTAGAATAGCTTCATAATTATGAAAACAATTCCAGATATAAATAAAACATTCTTCAAGATTTCAAACTCATTTTTGGTGTGTAAATTCTTGTTTAGACCAATACTTTTGTGACGAAATAAGATGAAATAGTGTCACGAATCCCAAATCAAATCGATATTTGATATGTACTATCAGACAGCACTGGATTATACTTGTACAAAAAACTCAATAGAGGAAAATGTACAATTAAAAGGGATGCCAAATGATTTTTTTTTTAATAAAAGATTCAATGGGGGAGGAATGGCCCATTAAGCATTGTGAAGATATAATTAAAGATAATACAGAAGTGAATTAATTAAAAAAATTCACATTACAAGGAAGTAACTATACAAAATGTGCAGTGTTTAAAATTTACTTTAAATACAGAACATTTGTACAAATTTCACACAGATGTGTAGTGTTCATGATTAAAACATCAGATGGAGAATGGGTGACTAGAATACTATGTTTTCTTCTGTAGGCCACCCACCTTGGCTGCTGAAGTTGAACAAGGGAGGCAGCTCCCTGCCATTTGGTAACCGAGTGTTTGGTTCACGCAGCTCGTCAAAGAAGACATGTGCGCACGCCTCGAGTGGTTCTATCCGACGCGACGGCGTGTACTCCAGGAGCAGACTGACCAGGTCAATGGCCTCGGAGGGGGTACGAGGGCGAAATACCTGCAGGAACAAACAGGTATGAGTGGACACTGATCTGTATTTCAAACACGTAGGTAGAAATAAAACACATTCCTATTTAGATATACCAGTTTTGCCAACTCATACTTGACTTTTTAGAAGTCAAGTTAATGCCTGGTATATCTGATTAAGTACACACCAAATGTAAATTGGAATCCTTGATCTTGGTATCGATCAGTATCGAAAAAATCTGGCATCAAACCAGCAATATAATAAATGGCTCAGTATAATGTATTGTAATTGAGCCATATCTTGTGTATTTCAACATAGGATACCTGTAATTTAAAACACATTATACATGTGCAGATATTTTTGCATATTGAGCCACACCTTTGGAATCCCAACAAACTTCTGTAACGCTATTGGATATTATCTACTTCTTACATTTCAACATACAGGGGTGCCACAAACCACACCTGCTAGGCGGCTACCATTGTCTGTCATCTATGGATAAATGAACTTGCACTCGCTAGACCTGTCCCACCGACCTACCTTTGTCCACGGGTGTGCTTTGATCTGGGGGAACTTGAACTCCTGGTAGTTAGGGTTCATCTCCCTGATCTGCTCGCGAGTCGGTGTGCCCAGGACCTTGATGATCTCCACCAACTGGTCAACTCCGCTGTCCCCCGGGAAGATGGGCTGACCCAGCAACAGCTCGGCCACCACACAGCCTGCTGACCACACGTCTGTAACACACACACCCACAGACGTGTCAACACAGCTCCTTGACAGACACATCATTTAACATAACTCCTCGCAACTAAGGTCACCCTCACAATTGGGTCAGTCTTCAGCATGATAGGGTGACTGCATCAGAGAGAATAATTTAACATATTTCACTGTTAAATAAATGGGTTATCTGTATTGCAATATGGCAATATCAATAATTTTCTTGCATGGCTATAAATGCTTACAGTGGTAAGATGTACCTATCTGAGGTTTTTTAGAGTGGGTGTGCAGATGATACGTACCAATCTGTTGGGTGTTTACAGTGGTGACACGTGTTTACAGTGGTGAGACGTACTTATCTGAGGGGTGTTTAGAGTATGTGTGCAGGTGACACGTACCTATCTGTGAGGTGGGTGTTTAGAGTGGGTGTGTAAGTGACATGTACCTATCTGTGAGGTGGGTGTTTAGAGTGGGTGTGTTAGTGACATGTACCTATCTGTGAGGTGGTTGTTTAGAGTGGGTGTGTAAGTGACACGTACCTATCTGTGAGGTGGGTGTTTAGAGTGGGTGTGTAAGTGACATGTACCTATCTGTGAGGTGGGTGTTTAGAGTGGGTGTGTTAGCGACATGTACCTATCTGTGAGGTGGTTGTTTAGAGTGGGTGTGTAAGTGACACGTACCTATCTGTGAGGTGGGTGTTTAGAGTGGGTGTGTAAGTGACATGTACCTATCTGTGAGGTGGGTGTTTAGAGTGGGTGTGTTAGTGACATGTACCTATCTGTGAGGTGGTTGTTTAGAGTGGGTGTGTAAGTGACACGTACCTATCTGTGAGGTGGGTGTTTAGAGTGGGTGTGTAAGTGACACGTACCTATCTGTGAGGTGTAGTCGGTGGCACCAAAGATGAGCTCCGGGGCGCGGTAGTAGCGTGAACAGATGTAGGAGACGTTGGGTTCACCACGCACCAGCTGCTTGGCACTGCACACAGACGTCATCATGTCACACACAGACGTCATCATGTCACACACACACAGACGTCATCTTGTCACACACAGACGTCATCATGTCACACACAGACGTCATCATGTCACACACAGACATCATGTCACACACAGACGTCATCATGTCACACACACAGACGTCATCATGTCACACCAACAGACGTCATCATGTCACACACAGACATCATCATGTCACACACAGACGTCATCATCTCACAAATTGACGTCATCATGTCACACACCAACAACACTCAATGCTTCATATAAATATGAAGACGATGTTGAAGCAGAGAGGTAGACCGAGACGTCAGCAGAATGCAGCAATGGCCAGTGATAAACTCTTTATTATCCAGCAGGAAAACATGAATAATGTAACCAGTCATAACTCAACATTTTATTACAGCGGAATTACATTTACCTAACTCCTAGTAAACAAGAAACGTCACAATCCAGATATCATTTCAACTGAATGTCCTTTCATAATGTCGCACTGTGACTATATCTTTGCAATAGTTTCTGGACACCATAATTTTTTTATTAAATTAATATTTTTTATCTGAAGTTTCCTGGCATATCTGTAAAAATTATTTCTTTCATTCTTTCTAATTGGATAACTATTCATATTTTTGATAAGCATCAAGCAGTTTCTTCAGTATTTTTTTGGTGCCTTATGTTTTTAGCACTGTTCTGTGTTACATGCCTAACCACTTTTTCCAGATGCGTTCTGAAATGCCTGGTTCAGCTGGTTCTAAGAGAATGAGATGTCGGTATTGATTCTAAATGGAAACTGTAGCAACCAACCTTCCGAAGTCACACAGCTTGAGGACGCCCGACTCTGGGTCTAGTAGCAGATTCTGGGGTTTGATATCACGGTGACATATGCCCTGGGAGTGGATGTAGGCTAAGCTACGGAACAACTGGTACATGTAGAGCTGAAACACAACCACCGACACGTCAACTCGTGGAAATTAACAATATAAATTTAGTATCTAATAAAAAAAATTGACATTTGATGGTGAGTCAATGGTACATTTTATTGGAAAAAATATAGAATAAAAGTATTTTCCCAAGTTGATTTTTTGCAATATATGTCTTTCTACTAAATTTGTGTGCAGTACTTTTAAATAATTCGTTTGGATAGGCGAGTGGAGCCAATTATCCAATTATATTTAACAACTGCTTTTTATTTACATGAAATAGAACAACAAAATTATTTCTATGTACTATACAATATCCAAAATAGATTTATCTGTGGTTAACCCATTAGACCCCACGCGTCCGAAAGCGTCCGGGTCGCTCCTCCCCAGAGCGCCCGAAAGCGTCCGACACGGAAAAAGCCTCTAGCGGTGGCCCCATCTTGCGGATACTTATGAGACTAATTCCCACTGATTCCTTGATATCTTAGCTATGAATCCTGGGTAATTTTGACATGGGTTCGCATTGAAAAAATTCGAGTTTTTCGTGATTGAAGTTCATCATCTGTGGACCTCCAAAAATGGCGGCGTCTTGGACATCGTAGCTGTTTACTACTGATTAAGTTTGTGCTTATATATCGCTGGATTTGGACACTTCTGGCATTGAACTGAAGGTAAGTTTACATTACGTTCGAAATACGACTGAATGAGCGATAAAATGAATGATCGGAGCTTTGTTTATGTTTCGTTGTCCAAGTTGGGTGACCACCAGTCGGGTTTTTAGCACCGAAACTGTTGATTATGTCGTGATATATGACAATTAGGTGTTTTATTATAACAAATCATTAGGTAACATTGCCAATTTTCCTAATGGTTGACATTTCGTTGTTTCAGGTTTCAAAATGCCAGTGATCCACGATGTCAACATACACAATGGCATGACAAAGACGTCACATATAGGATGATGACAACCAAGATAGAAGTCTTGCAAAGCTGTGTTTCCTGTCCATATTCAGACAAAATGAACTGATTTATATAGTACTATGTCTAAACAAGGCAGAGCATGTGTAAATAGAACAATTATAATACATTTTATGTGAATAAAACGTGATATTCTAATATATTGTTGTCCAGAATAGTAATGTTCTATGTTTGTCACCTTCATATTACAATATTTTTTTTACCAACATACACCATAATTACACCATTTTAAAGATAATTAAATGAACATCAAAATAAACACAACTTGCAATTATAGAAAATCAGTAGTTTTGAAGATACAGCTTAAAATGTGCAAGCACCCTGAATTGGTGAAATCAGTGACTGCAGCTTGGGGAACAGGAGCACAAGTCAATTTAAACGGCTGGGGTCTAATGGGTTAATTTAAATATATTCTAAATCACACTGATCGTCTTTGCCAATTATACTTCTAGCGTATCATGTGCAAACTTAATAACATTGCAACACTCACCTTAATATACAAAATAGGTATAGTCTGTTTATTCTTGCTATAGTGTCTGGCCACTCTGTACACTGTCTCGGGAACGTACTCCAGCACCAGGTTCAGGTACACCTCGTCCTTCTGCAAGCACAAACATTTGACGTTGACACATTTCGATGACACACTGACACACTGTCTGACACAGGGCTGGCAGTAACACTCTGACATCAACTCTGACACAAAGCTGGCAGTAACACCCTGACAAAAAACCTGACAGACTCCGACACCAATTACACCTTCAAACAGGCCTGTCACTAACGTCTTTGTCTGACACAGCCACACAGGCTGACAAACGGCTACACAGGCTGACAGAGGGCCAGCACTTTGACTAACACTATGTCACAGACTGACTGACACTAACATCAGAAATCAACACTAAATTGTGTCCGTGAACCATCACTGGTACCTATGTCGGTGGTTCATTCCACTGTCAGAGCACAACACGGAAAAACAAGGGCACAACTGGTGGCAGCAGTAAATTGGCCTGCCAATCACTGTCAGAGCCACCAATGACATGCAAAATGTCCTAAGAATTTTTCTGCAACTACCACAACTGTCATGTCAATCAAATTCATCTGAGTGCAGATTTATCAAAACATGGTGTAATTTTAGATGGGAATTTTTATTACTGATTTTTTTACAAAACAATCAGGAAGCTATTAATTGTAGCTGACATTTCCTCCCTCCCAAGTAAACAAACTACCAGGATTATTTATATTTTGAATGCCGCTTATAGATGCCGCTGTGACAACCCACCCGCGGTCTGCCGTGATGTGCCCCAAAAATTGACCACAAGCAGCCAGATCAATCACATTCAGTCAGCCGCGCAAGACATGCACAGAAATTAGTACATGAAAGTGTTCGCATGCAGGTTGGGTGTGCATAATATGGTGATGCTTGCCAACAGACACAAATAGCTGCTCAGTCAAGCAATGTTCACACGCCATGCTAGTATGACAAATTAATCCATCGGTTCCGTTTATTGCTGTCTGTGACAAAAATTTCGCTGTCATCTTATCACAGTGAGAACACATGATTCCACACACAGAGAGTGTTCTTTTAAAAGGATACCATATCTGATTTGTTCATCTCATGAGTGGCCATCATGCTCACAAATTAACTGTAGTATAAAATAATATTATTATTATTAATCGCAACAGGAGAATAGGAAATCAGAAGAAGATGACAATTGAGCTAGCTGAGACTGAGAAGTGGGGATTGGTGCTACTGGGTAATGCAAGTAAGACGTTGGAACAGAAAACTGAAGAAACAACTAAAAGAAACAACTGGTGAACCACACCCCACAGAATAAACAACAAGATTTATTTTAATGTCTTCAAATTAATTATTACATCTACAAGTCTGTAATCGTCACGGAGATGCCTAATCTGCAGTGAGTGTTAACTCGGAGAATCAAATGAGTCACTGACCATCAACCTGATTCATTACTTTTATGATTAATTTATGAGAACCTACAGGACTTTGGCTGGCATCAAAAATGCACCAATGTTTCTTTACTGGAGAAACAGTCGTACGATGACCCCATACAGCACTCCCTAGGACTGGGCCAACTCTAGGACATCAACCTAAAGACAGGGCTACTATAACACATGAACTGTTAGCGAGGAGAGAGAGAGGCATTTCCTGGAATGTCTGAATTAGACCTGCCGATGACTTCACTACTCCCTCAAGGCCTGTCAATCAAACTCCATTGATTTATCGCCACTGCAAACCAGCAGCTAGGTCTACTGCACGTCCACTTCTTGTATAAAACAAACAGGAATTCAGCAGGACAAAATTATGAATTTGTTAACACAATTTCAGGAGGTGCCAACCACCAATTCAGGCTACTGCAAACTAGTAACTACTGACCTCCAAAACTAGTGACCATGTTATAGAATTTCACAACCAACAACTAGCCATAACCAGTCCATGGGTGGTATTCCATAAACATTATTTTGTAGTGCTGAATCACAAGAAGCATACACACATTCACAACTCTGATATTTTAGGCAAAGTATCTGTAAAAAAATACAGATCAGTAGGCTCATCTGTTGCTAGCAATATTTTGCAACACCATTTCACAATACTGAGTGTAGACACAGAAGGCATGCAAGCTGTCTCAGTCACCTATGACTAGTCTACTATGTTACAAAATTCACTGATACTTCTGCTGTGATCCTGGTACAGTATGTTTCATACCACGCCGCGCCACGCAACAATCATGTTTTTGAATTTCAAGTATTTTTCTGTTTTTTGACACATGACATTTCATTAGAACATGTTACATTATATATATATATATATATATATATACATATACATACATACATACATACATACATACATACATACATACACATAGAGTGACAATTACAAATAAGACAGAAGTCACAATTCTAAATTAATCATTTGATCAGTTATATACTAACCATAGTCAGGCAGTCATTAGCTACATCTTGCAATACCATTCCACAATACTGAGCGTACAGCCACAGAAGCCACACTCACTGACTCAGCCATGTATGACTGGTTTATTTCACAACGACTTCCACCAACACCAGGCCTATGCACAAACGTCTCTCTACGCAAACTCCTTCAATCAAGAACTACGGCAGGTAAAATCTCACAAGCCAATTTTACCGATGCCCTAGCTGACACAAACAAACACATCTCACAATCTGGTGTATAAGACTTGTCGGAGATTGTGGAACATTCTTCTATTCCCCTGATCTACTCTCTCACTGAACACATAAGACACAGTTGCAAAACTAAAAAATTACCCTGAAAGTTGTGTCTAGCAAGTACCGTATAGAATATAAGTTGTTTAGAGTATAGTCCAGTCACACAACACTAACCAGGGTTCATACAGAAAGTGTGTAATCAAATTCAAGAACATTCAAGAACATTTGCGGGGGAAAATATGACTTTTTCAAGAACATTCTCTGTACAATAAAAAATTCAAACATGTCAGGTACAAACAACAGTTTATTGAAAGAAAACAGAAAAATAACGGGTGCTGTCCACAGAATTACTGGTTGCACTGTGTGACTTCCAAGTCCCAACAGACACTTCACACTCCCTTCAGAAGTTCAGTGTGATAAGTTTATTCTCGAGTTCCTTCTGCACCACTTGTCATTATAACTGTATATTTGCCTATGTTGGATAACTCTCATCCTAAACATAATCAATCAGGATTCCCAGGCATATTTATGTTTCATAAATATTGCATTTTGAGACCCAAATAGCGCTCCGATTTGTGCCAGTCGCAAGTGCAGCGATGCATGCGTCATGACGCCGTGCACATAGAATGAGCGATAAACAGTTTGTTTATGCCGGCCGCGCTGTCTTTTCGACCGCGAAAGTCTGCTAAGACGCGCTATTTAAAAACATAAATATGCGCAAGATGATGTTAAATGAATGAATTAACAAAATCAAATGTTGGCAAATATACAGTTATAATGGCAAAACTGAGGTGGGTCCGAATTCTGCGCCATAAGTGCCCATGTTCGTCTTGTTCGTTTCTTGCAAACATTGCATACTGCAACCTTGTCATCAGCGCGATCTTTAACCATAAAATCTTTAAATTTGGTATCAACCAGCCAAGCCAACCCTAATCCCGAAACTTGCAATTTCCATGTTGGCGAGGCATAATTTAAAACGTTCCAACTTCCAACATGCGCGCGAATTAAAAATCTTAAAATGCAAATGGCGTTGCGTAGAAAATAAAAAGCAAACACGGCCCTAATTGGTCATTCGCTCTTGAACGAACCAATAGAAAACGGTGTAGCATTAGCCTATATCAGGTGGCGCCATCTACTGAATCAAACTAGCACTAATTCATCAACTCCCAACTCCCGGCTTTCCGCCATTTTGTTTGACACAATTCGCCGATTTTGTTCATACATTAGTAATGATTATTTGATACAATGCCAATAAATATTATCCCCTCATACAAATTGTTAGTTATGTGCATGAAAATTCGTGAAAATCAGATTCAAGAACATTCAAGAACATCCAGTGAAATTCAAGAACATTCGAGGGTACTCGAATGAAAAAATCAAATTCAAGAACATTCGAGACTTTCGGCGCCCTGTGCGAACCCTGACACTAACATAGATGACCATTAAGCAGGTCAGTAAGCAGTTAAGCACCCACCTTCTCGCCACTCGAATAGAAGAAGTAGGTTAATTTCACTATGTTCTGGTGCTCCAGCTTGCGCATAATCTGCAGTTCACGATTCTAAAAATAGAAAACATCAATACGGTTCCCAAAGTCATATATATCTAATCAAGATACAAAGTAACATCAAAAGCGCTAAGAAACAAGTATAGAACTGACGGCTGAAATTATACTACTGTGTAATTATGTGGGTATGTTTTCATTCGGGTATCTAATTATCACTGTTTTGATTGTTTATTGTCTCATATAAATTCATTAAAAAAGGAAAAATTCCTCGTGTTGTTTAATTATGCAACAAACAAATATCATAACTGACTGCAAACAACCGAAACTAATCATATTCTCTTTGCATGCACGCACGCACACACCCAAGGAAAGCAGTTACTGCTATTAGCCCCAGGGTAGTGTATTCTGAACTTCAGGGCCACATGTCAAATACGTGACCACTCTGTCCACAGAAAATAAACTATAAAACTCCTGATAACTACCTTTTTATCTTTGTAAATGCGTTGCTATTTTATAGATCGTCAACTAATAAATCAAGGAAGAAATTTAGGGGAGAGAGGGACTGAGTCCCAGGAAGATGCGCTTACACTTTCAATCTAACAAATTAATACATCTAGATAACTAATTAATAATTATCAACACTTTAATGTAATAAATCATAGAACGTGGTTTGTGTTGGGTCAAACATGCTGCGGAGGCAGCTATGAGGGGCTCTACCAACCTCTAGTGATGACACACAATACGCTGGTCACGTAAATCTCACCTTAAATCGCTTGTCTTGCAACACCTTTTTGATGGCGACCAGTCCCTGGGTGTCACATAGCCGGGCCTGGTAAACGACTCCGAATGAACCATTGCCTATCACTTTGGTGTCCGTGTAAGAGACTTCCTGTGGCCGGTCGGACCCACCCTGGCCCGGCGTCGCTACCACGGTTGTCACCTTACTCCCGTCTTTACCTGCGACAAAAACATAAAACTTATACATAATAATCACCTCAGGTTATTGGGCACAACAAAATCTAGCACAATCAAGTATTTTCTGTACTGAACGATTTTGGGCAGCTACTATTTTTATGTAAACAACTCATCTTGACTGCGAATATTTGGACTTTTTTTGGATGCACAACAAACATTTCCAGAATCCGGACTGTAATCACTGTGAATATATTTGAACAATGTATTTTGGACACAAATTTGTTGAAGCTTTTTCTTTTCAGACAACTGACAATTTTATTATTTTAGGTGTTGAATTCAATATGCTGTCATTATAGTACATTAGGATGAAGCCTAGTTCAAGTGAAACAAATTAGTTTCATTGGGCGGTAGTTCTTTGTTTCATTTGGTACCAAACATTGATTTGTTCCCCCCACAAAACACTGTTTATTTATAGCCGACATTTTCACTGCATGCCGTTTTCCATGGTGTATGACGGCTAATTACCATTTTGTGAATATGAAGCATAAAAGGTGAATGCAGTACTGTGCTTCATGTACCATAGACAACATGCATTCTGTCCTAGATTCACATTTATAGTTAGTACTACACTAGATATGTATCATTCGTGAGTCATGGTTAGTGTAGGGGGTCTGTGTCATGCATGGTTGGTGTAAGAAGTGAACTGGGGTGGGGTAGAAGTGAACTGAGGTGGGGTAGAAGTGAACTGGGGGTGGGGGAGAAATGAACTAGGGGTGGGGAACTGGGGGAGGGTGATGTAGACAGAGTATGGAAAGTGGAACTAACCTAGATCAATGGTAGATTTTTTTAGTTACATAACTTACGCAAGAGAAAGTTTCATAACCAATGAAACAGGAAGGTTGACTGAACACGGACAACAAAGGGCTTCTGTGATGTGGCTGGCCAAATCAGTATCAGCTAAATCTGTGTATAATTAACACATAAATAGGCCCAGTCACCCACAACCTCAGTAGATGCCCCTGTACCCATGAGTGAACTGGCCCCGGCTGTGTCATAGGTCAACACTGACCAATACCCATATACTGACCAACCAGTGACCGCATGCTCACAGCTGTGGACACTTGATTGGCACACAGATCGCCCACACAAACAGGGTCAGTCACTTGGGCGCTGGTCAACATTCCAGCCAGAGTCAACATCTCAGAATCAAGCAATCCATATATACACATCACACCTGCCATGGGATATTTCTCTCGATGGCTGCTAAGGCATTGATAACCTCACGCCAAGGAATCAATGTCCCTGCTTGTAATCACACCGATATTCCCAAGGCCAACAAAGCAAGCGACTCCCGACTCCCGGTTACACGGCTTGGATCAAGCTATCTCCCACTCCCTACTTCGCACACAACCTTGTCCCACAGATAGAAACACAAGTCAGGAGGTACATTGCTGATATCTCTATCTGCATGCTGATTTACAGCAGGAGGAGGTCACATGACACACGCACAGTGATGACACTACATTTTTTGTGTACTTTCTGTGGGCGTTTACACAGTGATTAGATGGATTAGCTAGATTTAAAACAAGGTCTTTTACATGTTTTATAATCACATTACTCCATACCTTATTGGATTGAATGAAACCTGACTTAACTAAATGTTTCGAGTTGTTGTTTTATAGTACATACGTAGACATGAAAAGAAAACACTAATGGGGGTGTAACTAACGACACACACACACATATATGGCCACACACCTCCAGACGTTGTTGATATAACATAAGCGGTGTTTAGATATATTTCCCAAGCTTTACAAAGTTCAAGGGCATCTTTGCAGTTAGGCAAATAATGCCTGGCCAGTGAAGTACTTGTAAGTCAATGGGAAACAATTAACCAAATCAATGTCAATTATACTGCTATCAAAGCACTGAATTAGCTGGTTGTGTGTACAGAAAGTCCAGACAGCTTCGGCCATCCAGTTCCATCTGTGTCTTGTGCCAGAGAAGGAACACACATTGGAATTAGGGCTTTTTCGCTTACCCGTGGAATTCAGTCCCCATTAGTAGTAGAAATGGAACACATGGCCACCATTTGAAGACATATTTTTTAACTGTGCCTACCCTTCTGGGTTATCTGTTTTTCATCCATCTACTGAATATTACTTTGAGAGTTTCTATGTTCAGTTCTGAACCTGACTGTAATCCCCTCATTTGACCTAGCCTAGAGCTACCAGTCTCCTATTCCCAGAGAACATTCACTGGTTACTACGGAACTGTGGTCTCTTGTACCAATCTACAGCTGTGCACAGAACAAACAGAATTGATGCAGTAACAATACACTCCCATTCAAGACTGTGCATTGCCAAATTAAATGTCAGCCCTTTCACACTGATTGAGATACACCTTGTCCAGTCAGCTGGCTTCACCTCAATTCCAAGAAATTTCCATGCAACTAAAACAATGCCTACCGTTGGTTACACATAAACAACATTCCTTGGCAAACAATGGGGGTGGGTTCTGTGTAGCCATTTAGCTTCAGGATAGAAAATCCCTTGCGCAATGCAATGGCTACGTCAACGAAACACGAAAAAGTGTTAACAACAACCAACTTGTGTATGCTGCTACACGTTAGTTTCTTAGAGATGGTGCAAATCTAACAGATACTCACAGATCTACAGAAAATAAAACTACACATTTGTTTTGCGCCACCTGATATATGGTCAGTGAGTTTGTGTCCCACAAGCAATGAACAATGTGTACAAATAAAATAGTCTGTGTTGAATAGTAACTTCTGACAAATTGAAAAATGTATGGTTGCGGTTTGGCAATCAGTGAGATTCCTGAAGCAAACATTTACTACACACTGCAATTAATAACATGGATTATAATTAAACCTACCTTATAAACAAATTAGGTACGCGCACATAAAACAGAACATTTGATCTTGCTTAAATCACAATATCAAGCAGTTTCCACAATGTGGTACAGAATGAAACTGACAGTGCATTCAGGTGACACCATACAGACGTGTAGGAGTGGGTATAAAAACTGAAATACCCACCCAATATTATAGCTTGAGCAGCTTTTAAAATAAGAAACATCTTTGTTTCCAAGGTAATCACCTTCCGCACGACAGCCAAAAACACATCCGTGTACTTGTAGGCTCAACATAAATTATGAACTGCTACCAATTCGGTGCAGTCAAAAAGCTGACGGCCGCCGCAGGTGTCTCATTGAATCCTTTCATGATGTCACCTGAAATGGCGCACTTAACTGTGCACAATAGGCTTGTCACGCTGCCACAGCCAAAGTTCTCACAAATGACCTAAGACTACACCTTCTAAATATAGTGGCGGTGATTCGATGGTATACGTTCATTTTACGTTGTACAGTGATTCACGTTGCACGTGTGCTTATCTGCATGTGCCGTTAGCAAATCACTGCTTGTAGCTTGGCATTCTGTTATTGCCAATATTTCTGTCTGACCGATTGCTGTTTTGAAACATTACTCTATTTTTATCTTAGATTTATATTAATTTAAAAAAAAAGGTTAGTGACATGAAATGCGTTGATATTAAAACCATGTAAGTTAGATGAACTGCTATTCGGTAAACACATATTACACCTGTTGATGTGACGTAAAAGGAACGGAACGTTCAACTGAATGTTAGTTAACATCAGATCCAGTAGGGATGCGATAAACCATTAATTCTACTTCACAACCATGCAGAATGCTTTGAAGATGAAACAAGCGAGTGTACACTTTGATCAGTATTCACAAGCTAGTGTATGCACACACAAATGTACGTGTGTGCATCCATTCACTGGAGTGTTTTATGTGGATACATTTAAGCACTGCTGTTTAGACACCATGGCATGAATGGCATTACATGGACAATGTTGCCCACATGGCCCACACACATACATGGTGACTGTAGCAGGCACAGATCCCTGACACTAGCACTATGTACACAGCATCCTGGCCCACACTTAGTGCTGGGGACAGAAAGGTCAACACTGACATTCTATATACTCATAGATTTTTCATCTATGAGCCAACGTTCTACAAGGGCCTATAGGTTCTTACTATATGTCTACAACAAGGTAAGTTTTCTTATGATCGAATTATGTTCAGAACTCCTTCAAAACGTACACCAACCTGAGGTTAATTTTCTCTAAGGTCAGGTTTTTATTGCAGCCTGCCTATTGCCATATGGCGCAGACAGCTTGACATCAAACTAAGAATATACACGTCACTGAATAAAACCAGAACCTCCAAACAAACAGAACAACACCTATTTGTGTCAGTTTTTTCCCTCATTCTGTACAATCACAGTGTGGACAATGAAGTTACCAAACTACACGTTCAGGAAGTGACGTCAGCTGCAGCATGCTTCCTGGTACACCATCAATAGGCATTTGGATTGAGAATGGACTGAACTGCACCAACAAGTAACAAGATATTGCTTGTGAGAAAACCCCAAACCAGCCAACATGTTATGTTGACACCTAAAGTCCACCAGTTGGTGCTGTATGTGGAGTGGTCAGCGCCTGCAGTGACTGTGAGTGACCCAGGCCAGCTCACCTGGACCCTGTGATCAGTGACACCTTCACCAGCTGGGTAAGGTATGTGATTAGACTGGGGCACCAGGTAACAGGGGAAGGAGTCTGGTCACCAGTGGGGACCATTTGCCCTGGCCAACTGATTAAGAAAGGAGATATCATTTTGACAAAAACTGCAAAAAACTGCCTGACAAAAGGAACATTTTGGTCCCGACAAAACTAGCTATACAAGTATTTGAGATCAGTGTTGGAATCAGAAGTGTTTATTAGACCCATGTATAAAACAGTAACTTTTTCAGAACGTATCTTTAACTCAATTACGAAATGTTTGTTTAAAAACAGCACACACTACATGTGTTTTTAGCTCAAATGCAGAAAATTTATGTGTAGTATATAAAATGTTACAATGACTTCTTGTTACTCATAAACATGGAATATCCGTTTGCTGTAGATAAACTACAAAAGGTTCATGAAGACTGCCTCTGAGTGTGTGCCAACATGAGGAAAGAGGGATTTCAGGGAACACTCACCCTGTCCATCCCACTTCACTGGTTCAATAAGTCCTAGCTGATGTGAACTGCTCCCAGTTCCTGGTGTGTCAGTGGGAAGTGGGGCAGGCAGGCAGGGAGATGTTCCTTGGAGGTGGCTGGCATGGCATGGCATGGCTGCCTTCCATTGGCCCAGCAGGCCGCAGACGGTGATGATTGTAGGCCGAGTACATTCCACACATTTCCCTGTCTCTCACTGCACTAGCTGGCTGCTGTAGACTAGCACGGACCAGGCCCAGCCACATGGGAACTGATCATTAATTTACTTCTGGGTTCATCGTACAACGAGCAAAGCACCAGTGATTTTGAGAAAGAAGCCTGTATCTGAGATTTCTTGTTTCTGGACAAGGAAATGGGCATATTTAGTTATTTATGGAATGACATTTATGTTCTCTTGTGACTGTCTAAGGGTGTATGAATATGTCAAAGCTGGTAATAGAAACAGGTTGTTGGGTAACAGTTCTGGCGTGAATCCCATCTTGTCTGAAAGTACTTAGGTCTCAGGTGGTTACCTCCAAACAGCCCAAACTTGGGCTAATGCAGGAGTTGTTCTTCTCTTGAATTAATGAGGCCACAACAGGTTACACATTTACCCCTGTGTGGGATCTTTTACTTCCCCTAGCATAGACACCAGATAGAAGGGACCATCAGCTCTTCTGAAACACAAATGTGGGATGAACGAAATTGCCTAAGTTTCGAAACGGCAGTGGGTGGGATTGAATCACCGTCCCAGTGATTGACTCTGGTGCTCTACAGCGCACCCACCGCTCCCCACAGTACTGACAAAACGGTCCTGTGCACAACTGGTCAGTGCACTATCTTTGATTCACACCTGGATTAGTCACACTTCAGCACCAAGGTGGACCCAACATGGACTCCATATCTCTCCCACTGAGAGATAGGAATGCCCAGCTGATGATAAACGATTGCTGAACTCCTGCAAGTGATAAGGATTCTGTGAAGTTCTTGCCTAGAAATACACCAGAACCAATGGTTTGGTGGGGGAGGGAAATGGAGCAGAGGTGTGAATAGACGCCTCTGTGTATGTCTGATAACAGGATATAGCACCACTGGCAAAACACACTGTCATGCAGTACTGCCTGACAGACCTAGGTCTAGTGGGGGCGGTTGCCTAGCAACAGCTGACCAGCTCTCTGGCAGAGTGCACCAGTAAGTCAGCTCTCTGGTACTTCAGGCTAAACTAAGCCACAACACTAAGCTCCTCAAGGGCAGGTCACTATATCCTGTAATTAAAGGTGACAGTCAGTGGCTATAACGATTATAATTAGACATCCAACATGAAAGTGAACTGGCAGATATCTGTTCTGACTGGTCACTTTAGGCACTGGTATAGTTACCTGTACAAGGCAGATTTAGTCTCAAACACATGTACTGGTACCTTCCTTTTTTACTGTCAGTTTACAGCGAGGCAACCGAGTGCCAGACCATCAACTAAGAGGGTGGGGTCTGAGTCCAAATGCTCACATTTCAAAACCCAGACAATTAGGGTCATCAAGTTCATCAGACACCCTCTATCCGATGCACATGTCAGGGGAAGCATCATATCCCACATGGAGGATGAAAATGTAACCCACTGTTGACGCACACAAGAGATATATCTATTTGCAAACTCACCAAGAGTTCGTTAGATCATACTGGAAAATTTAGTCGTTCACAATGATATGAATGATGTGAGAATGAGGCACTATCAATATCAACGTTGTCAGACTGGTTCAAATACCTAATCCCTGTATGGCTATTTTAGTGTCTCGACAAAGACACGTTCCCAATTAGGAACCCACTGCTATGCATGGTGGTGGATGAGTAAACAAAGTGTACCCATTTTTTTAATGCCTAAGTGTGTTGTAATTTGAACTCAGGACCACAAGGCAAGCACACTACATTACAGCAAGGTGCAGGTCGAGATATCTGCAGCACATGTCCTAAAGCCACAGAGCTGTCAATTCTGCCGACCGAACGAAGTATGTGCTGCCTGATCTGCCGGGAAAATTGTCCTGCCATTTCATGCGTCCCAACTGACAGCCGATAACCATCTGCTTGCAACGGGCAGCTGTAGGCAATCACGTGCTTCCCAAATCAATACCGAACATCCATGGACGAAAATGCACATACAGTTTAAGGTCAAGGTCATCCCCATCACAAGCAGCACTGAGCAGAATCACTGACCCATTGACTGGTAATCACAACGTTGAGTCTATCTCGACAGGTTAGGTGTCAGAGACCTGAAGGTATCACAGCATAGACTAGCTAAACATCTGATCTCTGTGTTTATAGTGTGGGCACACAATCTGTGCCTAACAGACCTGGTAAAGATCTGGCACATCTATGGTGCACCCAGGAAGATGCAACCTTGGTTTACATGGAAGATCATACTAAATCGCTGTGACCTATATCTAACGCAAGTATAAATCTAGTTACTATAAACATCCAGAGATATGCTAGCTAACAAATAAGTCTTATAGTTTTAGCCAAATAAGTCTTATAGTAAGTGGACTCCACTTGCAAGTGAACAAAAGTGAAGGTGCTGTGCAAACAATCGGCTGAATTGTTCAAAACAGCTCCATTCAATGGCAACCCACTGCACGCAACATATGCGCAGGAAATTACCATGGAACCGCAAAATATTGACGATGAATCACCGGGTGACCAGCTTATACAATGCTCATATTGCAAGACCAACTACAACTGTTTGTGTAAGGTGTAGATAATTCTGTTCAACACACAATGACGCCTGTTGGGCCACAGAAACCAATGATCCGTATTATGCAATCACAGCTGTATAAAGGCTTATGTCTTCTATCCTAGCCATGTTGCTGAGACACTCAAATGACCTCTGAGTATAGTAATTTGAGTCTACAGACAAGAAAGAAGTGCAGGTTTATGATGTCAAGCACAGTGCCAGCTAGATAGAGAAGTACACAGGGGTTAGTCCACAATGGCTTCATAAGTTCATAGTAATAATTGACCAATATGATGTGCCAGATCTTTACCAGTTCACTAATAATATATCAGTCACAGGTTAGACAAGTAAAGGGCACTAACAGCAGAATATAAGCTCTATGTAGAGCAGAAACAATATCAACAGGACTGATTAGTAAGCAGCAGTCGTCTCGGTTAAAACCAGCATCGACTTGAATGCGTTGAATGCGACTTGAATGCAATGTATGTACAAATGGCTGCTGTTCATAATCATGGCAAACACAGGGTTCTGCATATAGGGTGCGTGGATGCCCGCACACACAAATAGACCATAGCAATACATCAGTGATGTGGTAAGCAGGTCCACAATTGGGAAACACGGAAAGATCCAGTAATGGTCACACCCCAAGCATAGGCAAAGTTGACCTAGAAACTGCTAACAGGAATGTTAAGATTTATGCTGCCACCATTTTTGTGCAAGGTATCATAGTCCATAACTTATTCAGCAAAACTTAAGTGGCACAACCATTTGATAGGTAACAGGCCTGACATGACGTTGTGCAGTGTCAGACAATGTTTGGCAGCCCACAATTCATCAAGATCCACTTAAATCAACAGGTAGAGAGGTGTGTTGGACTAAACCACATGGCCCTTGGGTAGTACATTATACTAAGGATGGAATAAATCTGGAATTTCATTCGAATAGAATATTCTCGAAATTTTGAATACAAATTGAATATCGAATCTTCAGTGGCTTCAAATTCAATTAATATATCGAAAGATGTCGAGATGTCTTGCCAGGACACTGTGCCATCCCATGGCCATGGGCACAGCCACAAGTCCGCGCTGGAGTAATTAGTATCGTGGCCATATGCATCGATCTATTTTTTTTACTTTCTAACCTAACCAGGAAAATGATTTCTTACTGCCACCAAACTTATCCTCACATGTCTTATGTACATACACTAGGTTACAAAATAAAATCATTTACATTCCTGTGAAGTAAAAAAGTTAAGAAAACAAACTCGCGCAAAACTCGACATGATCTAAGGTGGCTATGCGGAGCTCAATGCTTAACATAACATCGGTAATTTATCGCAGGCACCGCTAAATAAATTACCTTCACAAATTCTGTTTTTATGCCAGCCCTAAAGTAACCGTAACCCTAACTAAGACTAAGCTAACTTTAACTAATCCTAAACTTACCCAAAAGTCTGACCTTTAATCCAACACTGTTAACCCCTCAACACAATACCGATATTACAGTAAGCTATCCGTAGCCGCGACCAATGGTGGTGACACCACGTTGCCTGCAAGTTTTACGCGAGTTTGTTTTGTGAAGTTTATTCGTTAAGTAATGTTAGCGATTTTTTTTTGCGACTTAAAAGTATTCATAGTTAGTCAGAAAGTAAAAGATCGCCCAGGGCCGATTTTGTGGCGGAGGGCATGAAGGAAAATATTTGAGTGATATTTATTTATATAGCAGCGACTTTTTGAACTTCAAATCAAATAGCAGGAAAAAGTTTGAATATTCGAATATGAATCGAATATTCATCCCATCCTTAACACATGCTCCAGGCACGGAATAAGGTATGTTGTATGGTAGCTAGTAGGTGCCAAAATGCATATGCAAGACAAAAATTAATAAACAAATGATGTATAATAAAACCTAGAATTAGGCTACCACACCATCACAGAAGCCATTGTCAAAACGGCATCACACACATGCACAGTATACATACAAACATTTTGGGAGAACATAGCCATTTAAAATACTATTATTATTTTTAATAACAACCATGACCTTCACTCAAAACAAGTTTGGGTTGTATGGTGGTGCCATCTGCGCATGTAAATGTGCATGTAAATGTGCATGTAAATCCTGTCATGTGAATCAATACATGTGTAATTTATACTTTCCAGCTTCAAACGGAAATGATAACAAAGAAACGTTCTGGGGATTTCGCAAATTGTTTACGAGTGTCTAAGACAAAACTGGATATGTCAGCAAGCCAATGAAAAGAAAATGTTAGACGTGATAGATCAGATAACATACACCCATGCAAGCTTCAGAAATGAAATGGATGCTATAATTGTGTCGAGTCATAATAAAACGAGTCGCATGTACACGAATGATTTCGAGAAAATACTGTATAAACACTTAACACAGTGATACGTGGCAAGTTTCTCAGTGGTGACCATGTTCGCCATGTACGGAAACACCGATTAGGCGATGACGATGTGCCATTTATAAAAATCGAAAAAAAACGCGGTACGCAAACTGACGACGGTGCACCGAACCGTGAGCCTTAAAACCGCGAATACCATGAACCGCGATTAATCGTCCCATCCCTAGTTGACATCGAGTCGTAACTTTATGTAGAGACCTGTCCACCCACTATTTGGATAGGTAAACCATATCTTGGACGGATTTGAAAATGGGTGCCGTCACTCATGTGTGCTTGTAGTTTATTTCAAGTCATACAGTAACACATCTCGACTGAGCAATATGTATGTGAGTTAACATGGATGCACCTGCCACCAAATTTGTGACTGACCAATAATCATGTCATCCTGCATAAAGACCTGCATTAAGTATTCCGTCCATCTAACTCTGTGATTCCGTCTCACATGCCTAAACTCACATGATGTAGCGTGTACAAAAATAAACCAGTCATATGTACTGCATGCAGAAATAAGCAGTAATTTATACGTTAGTCACGTTACACTGATGTAGCATGCTCTGCAGCAGAGCACTGTCGCTCATGCGCAACACATTTTGAGGGTAATTAACTGGTTGTTCAGAATTAATCTGTTGGTCTTGAAAGACCTGGGAGGGGTGCAAAGTCTGCAAAGTTCAAACAGCCGAGGTTGGCAGACAGCTCAAACTAGTAAATCACCAAGTGGCACTGTATATCATTCATACAATACATGTGCACAGAACTTCAGTTCTTATGACATAGTGTAGTCTCTGGGACTGGTCAACAGAGTTGTTCCTTTGGATCATTAACAGAGTAGTAGTACAATGGAACCTTGCAGTATGGTCACTTTCAAGAGACAGCCTATTCACAGTTAAGGTCACCACAGGATAGTCCTCCATTAAATCTGTAAAGTATGGACATTAAATTAGTACCACCAACAGGGCCATCGTTTAAAATTCATGTCACTTTTTAACAAATTGCCCTAAAGGTTGACCTTAATAGTGAAGTCACACTGTTATAATACATTCTTGAAAACAGTTTAAGGAGTCACGGGATACGACAATTTTTTTTTTTTAAACACTTATAAATCTCTCCAAAACTTGTTTTTAGGGAGTCACTACATTGAAACTAAGAAGATGGTATCTTTATTTTTTTTGTTTTCAAATATTTTGGCGCGGGAGGGGGTAATAATCGAACAAAAAAGTCGAAAAATAGCAAAAGTTTAAATGAATAGAACACTGAAACCCCTATTGTGATTTACATTAGTCAAGTGTTTCTATGTAGGTAATGTACCATTCTAACTTTCTGTGCATGGCCATTTGTCTATGTTACCTAGATTTTTTTTTACGATTTTTTATAAATATTTTATTTTTATCCTCAATTTTTTCATATTCGAACCCCCCTATTATGTGATTCACATGACTGATCATAATTTCAATGCACAGGAATGTAGATATGTATGGTACTATTGCTATATGTAAAGTTGGTATGCATTACATGGTTAGTTTTTGAGTTCTATTCACTTTTACCTACAAAAAAGTGATAACTGAGAAAACGGCACTTAAAGTATGAACTAAGACATTTTAATATGTTGCAAACATCAGATCTTACAAATAAGCATCCACATTATAGCCTTACCATTTATATACAATATCTATATGTTTGTAACAGTAATTGTTAATCATTAGTGACATAATTATGTTATTGTTTACCCCTACCCCCATAATCTGTAATGCAAGAAATCATAGCCGATGCACTATTTTAGCCACTTTTCACTTAGAATACACACTAAATAGGTTGTATCATGATACCTAAATAAAATATTCACACTAAATGCAATATAGTTAGGTTATCATGTAAAGAATACTGTTCAGATGGTTATTTTACCTATTACCTCGCTAGATTTTGTAGTTCGTGTGCATCCACGTAAAAAAATATGATGCCAGCCAGTTACCATCAACTAATAACAGTCTTAATTAATACATATACATTCATTTGTCCATTAAAATGACAATTGTATCATGTTTCCCTCCCCATTCACATTAAAATAATCATTGCTGGTGCATAAATTCAGTATTCATTTCCATATATATAATTCACGCTGCACAAGTTGTGACTTCAGTCATAGTCAAATAATCATTGCTGGTGCATAAATTCAGTATTAATGTTCATATATATAAATCACGCTGCACAAGTTGTGACTTCAGTCATAGTCACACACTAAAACTCGCCAGCAGCATACTGGAGTCCTTCTCCAGCCTCGAGTGCTGCAATGGTGCGTTTTTGGGCAGTCTGGCGATCCTTCCTCATTTTCTTGGCACTGTTGTCTGCTGCCCGCATTGCACGCTGCACCCTGCACTGGTCGGTCTTTACCATGCAGGCCATCTGCATCTCTGTAGGCTGGATGCCTAGGTACCGCATCCTCTCTGTCGTAGCAGTGGCACCACCATTAAAGCGGCACACAGCTGACTGCACTGCTGACACGACCTTGCGGTGACCCACAAACTGTGTCTTCGGACAGTACAGCCAGATCAGGCTGTTGAGGCTCTCGTTGGCGTTTTGAGTGCCTCCAGTGGTCATGCGGGCCAACAAATTGTCGTCGGTCATCCGTTGGTAGATGGGGATGAGCTCCTGGGCGACATCACGGTCGAGCAACGTGCCAACAGTCTTGATGTCGTGTGTTGGCATAGCTAGTCCCAGAGCAGCTGACTTGTTGAAGACACACCAACTATCTGGTCCATGTGGGCACCTCTGGTGATGTGGGTCGTCGTTGGTGGACAGGGAGTGGAATAGTGATGCCCACACAGCGTCCTTTGTTTCTTCCACATTCCCCACATTGCGTCGAAGTGCACGGCCATAGTACGTTTGTAGATCGCCTGCTTTCGTTTGGGTTAGCCGACCAGCACCATGCCCACCCAACTTTCCCAACTTGGCAGCTTTCCGCAATGAAGTGCCCATTCTCTTCTCGGCGTGGTTCATGCAGTCCAACTTTTTAACGGGGTGATCTGGCCCGTACGGCTGCAAGCGTGTCAGTGCAGCAAACGTACTCGAATCGCCGTCGCTCAAGATGTATTTGTAGCGAAACGCATGCATCTCCACAGAGCGACTCCAGATGCGCCTGGCTGCCTCAGCTTCCATCGCTTTGGATGATCCACCAAAGTTACGATCGCATGCAGTGTGTGCTGCTTGCCAAGCATGCATCGCAGCTGTGCCTGTGCCGTATTTGTTCTCTGCCAGTGCACATGCATGGCAGTAGTTTGACAAGACTTCGTAGTCGACAACTAGTCCGGTCTGGACCTCTATGGCGACACCGACACCATGGTGAGAGGTAAATCCTCGTTTCTGCCAAGTGCCGTCGTAGCTCACGGTCATATCTATGATTCCGTCGTCATCCATGAGGTCTCCGTACACTCCACGGATCACCTCGGCAGCAGTGTTCATGTTGGCATCAGCGACTGACTGACATGCCTGCTGCAGAGAACGGTGGTGTCGCTGATATGACTTGACATGCATACTGTTCATGCCAAGAACTTTCTGAACTGTCTGCAGTGCCTCATGTCCCTTTCCAAGTTCATGGACAAGCATCGTCATCAGTGTATTTATCTCGAAGGGAACATTCTGCTTGGCTGAATCACCAATCCGAGGTGATGAATACACACAACTGCCAGTGTATGGGCAGTGTGTGCATTCAAGGTGGATGGATTCAGCAAATCCCATCGCCTGCAGACCTCCCTTCACCACAAACAGTGCACCAACACTGTGACAGGCAGGGCAGGCGACGTCAGCAATGACCTCAGTCAGCTGGGAAGCATCGACGATGCACCAGTCGCGACTGCTCAGTTCGTGCTGTCCAGTTGTGGCATCGCTCTTCAAAGCCTTTACTGTCTCAATCTTGCGAGATGCCGCACATGATGCGGTCTGAGACACTCCCGGCAGCTGGGCAGTGGCCCCGGCGCCCGCAGTCGCAATCTGCTTGGCGCTGTCAGTCGCAGTGTCGTCTGCTTCGCCGGCAAACTCTCCGTTTCCGCCGTCGATTGTAGCCGCTAAAACCGTTTTTTCGACCGACCAGCGACGTGCCGCATTCATTTCACTCAGACGCTTGCGTAAGGCCGTTGATTTCCTCGGCGGCATCTCCAATAAACTCTCTTTTACGCAAATATATTCTTCTAATCTATCGGCTGTCAAACTTTTCTCCGTAGCAACAACTTGGAATAATATAAACAACACGTTGCATCATGGGATTGATTTGCCTCACTTTGGGAGAAAACGCGTCATAGAACCGTGAAAGAGAGGCTGGGTGACCTCCGAACATGCTTTCGGCCAGTTCCGTGCCTCATTTGCATAATTTATGCGCTAAATAAGGAGATCGGCGGAAAATGGGACTTGATTTCAACGCGGGAAAAATCAACTTTGGAAGGAAGGGGCGGGACTACCAACATGATTGACAGGCAGCCGAGATGACGGCCGTTCGTTTGGTACAAAACAAAATGGCGCACGGCGAAGAAACGTGGTTGTTGTCAAGGCATGAACACGGAGTACTTTTGCCGTTTTTCGTCGATTCAAATTTTTATTGTCATTTCACAGTTGATGGGCCATCTAAGATAGTGTCAAAAATAGTGACTTAGCGGTGAGTAATTGTTAAAAAACGATCTTTATTGTGAAGTACACATGTCAGACTATCAATATCAGAACGAAACCCAAAATGTCAAAAATAAAATTTATTACGTATTTCAGACTGCCGTGTCTGTCCTTAAAATATGGTGTCAAAAAAACATGCCACAAACCTAATGTAGAATATGGCGTCACGTCACTGACATGATGGAGTTATGACAAGGAGTGTGTTGGTGATTCATCAGAGAAAACTGACAAAGAACTGAACGAAGGAGGTTTGCTGGTGGGGGTGTTGATCAATGGGATATTGTAGTTATATACACCTTTAGATTACTCAAGGATATAATTGTAGTTTATCAACCATACGTCAACTAGTAGGACCGCAATACAGCCAGCTGATAGGGTTACTGCAGATTATGACATATTTCTTACTGAAAGCGACATGTATGATGTATGTCAGTATGATGAGTAGTTCTATACAAGCCATTTTGTTAGGGCAACTTTTAATCTGGCTGGCTTCCTGAGGTAAAGGAGATGAATGCAAATTCTATCATGTGCACACCATTTCTGGCGATGTTCAAGTTTTACTATTCCACTCTAGGTACAACACATCACGTGTGGCAGTCAAGTGCTGTTGATTTAGTTTGCTTGTTCAAAGATTTTTGATAAATCCTTGTTTACTACAAGTCATAAGCCAGAAATTAGAGATAAATCCGCAGTATCATAAGTGGTAGACAGATGTACTGTAGGCCATAAAATTAAAGTATCCAATCTCAATGTGACACACATCCATGGGATCCATAACCTGTAACTTCAGAACACTGTAAAATCTGAAACATTTGCTCTAATGTCATCAGCCACATGATCAGCAGGTTTTTAATCTACTGTGAGACATCAGCAGAATGCGCCATGGCTAGCCACGAACAACGGGGCAGTTTTGTCATAAGACAGACATGCACAAATGTCACCAAACATTATTTAATGAACTAATATGTTGTTCACTTGTTTTATAACATGAAGCATTATAATGTCAATATACCTACACTGTCGAGGATATTCCATGATGCCAGCATAATCCGTAAATGATAACAACGTTCTGTGCGGTGTACAGTCACGCCACTGGATTTATAGCGCTGCACATAATGATACAAGGGCCAACGTTATTGGACTTACGCACATGAAAGAACTAGATGATCGGTCTAGTTTTGTTATTTCTAGGAGTGTGGTCTTAATCGCTGTCACATGCATAAATTTGACATGTGAGAGCTAAAGATGAGCTGATGGGATCACACTAACTCCTCAGAAACAGCATGTATGGTTGGAGACATCATGGGAATAAACTGGTGACTGGGAGTGAAAACAATATTACCTGTAATTCAGAACTCTGCATTTAACCAACCTCCTCATTTGATAAGGGTAATAGTAATAGTTAACTCTTTAAATAAAATAACAGACAGCCAGTGATAGAAAAAAATTGAAACAGCTAATCATGACACCATTTTAAGTAGATGACATGAATAATAACTATTTGGGAACCCTTCATTTGCACTACACAGATGTCACAGTCGCTATTATTTTGGAATACTGATATACTGTGCAAATGTTTCTTTATTTTTTCAGAACTGGTAACACATTTATTAAAAAAATTGGTCCAAGTAAGCAAGGTCCTACATATGACAAATCATAACCTGAAAAACTGAATCTAACGGAATTTCAGTTATTATAACACCATCATTTCAATGTCACTCTGGTAAATTAATTTCAACTATATACTCGTCCATCGGGAAATGTATTAGACCCGCACAGCTACTGGTCATTCGCTGCCAGGCAGTAACACATCAAAGTAGGAAGCCATTTTAAAACAAACAAATCCGCAAAATGTGCTACATGAGCAACCTTACAAATCAAAACTTGACTGGTGTGTATTGCGGGCACATGACTGTATAACATATATGCGACAATTGTATTACTGTCAGTTTATAATTTAAAATAAAGCGAATCACCGGCAAATGCAATTCTACAAGGAATGACAGTACTGCACTGAATGAGGTAGGTTTTGACGTGCGGTCACTTACCGATGGTTTTCATTCCGCCAAACGGTCCTCCTTGCTTGCCACTATCTGCGAAAGATGTTGTTCTTGGTCTTCCACTCATTATAGTTTAACTGCCACTGATCCAATAAACAGTCCACTATTATGAGACTCTAGTAATCCCAGATTTACATCTCAAACGTGCAAGCACGTCCCATACGAGACAGATTGATGGCAAATTTTACACTAGCGACGAGAAATTCTTCGTCATATATCACCACAATTTCGTTTTTTTCCGTGAGTTTGTTTCATAAAAACCATGAAGAATTACTCCTACGTCACCACAAGTTTTCATAGGGATAATCAGTCGTCCGAAACAATGAAGTGGAATCATTTAATAACCCCTACTAACAATCATGTTGCCGAAGTCGTTTCCAATGGCTGTTCTCCGTCGTACAATGACGAGTTAGCCATACTCGGGCATTGACTCGTGACTCTTCGGAACCAATGAAATTACAGCGATTTGCCCCAGAAATTGAAACGTCAATGTTCGGCAAATTCCGTCACCTTCGGAAGAGCTATTTCGTTGACGCGGTACGCAAACATACGTCACCAAAAAGTGTGTAGTATACGCGCCGAGTTGGACTAGGCAAGCGAGAACCGAGCGAGAAGACGTACGCAGAATGGTAAATCGGGGTATGTAGAACTTCAGCATTTAATCACGTAGATATATGTTAACGAAAACACCCAGCAATGATCTGATCCAATGGTGAGAATTCTGTCCTTTCGGTCAAAGGTTATGAACTCTCTTCTGCTTCAGCGGTTGTTGATTAATTTAGTATTTTAACACGTCGGAAATGCCCCCTCTCCGGGTATGAGTCACTTCACTTGAATGAGTCTGGTCGCGAATCGGTGACACAATGGCCTGTCATCTTGGGGTTGTGACTTGTTTGATCCGCTATCGCGACTATAATAGTTTGTCGTTTGCCTCATACGCAGGATATCTGTTTTTGTTAACACCTGTATCACACATGTTGCAACTGAGTAGTTTTGCGTGAAGCCATACGACAAAAGGTAAGGAATCGTTGTAATAACAATAGGAATTTTTAGGAATGGGATTCACGTTCGTGTACACTTTGGGTCAGACCTAGGTCCTAGGGCTAGGCCCAGGTGACATAAGTGAAAGCCAAATTCGGGCAGGTTTCCAGCTAACACCTCAACATCTCTGGTGAATACGTTGAAGTCAGTTAATTGACATTCAGCAACATCATATAATATATAATAAATTCATGCACAGTCTGATAAGTTACAAAAAAGTTTGATGACTGCCAGGCTCCAGATTGGCCACCCACTCATGGTTAAATTAATGTAATCACATCCATCCAGTAATGTTTCTAGTAATTAGTTAATATCCCATAAACAAAGTTACATGTTTTAGAATGTGTTAGAAATACTACTAAGTATTGAAATATTATGTTTATTGAGATCTAACATCTTGATTGTAATTTAGACCAGACAATGCTTTATGTTAAATATATCAAAACAATCACACTTAATTGAAAATGAGAACTGTTGAATGATTATGAGGATATATCCTTTCTTGGATCTGGATACTTTTAACAGGTCTTGATACTTGATAAGCATAGTAGCTGCCATAATGCCAGGCATAGACATTTTGCTAAGCTATTTATTATGTGTGTGTGTTTATTGTACTTTAGGTGGTTAAAGCAGATAAATATGTGAGAAAAACAATGAATATGTACAGCTGAAAGTGAAAACATATTTCAGTTAGGCACTTGTTATGCTGTGACTGCTGTGAGGTAGACCAGGACGACACTTGGAAGACAGTAGCCAAAAAACAAGTTTGTTAGATGATGATGAATAGAATACTATATGGCTCAAAATGTATCACATTATCTATATCAAATTAGTGTTTTGTTACCTTTGTACAGTCATTATTTGCTCAAGTATCAAATGGCTTACTTGTCCAGTAAGAACAATTATACAATCTTATGATTAACTTATCTTGGATTTTAAAATGAACAAGCAAGACTGTTATTGAAACTTGATACTAAGGACAGAAGTCCTGAAGAACTAAGGGGTGCAATAGCAAAATATCAATGTTGCTACAAATATGACAAATACATATACACTGTTGCAAATTATACTTTAAAAATAGATCAGTATGCTTAAAATTTAACTGTGTACATACTAGTACTACACATTTGAGTGGGGTTATGACCAGACAGTTCTACTGATTCCTATAAAAAAAAAACCAATAAAATCCCTTAATACATTTTCCAGAGCCAGCCATCCCCTTGAATATCATTTTGATTCCTTCAAATTGCACATGTGTTGTTTACATGATTGCTTGCCACCTATGCTGTGTTAGGTGTGTGGAATACTGGCATGTTGATGTTGTGTGTAGATGTGAAATTGCAGTTGCTTAATTTCAAATGGAAAGTGCAGTATACATGTACAGGCCTGTATCACTTAGCATATTGGCTCATTCCTGTAATATGTGTAGTTTTTTTACAACTGTATGTCTGTGTCACGATTTAGGCATTAGTAATACTGCAAACAGGAACTTGGGATGTGAACTATAATATACATAATTTTAAGGGAGTAAGTCTTACATGGGGGTGGGGATGGGGGTGTCTGAATGAGTATTACTTTTAAAAAGGTCAAATGTTGGCATGTTGAGCTGTCAATAGGACATGTAAGTCTCGCGCTTGAAAACAAGGTTGGGGGCACTTGGGAGCAGGAAGTCCATATTCACCATGTAGACATGTATGACTATGTTGTTGTAATAATTGTAATAATCCCCAAATAGAGTTTTATAGTTATATTGTCCGATGGATAATTACAAGCAGAAGCAATGGAACACTTTGTCAGTAACAATGATCACAGAAATCATGCATTTTAATCGGTTATTATGGTGGTTGCCATGGCATCGGTGGCTAGTCCATGTGTTTGGTGACATTGACTAGTGATGAAGAATGTCATCTTTCGTGCAGTACAAGTTACAATCTGTTTTGGGTGAAATGTATACATGTGTTATGATTATGTGCATTTAGACAACTTTCAGATATAAGTGCTTATCGAACTGTTGTGAAACCACAATGTATAGCGATGTAAAATGCAAATTCCGTAACAGACACATACGGCATAAAATCGTGTATACTATCTGTGCTACGTAAATCGCTATATATGTCTTTTACAGTGTGGTAAACTCAATATTAAATTGGACATTTAAGATAAGAAAGGTATAAAGCAAGACATTTATTACTTTAATTTCCTAGTATCTGTCATCTGTCGGAAGCTACAACAGTCATCAATCATTAGAATATTCTTGTGTCCAGTCCTCAAGCAGTTTCAGTCAAGCAGAGTCTCACCATGTATCGTGACCCACTTACAGACCCTATATAAGGCAGATGGCATTCATTAATGAGCTATGTTGGGATACGTGTCAAGCACTGCTGTGTGTTCTTATTAGCTATGTTTGGGATACGTGTCAAGCACTACAGTGTGTTCTTATTATTTGTCAGACTTATATTTTACGTGCAGGTAATAAAAAAGAGTAAATCCATGAAATATATAGTAATAATTGCAGATGTCCCAAAACACACATACTTTTAGTGGAGCTAGCTTCACAAAGCATGGGGTGGGGTGGTCTAAAATAAATCCATAAATAGTATAATTTACTGTATGGATGGGCCCCTTGCATTGGGGAGAATGAACCCTAATGGGAGCCAAGCTGGTTGATGTCTATTTATAGACCCACACCCACCCTGGTCATCCCCATGTCTGTAATCAGTAATCAGGCTACACTAATCCTCATCAGTGACCATGCAGATGGACATCCTGACTTTGGCTCCCAGTCAACAAGCACTATCAGGCCATTCCTGTTTCACCTGATAACATAGTTCCCAAATAGGGCAGACATCTGTAAGCAGGGTATCACCTTACAGGTTTCTGGAAAATTGCAAGAGAAAGAAAAACAATCATTTTGCAAGTGTCAGGAGAGGAATATAGATTCCTACTATGTATGTATATAGTAAAACAGTACACCGGATCGGAATAGTCAATTTCACCACAGCCAACAATTTTTGTATGAAATTACACTTGTTCTCTTATTTTCCCGTCGTCTGTGGTTATTGATATGACTGGTAGTTTTCCTTCGGCTCTCTCCATCACCTCATCTCTCTCCATCACCTCATCTGTCCTCACACCCGGGATTTCCATGTCTCTTCTCCATATGGACTTTGATCATCCTCTTTTATGAAACTACACAGAGAAAGCTATATGCAACTGGCCATGTATCACATGTAAGTTGTAACAATGTTAAGTCAACACTGATGTTGTTGCATTGCTCCAGTTAGCCTGATCCTGCTCACCTACTGCTCTGACAAAGGTCTCATAATTGGTCATCAATTGTGGTCAGATTTCCTCCCACCATTTACCGCTACTTGCATGTCACATAATCACAATGCATCCATATGTCAAAATACACGCCACCCAACTTACCTTTTTTCAGCACTGTAGCAGGCATGGTTTTCTTTTGTTGTTCAACAATGCTCTTTCCGTGTAGCTGACACTTGATAAGTTGATAGAGTCAGACTTTTTATCTTTCTTGCCGTCTTCTTTTGCTCAACTCTAATTGGTGCAAGTTATTTTGACAAGTTATGCAAGCATAGTTCCCATCGGCCAGAGGTTTAAATTTATGAATGGTGAATGATTCATTTTTTTATCAATAAAATTTCACGTACAACCGGTACTAAGTTTATTCAAAACTTAGTATTTCTTCTGCAACCGAGTTGTCGGATTAAATGGAATAGAAACAAGGGTTTACCTCAAATTAATGTTCCCTTAATCCCGTAATGTCCTGCTGTTTACCAGGTGAAAACAGCATTGGAAACCCACAATTCACTTCATACAGAATATAGTGAAATATCGATGAAATGTTGTCATGGTTATAGTATGGATACCTTTGAGTATATTTCATTTTCTCCACTTACCGAACATAATTTTCACTTGAAGCTAGCCTGTCAATATTATGTGAGTTCCACCTCACAACTTAGACATCACTGCACTGACAGTAACCAACAATGGAATAGAATTAGAATACGTTATTTGCGCACATATTAAATGTTGACTTCATTTTTTCAGACGAGAGAGTGCAGTGACAGTTGAACACCACGGGTGCCAGAAACCTCGCCCAACAGAATGGCAACGACCAGCGTGAACGTTGGGTTGGACGACATCGACTTGGCCAGCCTTCGTGACCCGGCTGGAATATTTGACCTCATCGAGGTGGTCGGAAATGGCACGTACGGTCAAGTGTACAAGGGCCGGCACACGAAAACTGGACAGTTGGCGGCCATCAAAGTGATGAATGTCAACGAGGATGAGGAGGAAGAAATCAAACTTGAGATCAACGTCCTGAAGAAGTTCTCACACCACCGAAACATCGCGACGTACTACGGCGCGTTCATCAAGAAGAGTCTCGCGGGAAAGGACGACCAGTTGTGGCTCGTCATGGAGTTCTGCGGGGCGGGGTCGATCACGGAGCTCGTGAAGTCGACCAAGGGAAACTCGCTGAAGGAGGAGTGGATCGCGTACATCAGTCGAGAGATCCTGCGCGGGCTGGCGCATCTTCACCAGAACAAAGTCATCCACCGTGACATCAAGGGACAGAATGTCCTGCTGACTGATAACGCAGAGGTGAAACTTGTCGACTTTGGCGTCAGTGCGCAACTTGACAGGACAATCGGGAAGCGCAACACGTTCATTGGCACGCCGTACTGGATGGCCCCGGAGGTGATCGCCTGTGACGAGAAACCGCGGGCGACGTACGACAACCGCAGCGACCTGTGGTCTCTGGGGATCACGGCGATCGAGATGGCCGAAGGGAAGCCTCCCCTGTGCGACATGCACCCGATGCGGGCTCTCTTTCTCATCCCCCGGAACCCAGCGCCGCGGCTCAAGTCGCGCAAGTGGTCGAAGAAGTTCCACAGCTTCATCGAGACCTGCCTTCTGAAGGACTACACGCGTCGCCTGAACACAGAACAGCTGCTGAAGCACCCCTACATCAAGGACCAGCCGACCGAACGACAGGTCCGCATGCAGCTGCGTGATCACATCGACCGACACCGGAAGGTTTCACGAGTGGACGAGAACGAGATGAACTACGAATTCGAGGCGAGCGATCACGAGGACGAGATGTTGGAGGAGGGCGAGCCGTGCTCCATCATGCAGATTCCGGGCGAGTCGACGCTCAAACGAAACTTCCAGAAGATCCAGGAGCGGGAGGGACAGCGAGGCGCTGCGGTGGCGCCACCTAGAAGTGCGTCGCAGCACCAACAGCGCCCGGCGGTCATACAGCCGAACCAGCACCAGTTGGCGCAACACCACAATGCCAATCAGATCCAGGTGCTGCCGAAGTTACCACCGCAGCAGGCACCGCCGCATCACAACCAGGCACGCCAGGCACACGCTGAGGCCCCGCCGCCTTCCCATGCCTTGCAACATCACCATCCCGGGCAGGGTCAGGTGCAGGTGCAGGCGATGCAGAGGTTACCCCAGCAGGCCCCGCCGAGGCAGAACCACATCCACCAGGCGCCTGTGGCGCGTGCCATTGTGAGGCCCAACATGGTGCACCAGCAGCCGACGCCACTGCCACCGCGAGAGCCGAGTCGACGGGAGGAGAGGCGACGTCGGCCGGAGGAACTTGACGTCGTCGCGGAGCAGCTCAACAACTTGGCTCTCTCTCCGGCACGCCTCCCACCACCGCCGGAGAACCCCCCAGGTGTCGTCGACGACGATTCCGACGACGAGGATGACATTGTCGTGGCAAGGGACGGGACAATGTTGGCGTCCGGTCCACCACAACCGCTGTCCACTGCCCAGTTTGCCGTGGACACGGACGATGAGCCTCCCCCACCGGTGCCGCCGAAGGGGGCTGGTCTAGGGGGTGACAGCACCTTGGTGCTCCAGCGAAACAACCAGAGTCGCATCGCTGCAGAGCTGCTGCAGCGCCACCAGACGCCACCCTCCGACAGTCACCTCGGTAACGACGATGCATCCGGTAACCGTGACGACGACGGAGAGAGCACATTGGTACTTCAACGGAACAACCAGGGTCGTATCGCCGCTGAGCTGCGAAACCAGAACACCCCACCCCCATTGGCTGCACGCAACCACGGGTCATCGGACACGCCCTCTCCCCCATCCTCTCGGGCTTCCCAGAACAACCTCCCCGATGTCCTTCCGCCGCAAATCCCCCCGCGAGCAAGCGAGGTCAGAAGGTCGCAGCGAGACAAGGCAAGTTCGGAGGAGTACCGTTCTGCCCAACAGCAGGAAGGCGTGCGTCGGAATGAATCAATGAAGTCGTTCCAGGCATTTGGCTTTGGCGCCAACAGTAGCCAGGACATGAAGCAACAGAAGGGGTCCAGCATCAACATCAATGTGACACCGAACACGACCGTCTATGACAACGACTCTCCGGAGATTCGAAAATACAAGAAGAAGTTCACGTCTGAGATCTTGTGCGCGTCACTTTGGGGCGTCAACCTGCTGATTGGCACCGAGAATGGACTGATGCTGCTCGACCGGAGTGGCCAAGGCAAGGTGTACCAGTTGATCACCAGGCGGCGCTTCCAGCTCATGGAGGTGCTCGAGTCTCAGAACATCCTTGTGACGATATCGGGGAAGAAGAGCAAGATCCGCGTGTACCACCTGTCATGGCTGAAGACAAAGATCTTCAAGACAGACGGCGAGGACAAGAAGGGGTGGGTGAACGTGGGTGAACTAGAGGGGTGTGTTCACTTCAAGATCGTCAAGTACGAACGCATCAAGTTCCTCGTGATCGCGCTCAAGGAGAGCGTCGAGATCTACGCGTGGGCGCCGAAGCCGTACAACAAGTTCATGGCGTTCAAGACGTTTGGTGAGCTGAAGGAACACCCACTTCTTGTCGATCTGACTGTGGAGGACGGACAGAGGCTGAAGGTGATCTACAGCTCGAGCAAGGGCTTCCACGCGATCGACCTTGACACGTCACAGGTGTTTGACATCTTCCTCCCCTCCGGCCAGACCCAGATTGTCCCTCACATGATCCTCATTCTTCCGAACACAAACGGCCTGCAACTGCTTCTCTGCTACAACCACGAGGGCGTTTACGTCGACACGTATGGCACCGTCACAAAGAACGTCGTCTTGCAGTGGGGGGAGATACCGACGTCAGTTGCCTACATTGGCACTGGCCAGATCATGGGTTGGGGGCATAAGGCGATCGAGATCCGAGCGGCGAAAACGGGTCACCTCGACGGGGTGTTCATGCATAAGAAGGGGCAGCGGCTGAAGTTCTTGTGCGAGCGAAACGACAAAGTCTTCTTCTCGTCCGTGCGCTCAAGTTCGTCATGCCAGATCTACTTTATGACGCTCGGCAAACCAGGCATGTGTAACTGGTAGAGTGGGGGCACGTTTGCGTGTTTAACCACCGGCCATTGACAGGACTGGCAGACAATTGGTCAAAACGGCTCATACTGGACTAATCATGATGAGCCACTGACAACAAACTGTGAGTGGCTTATCAAAACAGTGTGTGTATGTCGGACGCCAACTGTACAAACACTGTCTTCCGTGTTCTCATTCCAAAGTGGATGTGTCGATCCTGTATAACCACATTGCTGAACTACAACGAGAATAGCCCTGAAAGGGGTGTTTTGGTGCAAAGACGTGTTTTTATATTGCTTTTTATTTTATACATCTACATGTTTGTCGAACGTGAGACTGTGGTGTATTGACCAAGTAAGATATAATAGAGTTTAAGTGAATCAACACACTTGTGACAATGATATAATATATATAATATATAGTCCTGATGAACGAGAGTTGGTTCACAGACTGACTGGAGAGTGTGCAAAATGGCCGACGAGCTTTACATTTGCAAGTAGAGCATGCCGCTGACATATGTATCTGTATCTGTACATGACACTGCCAGAAGAGCACTTTTACATTGACTAAACACACGTGTATGTGTTTAAAAGTGAGCCAAACTTTGCTCTCTAGTGGCACTTTGGCCCAGCCTGTGGATTAAGGCTTTGTGTGATCCTAAATGATGCTCAACAAACCCCAATGACAAGTGTGGGTGTGTGTTAATTCAGTATTAAATGATGGAAACGGAACCTGGCCACTGCAGACAACTAACGACCGGTTTATTGAGAATGTACGGAAGCATCAAGGAACAATGTGACTCGGCAAAATAACCGATCAAGACTGCCATGAAACTCGGAAAAGAACGCTTGGTTATGGGGATTTTGCCTTACGTCACAGGCTGGAATGGACAGTCACTTGTCTGCTGCTGCTGCTACTGAATGTGTTGTCATCTGTTATTGTCACACCGATCCTGGGATCTCACTCCTGCCAAGTTGAATGGATGAACCACACAGGGTCTACCACTTCCCCACGTGCTTGATCTATGACAGGTAAGACTATATGGTCAGTGTTTTTTGGTGTACCACTATCATATTTATGTTATAAGTGTAAAGTTGTGGTCTTGCGGGAGAAAAGAATATTATTAATTGTTATTATAAAATTGTATAAACTTCGCATACGTGGTATATTTAATGATATTCACTGTAACTTATTACATACATAGGGCATTGTATAGGTCCTTTATTTATGCAAAACATAAGATTAAAATCCTTAAAAAAATACAAGTACATTTTCTGTTTATATACACCATATCCCGGTAGTCTATTTAAGAACATAAAGGCAGTTAAAATTTAATTTAGCCTAAAGTTGTGATCGTAAATGGCTTCTGAAACGTTATTTGTAAATAAACATGTTTGATGCAATGATATCTTAGCAACATAATGATACTGTAATCCAAGGGCTGGAAAAAGTGACGTGTGTCAGTCAAGTATAGAGCTCCCTGGGGAACTGGTCGTGTTTTCTCTGTGTGTGGCTGGACAAGGTTCAGAACTTTTTATTGAGTGTGACATCCAGGATCTGTGTTGTCACTGAATAAGGGAGAAGGTCATTTACTCAGAGTGGAACAAAGGTCAGTTAGCACAGACTGTAGGTCAATTAACAGACTTAATGGCTGTTAACACATGGTGTGTAGTTGAAACAGTGCTTATGTAGTTGAAAGGTTAGTTTGGGGGCCATTGCAAAGTGAGCACTGTTTGAGATTAAACAAATTGGTAGACCAGTGGTTTTGTGTATTGTGAATACTCTGGGAGGCAGTGTTGTGTATTGTGAATACTCTGGGAGGCAGTGTTGTGTATTGTAATACTCTGGGAGGCAGTGTTGTGTATTGTAATACTCTGGGAGGCAGTGTTGTGTATTGTGAATACTCTGGGAGGCAGTGTTGTGTATTGTGAATACTCTGGGAGGCAGTGTTGTGTATTGTGAATACTCTGGGAGGCAGTGTTGTGTATTGTGAATACTCTGGGAGGCAGTGTTGTGTATTGTAATACTCTGGGAGGCAGTGTTGTGTATTGTAATACTCTGGGAGGCAGTGTTGTGTATTGTAATACTCTGGGAGGCAGTGTTGTGTATTGTAATACTCTGGGAGGCAGTGTTGTGTATTGTAATACTCTGGGAGGCAGTGTTGTGTATTGTAATACTCTGGGAGGCAGTGTTGTGTATTGTAATACTCACTCTGGGCCAAATGTGTTTATTGTCATTCTCACCAAGGCAGTTTTGTTTAGTATCACTCATTGGAAGCAGTTTTGTTTATTGTCATACACAAGGAGGGGTAGTGATGTTCATTCCAACTCAATGATGGGTAATTTTGTTTATTACAAGTAATACTTTCTGGAGCCTTGTTGTTATTACTTTGTGAGTGTTGTTGATTGCCATGCACACTCATTGGGGAAGGGGGCAATTTTGTTTTTGTCTTACTCATTGGGGGACAGTTTTGTTTATTACCATACTGTTTGTGGAAACACTTTTGTTCCTTGTCACACTCACTGGAGGGATTTGTTGTCTTACTCACTGAGTGGGGGGGGGGGGGACAGTTTTGTTGAACGTCAGTTTGGGGGAAGCAGTTTTGTTGTTCGCTACCAGGAGTATTTTGTTTGATGCCATGCTTGACAGAAGCAGTCCTGGTTATATTGTCATGCAGTTGTTGTAAGCAGTTTCAAAAAAGCTCTCGGAAGGATAATCCATCAGTAAACAAAATCTTGTTAAAATGCAAAAACAATGCGCTGTATAACTAAGGACACTGTTTCTGTGACTTCTCAGCGAGTGTCGACAGTTTTTGGTATACAAGATCACTGTTAAGGAGCGAAAACAAATTTAAACAGCAAAATTTTACTTTACTGAAATGGTCCCCAGGTTGTGATTTATGGGGCTGGTGTGAAGGGGGCCCAGACCATAGACTCCTGGGCTGCTGCCTGTGGTGTGTTTGCACACACTCACCAGTGACTGTGTTCACACATCTCCTGCTGTGTCTTGTCACAGCCCAACAGACACCTTACAACACTCTTATCTTCAGGCTACATCTCACTCTGTGTTAGTGTGTCTGTTGGGAGTATTGTGGCAAGCAGAGGGTCAATATTCGAACCCTGAAGGGGGCGAATAACCGAGGTCATACCTGCTGCCCCACAATAGCTCACTATAGGGACATCAGTTTCCTTGTGTGCCACCTGTTTGTGAATATCATACCCCCGGGGAATGAATGGTCCGTGCAGCCATTCTTCATACATGATGCAACCTTTGTCTGTGGTTTTGCGGGTACAATAACGCCACTGTTGTTGCCCTTGTGATCTCGCTGAAGGGTGATGTTGTATTGTCACGGGTTTGTGCAAGTGCGTTCTACCCTCGGAAACTAGATATCAGAGAACTGAACAGGTGCTGATTCACCAGCCGGGTTATAATGGCCCATTGGTGGGGTGACGCCCGGGAAAAAATAGTTGGCTTAGAACTGTATTGTGTGGTCAGTAAGCGGAGCTCCGTCTAACTCTAAATGCCGTCTGGGAATCACAGGATATGGGAATTTGTATGGGTAAATGTTATGGTGATTGCAGAGCTTTATTGGATGCTGTGAAATGAAGGTGTAGTAGATTTGCAAGTGTCAATACCCTTGGCCAAAAAAAAAAAAAAATCTATAGAATATTCTATAGGATTTTTGCTTATAGTTTTCTATAGGATTTTTGCCAATAGTTTTCTATAGAAAAATCTATAGAAGTCTTTAGAAAACTATAGAAAAATCTATAAAATTATATAGAAAACTTTAGGCCACACAAAATCTATAGAAAATTCTGTAGAATTCTAAAGAAAACTGCAAAATTCTACAGAATTCTATAGAAATCTATAGAAAATCTATAGTTTTCTATAGAATTTGTTGCCAAAGGTAGTTTGTGGAATTAAGCTGCAGTGTACCATTTCTTCCTTGCTGGATCAATTTGAAGTTTATGCAGTGTTTGTACATGTTATTGATGACAGAACTAAACGATCTTACTGTGTAGTGAACACAGCAAACCTCTGCATATATCTGGTCTCTTCCTTTTAGTTTTACTAAACAGGCAACATTTGGAAATAGTGTCTGGGACAATGTTGTTATGAATGTCCTGTAACATGAGCCTAATCCCAGAGATGTCTGTCTGGTCATGTCAGCAAGCACTGTTTGTGTTGGGAAGGCTTGTCTGAAGGGTATGGTATTCATTGGTTGCCTCAGGGGTGTCATACAAGTAGCTCAGGTGCTATCTGCATTTACTGGGTGCCTCAGGGGTGTCATACAAGTAACCCAGGTGGTATCTGCCTTTGTATCTCTTATTAACAATCACTTGGCATCTTTGTCGTATGTTTCTGATTTTGTCTACCATCTCTGTCCTTCGTAATGCAGAGGCACGCATCTAATTTAAGCGTACAATACAAGCCTTTGAAACTTTGTTGTGATTCAACTTAGATATTTTGAAAGTACAGGATCTAGAATATTTAATATAGTGGATAATAACACTTTTCAAAGCTATTCCAGTTTTCATAAAACAAATTGCCTCCTGTAAAACTTGTATTATGAATTTGTAAGTACTTGTAGAATATTGGCTCAGCTATCAGCAAGTTTCTTGTGGACTGTCAGTTGTGCATACTATAACAGTGGCACAACAAATACTTAATCATTGTGTTAATGACTGATCTGTCAACTCACAAATCTATGACCCAGTCAGCCGGGCTGTTGACTGCAGAGATAGAAAAGAAAACTTGATGAATATGACATAAATCACTCGCACAGTGTCAACCGATCATACCACGTCATCTGTGGCCTGTATTGAACTTCCATATGAGCTTATGTGGAAAATGAAAGGTTGCCGTATGTGGAGGCAACAAGATTAGGAGATCAACACTAGTTTATAAATGTCTGACAATGAATCTTTTGATCGTAATTTGTCAATCACTCAGTCAGATTAATTGACACTAATGTCAGTGCTCTGTGAATAGTCAATCGGTCAATCAATCAGGGCGGTTTATTTCTATATGTCATATATATGGTTTTCTATTTCTCAGGTGTATTCACATGTCATAAAACAGAAAGGAAATGTTTAACACTTATAAGGTGCTTTTCACTTTAGTCTAAAACGTAGTTTAAATGGATGTTGTTGATTTGGTATTAACAAGCACAGTTTAGTGAACTGTTAGTCTTTGTCTGGGCAGTTGGAATACTGCAGCCACACGCACTATGAAAGAGCTGCTCAAACATTTTGCTTACATACTTCTTGGAAAGAAAGTTCAACTTGTGAACAGTGATTGAGGCCATTCAGATTAAGACCATTCTGTGACTCACAGTAAAAATGAGCAACACTGTTGGCACTTAGGTCAAATCTACACTTGTTACCAGTTCGAAGACAGCCAGTGTACTATGGAGCCGGGCTTAGCCTGGCAATGGCGTTCAGCCTTATAAGCATAATGTGTGTTTACTCAGTGAGCTCAGTTGACATTCCATGGGGGCTGAAGCTGTTGAAGTTAAGGCATTGGTTCACCTTGGGTGAATGTAGCGTGATCTATGTTGCTTTTGTGTGTTGCTCCAATTGATCATGAATGCATCTGTTCGAATGTTGTAGGATCAACATCGGCCGTGGCAGCAGCAGTGACACCTGGTGGGACAGTGAAGCAACTTTTCGAAAGAGATGATCTGCTTCCTCACGTGTGACCAGCGTCAGAAAAGTGCACATCTAAATTCTGATGTTACCTCAACTTATATCTTGAAATGTCCAGCTTTGGTATCAGCTCTTTCATGGCCCATGAAAGTTCCCACTGCTGCTGAAATTTCTTTTAATGCAGCACAGTTGTGCATCATATCAGGCAAATAATTCACTTATGTATATATTTGACATATGTGTATTGAAAGGAAAGTTGCAGTAAATTGCAGAATTTATTTATAAAATGCAAATAACTTTTGAAGATGGATATACAATTATTGTTAGAATTTAAAAACAAAAATGGTACTATTACTATTGCCTGTTGCAAAGGTTTATACATTTGCTTGAATCATTCAACAAATTACTGAACGTATATATGTAGATCAGGATGTCAAATTGTGGAGTACAGGGGTACTGTGTTTATACAGTTATGTGTTCTTATTATCTTGAATCTTCCTGTGGTAAGATCGGTTCTATGTCGAAGCAAATCTTTTATATAGGATACATGATGCAAGGGTAATGTTTTATGCCAAAGGTAGCACATTTAGCCACTTGCTTTTGTATAATAATTATGTAGGCAAAGTTCAATGGTTTTGCAGTCTGACGTTAATATAATTGAGTTGTCTACGAAGGTATGTTTGTCGAGTGATGTTCCTAATACAGCCATTATGTGGCCAGAAGTCGTGCTGCTGTTTTACTGTGTTCAAACAGTGTGCCTGGTTTCATCTTACACTGCTGTATACGGAAATTATCATGGAACCTGATATTGCGCTTGAATGTAGGCATTGCCGGTAAGAGTGGCTATAATAATGTATTGTGTAAGACTTCTGTGTTCGAACTTGGTAGAACCACTGGAATGTGGCATTGTTCCACACAGTTCCTTGTGGAACAGAACCGGTTTTTAGAATGGAGTTGCAAATGGTGAATGCCACTGATCAAGTTACGGTTTGGCATTTGTACTGTTAGCTCTGGTGTCGTGTTCAGTGGGGAAAGTAGCGAGGAAATGGTGATATTTGGACTTGGGACGGAGAGGGTGTAGCCAGTTTTCAGGCAGAGAAAACCTGTGAATGTTGAGCGTATGACTCTTCTACAGTGATGTTGGGGTTGTGCAACAAAATTTGGCCAGATGCTTTTTTCTTGTTGCGTTGTTTTTTCTTGTGTTGTGTAACATTTGTTCATAGAGTCTGCATAGCTTGTTGCTGTGTTGATGGGCTGTCGCAGTGTCCAGTTTTCATTTGCGTAGATGCTACATTGATAATTACAATTCCCATAAATGATTAATGGGAATAAAAACACTTTGTGTAACCTGCAAAATTTTGTCAGATGTGTATACATAGTTTGAGCTTACCTTTAGTATGGGTTTTAGCATATTATTTCAGTACGTTAAGTCTGTGAGAATTTTTATTAATTTCATTAAGACATGTTTACCATTATTTATGATGCTCACTGGTTGGTTTGTTGGTTGGTCCGTTTTTGTAGAAATATGACCGGGTATAAAACCGTAACTGCAAATTTATCGGCTGATTTATGCTAATTTTGGTTCAGAGAGAGAGATGTAAATTAGGAGAACACATGAAGGATGTTACAATAACATTTGAGAAGACAATATAACATTTTAATATATATAAATATATATTATACAATTTTCTTTACGCAGTTAGTTAAGTGAAGATACCATATTCACTCGATGTATATTATTTTGTCATTGTATTAATTGTCAGAGGTTTAAAACTGATTAATGGTGTATCGAGGTGTACTCATACCTGGTATTTTGGTCATAATAACAGTACAGTTTTGTCAGCATACATTGTTGGTGTGATACAAAATGTTCTGAAATATCTTGTCTGCTCAGTTAATTTCTTAACTTTAATTAATAATATAAATTTGACAAACTTTGTCATTGTTACCATGACTCCTGGACCTGACATACCTTTGGTACAGGGTGAAGAACTACGCTGCTCCAACATATTAGTTGGAGCCTAATATTAAGTCAGTTACTAGCGTATGTAATAAAACTGTGTCCTTGTTTCTGAACTTCTTTGCCCCGAGGGAATGACTTCAGTGTGTTCTGTTGGATAATTTAACACTTATTTTCGATATTATAAAAAAGGAAGATTGACATATTTCTGAAAATGTTGGTCTGATTACAGATGTAGAAGTGACATGATTTGCTTATTTTTCTACCAGTTATGACAATTCATAGGTTGGTTTCTGTAGACTTTAATTAAGTGTTCAGCTCTGTATTGCTATAAGTGGATGGTGAGTAGATGTTACTGACAAGTAATCACATTCAGACTTATTTCTGTGTATATATAGTCGTTTGACTGTGAAATAATCACAAAGCTGCGTTTCTTGCTGAAATTGGTAATACTCGTAGAGTATTTCTACCGTGACAATTTATTAATACATAGTTGTACAAAATGCTAATAAAATGATATCACGAAATGCTGTCATGAGTTTTTGCCACATATTTCACAAAGTTGTGACTCTGTGTATTATTTTGTGTTTCCCGTTACATACTCTTGAACTATAAGACAGATTCATGTTCTTTATTTCATTATTTAACTTATCTATACAGAGTTGGCATGCGTTTGAGTTAGTCTCGGTATTTTTTTATTATTTGACCTATCTATCATGTGACCTGTTTCCAAGCAAGACTCCACCAGTCACCCATAGCCAAATTGATACAGAACACAGTGTTAGTACCATCGTATATTTTGTTGAAATTCTGGCTCAAAATGTGTCTTTATGGCAAAAACACAAGGCAATGGTTTATAAAGTGAACTATGAACAGGAATGTTTGATATAATATTATGACATGCCAACGTCACAGTAGTAATGTAATTACCATATCCATATATGTTTTATACATATATAATCATTACCACTGTTGTTTACCATGCTCGAAATATATATCTAGAAATTGAAATCGTGACATGGCGGATCTATAAATGTCTTCAAACCAACACAAGACAAATACCTGGTATTTTGGCATCGGGCGATTACACCTGGTAGCAATGATTTAGAACTTTCCTCAGTTGAGATTAAACGATTAATTTTCATTGTGACATCATAGAAATGTTAAGGATGGCAACATTTAACAGGATCACGCTGATATCCAGAAAAACAAATATTATTCAGAAAGGCTCATGAGTGTCACACACGTGGGGACAGTTGACCCTCCCATCTTAGTAGGCAGACAAAGGCACTCGTACAACACATTAAGCTTTTGTGTTTCTTCAGCAGATTACAGTAAAAAACATGAATGTTCCTTTGTGTGGTGTGAGGGAGCAGGCATTATTTATCTGTGGAATTGGAGCGGGACGATCTGATTTAAAATGACATACTAACATCTTATACATACACATGTAGAAATGTAGCCAAACTGTCCTAAATGAGCACCAAAATGTAGCCTTCAAACTGTCCTAAGTGAGCACAAAACCCTACTCTTCTTTGGTAATGGTAAATCATTGTTTGGCATAAATCGGTGCACTAAGAGTGGTCCCCCAATCCCCAGCACTGCAATACACCATGTGGGCTGAAAACTGTCTGCCAGAATGTTCAATATGAATGACTGACTGCTCCCTAAGTGAATTTGGTCACAGTACTTCGATATTAGGTCAGTAAAATGGACAAGAACACTGGTCAACTAGAATTGCCAACAACAGTCCAGCAACAAGCATTATTAATAAACACCCACTCTGAGTTTAACCTGGGTCACGTGTTATTTTACACATGATTTAACACATTGTGACTGGCAATCATAAATAGAAATTATTACAAAATATCATGTCCCACTGTAACATTCACGTATGCCGTGAGACCACGAATCTCTCAGCATAAACATCTATCACTTGCACGCACACATATTCCTTGGTGCCCCATGCCAGCAGTCGATTTACTATAATAATGTACACGCACATAGCACACACAGCTGTGAAGTGAGTGGTTCCATCCTTGTAGTTACTGTGTCAGCCTCACTTGAGCCCTCAGAGCTATTGTCAGTAGTTCAGAGTATGGCACTGATGAGCAAGTGACCTTGACAAAGGTCAATGGAAACATTGTTAAACAATTCTAAACAGAAGTGACCAGGTCTCACAAAAGTATCATTAAACATATCAGACATATGATCTGCCACTGCAGTTGGGTATTAAAGAAAATCCTAGATTTTTTGTTTTATTTACTGTTACGTTCTTATGACTACAACATAAATGTTGAAGGTATTCCGCCTGCAACTCGTTCAAAAGGCAAACAAAACATCCATTTTCAAAACAAAATTGATTGTCAATAATGCCGCGGTGAGCCGTTAACTGCAATACCCTTTGATGTTTACCTGTCCCACGTTCTAGACAGCAGACATCCTATTACAAATTACTGCTCTGCCGCAGAGAACCTGGCACCATCCCTTTAAGTTACAGTATGAATACTTGTAAAATATTCGATTATGTAGATCATATAGGCTTAAACATTGTATCTCATTTGTTGAAATATCTTCAGTATGTTTCTATTTATTGTTAAATACAAAATATAGGTAATTTTGACTGATATTGTCTGCTGGTATTTACTCTCCACATACATACATTTGATTAGTTCTGAACTGTATTTCTCACAAAATTGACATTGATAGCTATTTTTGGTTCATATGCAAAATACGTCTGCAACTGAATACCTGGTTCACTGCAATGGTTCACATGATTTCTTTTTTAAATAATTTTACAGTGCATCAAATACACTTGCAGATACGCTATGAAATCCCAAATTAACAGGGAGAATGCTTGTTGCTTACCTATACAAAAAATTCATAACTTGATACAATTGTAAAGGTTTACACAGTCACAGCATATTGTGAATAAAAATAACCCACAGGGACTTGGGCCTAAAGTATGGAAACTTCCGGAAACTCCAGAACTGATCTTTTTTACAATGCACACTTCAAACCCTCTTTATTAATGTAGAAACAAAAACTGATGCTTAAAAACGATTATCTAAATAAATTTCATATCACAAGTATGATAAATTGTTTAAAAAAAATTCCATTGACCTTTAAGTGCAAACTGTTCACAATGCGATTCGTTAACAATATGATTCCGAATAATTTTCCGAAATTGCGGAAATCTGGGAACATCGTACAGTCAGCGATGTTGGCACAAGCGCAGAATCGGAATCGACAGAGAGGAATTCCTTGAAGCACTTCTTCAGTGCCGAATCTGGCGGGGTTTTCGCTAATAACGTCCTACTGTCGTCAGTATTGTCGACGCACAATTTTGAGTCGTCGATAACGTCTGATGGCACAGTTCCAGACACGGATATCCGAGTGCCAAGTGGAGTATTGTCTTTGAGTCGGGAGTTGCCCGAAAGGCTGTCCCTGTGGTCAGACAGCGACTGACGCTGGACGGTCATCTGTGTCTTCAGATGTAACCGCTTGTGCAGTTGACGAATACGTTCTTCTTTCTGCAACACAGTGACACAAAGTATAGATATACGTAAATGTTAATGTTAGTTCTTATGCAGCATTGTATCCAGGGGACGGTTTCATAGAGCCTGCTTAAGACGTCGTAGCGGGCGATAACTCGTCAAAAGCCTAAAACATTGTAAAGTTACGCTAGTTGCATTTCACGAGTCTGTTCCATAGTTGCATTTAGGCAGCACCATGAATTTAGTAGGCGTAACTTTACGCTAGTTAAAATATTTACGTGATGCTCCCCAAGTTTGTTGATGCTCCCGACACGCCCACTCTCAACTTATTATTTTTAATGTTTACACTCGATATCCTTTACATTCATCATAGCTTGTCATTTGCTATACGAATGGCAAAGGCGGATAGTTTGATGTAATATTGGGCCTTAGTGTTGTGTCCGTAATTCCTCACCTGAGCTATTTGTCTCTTTAGTTCCTCGTTCTCCTGTAGGAGGCGCTGGTGTCTCTCGCTGTCGTCTCGTGTACACAGTGAGTCTGTCAGTGCTGCGTTTTCCATTCGGTCCTTCAGGTGGCGCTTCACCTCAATGATCTGTCAACAGGTCAACTACGGTCACGCAAGATATATTGAACATGTGACCTAAATTATGTGACTTAGGTCTTCATTGAACTCGACATGTTTGGAATAATAGTGATAATTAAATGAGTAAGAAAGAGAGGGAGGGAGAGAGGGAGAGAGACAGAGAGGGAGAGAGGGAGAGAGACAGAGAAAGACAGAGAGAGAGAGAGAGAAAGTGAGAGAGAAAGAGAGAGAGAAAGTGTGAGAGAGAGAGAGAGAGAGAGAGAGAGAGAGAGAGAGAGAGAGAGAGAAAGTGAGAGACGGAGTGAGAGAGGGAGGCAGTGAGAGAGGCAGTGAGAGAGAGGAGAGAGACAGCGAGGAGATAGAGAGATATACAAAGAGTCTAAGGAGTCAGAAATAGACAGACACTGACTGACAGACAGTGATACACAATCACCAGACATCAGCATGACAACAACTGCTGTGTTGCACATGCAAACATTCTTGAATAAAATCTGTCCATCACATCAAATCAGCGGTGGATTTTTGTCAAACACTTTACATTTACTTAGCCTTCAACACAACAACATCTATAGCCTGAGCCTGGCAGCCTGTGGCCTCAGCCTGGCAGCCCGTGACACACCTTAGGCACAAAGATGAGTCCCATCGTTAGGAAGCAGGTGAGGAGGATCGCCACGGCAACGAAGGCAAAACTGGCATCCTGGTGGGAGCCAATGATGAGTGTGACTGGAGCCGTGATGAGACACAACACCTGCAACAACAACACGTATAACAACAACAACAACAACATATATTTAGACATCCTTTCTCTTTGGGATCATCTCAAAACTTCAAAAGCCAGAAACGAAATGCATTTCATATTAAAATCATCACTCACTCACTAATACTCAGTGACAGATGCACTCCCTGTTTTACACATGTGAAACAATCTGCCTAAAAACAACTTTTCAGTAGTGAATGTGCCCAAATATACATACAGCACACGGTCCCTGCTGGTGCTTGTGGATTAATTATACTTTTATCCACTAGATGGCTCCACTTTTCTAATTTGAGCTGATTTTTTCTCTCTTGAAGTCGTCTATAATCGTGAAACCTTCCTAAAACCACTGACACAATTATGTGATACTTACAATTACCCCGGCATCATTTGCAAATCATGCAGATTTTATTTTTATTAATTTGAATGCTGATAACATATTACAATATCATAAATATTACAATCTTTATCAATTAACTTGCTTAATATGATTTTAAACCCACAATGTCTGATTATGTTATCATATATTTACATAAACTGTATAAAGTACATCTATTCTACCATTTTGACTTCACAGATGGATTCTGACTTAATCCTATTTTAAAATAAAATCTACCTACAATTTTGAATTGTTATGCTTAAAAGCATAACGTTACTGAATCATACAGAATCATGTACCAACTACACGTGTACAGTTTACAATGACATTAGCTTCACGAGATTGACCAAGACAAAGTTGTGCGAGTAAACCAGAAGTATCACACAGCAAGCTTACCACCACATTGTAAATTGACATTCCAACAAATCTCGAGTCGTTGATCTGTTTCATTTTGACGTTTCTCGTCTCGTAGGCCAATAGGATTCCAAATAACAACGCGACACCTTTGTAGCCAAATATAACACCTGAAACAACCATACATCTCAGTAGATCACCCAACCAATCAACATGTTTTTGGAAAATACATACGTACAGCTGTACATCAATGGATCTGACTCGCAATACACGATGATGTCAGATGTTTGTACATTGGCACTTTAAATGTGTATGTGTATATGTCATTCAATTTGATTTGTTAATTAACCAAATATTTTTTTGAAACTCTAATTTCTAGAAAAACTAATGCACAACAATTTTTTTTCAGAAAACAGCCGCAGCGACATCAAGATGTATATGCTTTACAACGTAGGTGACATGGCGATAGGAACTCCAAGAAGCATTCCTTGCGATCTTCCATCGCAATAAAGGAGAATTCAGATTTTCTTTAAGTTGTTGAAGTGGAAGTTAAGCCTTGGAGACTGACATTAATTAACAGACATTAAATGTTAAGGTGTTATGAAGTGTAAATCTTTGTAATTTATTTTAGGTAACCATGGTTGGGAGGAGAGTAAATTCCTTTCATTACTGAAGCATTGGCATTCTTTGGCTGCGGCCTTATGTGTGATGTGTGATCCCACATGAAGAGGGTGAAATGAAGAGGATTAAAGAGGCACTGTATGGGATTGAACCTCCCACGCGAAACAGCAAAATTTGGCCGACCCGCGAGGAGGCAGCACCGTCAGTACCTAAAAATATCTTGTTGAATTTGAATCAAACACGGACACGCGCCTAAAAATTAAAAATAGCAACAACAGTTATCACGCGGCACGCTTGTCTTGTCAGTTGTCGCAGTTTTGTCCACCGCTCGGCTGCGCAACATCGTCAACGTCAACAAGATATTTTTAGGTACTGACGGTGCTGCCTCTCGCGGGTCAGCCAAATTTTGTCGTTTCGCGTGGAAGGTTCAATCGCATACAGTGCCCCTTTAAGTAAGTAAACAAAGCAGTGGTTTACCGAGCCAGATGTTGAGATGCTGGGAGCTGCAGTGTTCTAGTTGCGGTTTGATCTCAATGTCCACTGCTATGTCCTGCGGTTTCTCATGTGGGAAACTCTCAAGTTCCCGGTAGCTGGGGTCAATGACTTGCCACGTGACCAACACGATGACGTCGAGACTGAGGAGGATGCCGAGCACTGTGTACATCTCCCAGTTGGAGAGGCTCTGGATGAGAGACAGGCAGAATCAACACAGTGGAACACAGCAGTGGATGGTGGTAACCTGCAGACATTATGGTCTGGCCACTAAATGGTGATGTTTGACCAACTTATTTTGCAGCCAAACGATGTTATTGTTGTTTGTTACTAGCTTTTTATTTATTGCCTGTTTCAGGGATTAAACACCAAATCGGGAACATATTGTGATTTTATTACCAGACTTAATATGTAAGCGGTAAATCAGTATTTTTAATACCACGATTAGTAGCAAGGACACTTTATCCTCTGTTCATATGCAGTATGTTATAATTATATCAAATATATCATGTATCAATTGTAAATCACATCTGTACTTCTGAATTTCTTTTCCATCACTCAATTATGGTTAATATTTTTAATGTCGTTGTAATACTTGTAATATATGGACGTATCCATTTTCTTGTAGTAATAATGCACTAATTTTACTAGGTATTTTTGTTTTTAGCATTTGTCAAATAATTGTTGAAATTATTTGACAGCATAGCTTGTACAACAGCAACTTATTTATTCACTCTTGCCTATTATATGAAATCTTATATTTTGTCACCCACAAACTTGCTTTGTGTTTTTTGCTGATTTGAATGCAATGCGCTATGCGGTTTCTAGTTTTCATAAGATACAATCAGTGCAGTAGGTATATAGGATGAATAAATACTCCTGTTTATATTCACTAAAATAATACCTTTTTTAAAGGTTTTCTTTAAACGAATGGATTGCACACTGTAGCACAATCTACTGACAAAAAGGTATGTTCTTATATAACATGGGATACAATTCTCATGGTTGATCACTTTACTCCCTGGCAGACCTGTTCAACTGAACATCATCTTCACTTCTCTGGGAAGCATTCAGCCACCCTGTGCAAAGACTATTTGTATACAAATATCATTCTGCCAGCACAAATTATCATCAGATATATCTAATTACTTATACAGGAAGTGTATCATGCAATCACAGTGGGACGTAATTTGCAAGTGAGGCATTTTATATGGATATTGCCAGATGGTCATTCACACGGTGAACAATCTTGCAAAAATTTGCATTTTGCAGTGCATGGTTCTAATCTGGGTTCTTGTAGTTAGGGTCGAAAGCTCTAGCCTTTGAGCCACTAGAGTCTACTGACACCAAAGACTCTCAAACAACTCACCCTGATCTCTCTCTTGCGCTGTAGTGTCAGACGATAGATGGTCCACACCTTGGAGAACATGGGCCCATAGGCCAGGGTGAAGCCAATGGACAGCACCCAGGACCTCACCTGTGATACATAATACAACAATTCTCAAGCTAAAGACACACAGAGTACAAAAGCACTTTGTTGTCAGGGAGCAGTCAGTATTCTATGGTTCATCCATTATGTGATGTCATGAGGAGCTTTTGGGTGCTTTGACAGTTTCCACTTCTGCAGATGGATTTTTTTAAAGGGATCTTCCATCTGCAGGCAGTTGATTCCCCTGCCTTTGCTGTTGATTCCCCTGCCTTTGCTGTTGATTCCCCTGCCTATGCTGTTGATTCTCCCTGCCTTTGCTGTTGATTCCCCCTGCCTTTGATGTTGATTCCCCCTGTCTTTGATGATGTTGATTCCCCCTGCCTTTGCTGTTGATTCCCCTGCCTTTGCTGTTAATTCCCCCTGCCTTTGCTGTTGATTCCCCTGCCTTTGCTGTTGATTCCCCCTGCCTTTGCTGTTGATTCCCCCTGCCTTTGATGTTGATTCCCCTGTCTTTGATGATGTTGATTCCCCCTGCCTTTGCTGTTGATTCCCCTGCCTTTGCTGTTAATTCCTCCTGCCTTTGCTGTTGATTCCCCCTGCCTTTGATGTTGATTCCCCCGTCTTTGCTGTTGATTCCCCTGCCTTTGCTGTTGATTCCCCCTGTCTTTGATGTTGATTCCCCCTGTCTTTGATGATGTTGATTCCCCTGCCTTTGCTGTTGATTCCCCCTGCCTTTGATGTTGATTCCCCCTGTCTTTGATGATGTTGATTCCCCTGCTTTTGCTGTTGATTCCCCCCCTGCCTTTGATGTTGATTCCCCCGTCTTTGCTGTTGATTCCCCTGCCTTTGCTGTTGATTCCCCCTGTCTTTGATGTTGATTCCCCCTGTCTTTGATGATGTTGATTCCCCTGCCTTTGCTGTTGATTCCCCCTGCCTTTGATGTTAGTTGATTTTTGGCACAAACATACATCTGCCTTGTCACTTATACCTGTCCCACATCCAACTAAAATTCATGACATATTTCACAACTTTGAGTTTGCTAAAATTACAAGGCGTGTTAAATTAATATAAAACGACACATTTTCATTCGGCATTTCTATCAGATGTGTCCAGATATTTATAATACTCTAACCGATAAAAATGCAGTTACTTCATACAATTCCAGTAAGATGCAATTTGCAAATGAGGCACTTGAAATAAATATATCGGCTCACATAGCCATCATTTCACAAACCTGGCAGAGAACAACAAACGTGTCTTCGTCGACGTATCGGCCGTCTAGACCTTGGAGGAAGACACAGCACAGGCAGATGATGCAGCCAGTGAGGATGAGGTTGTTGATGTGAGGCTGAGACAGAAGGATGAATCTGGAACAAGACACAACAAAAGGATGAATCTAGAGCAAGACACAAGAGAAGGATGAATCTGGAACAAGACACAACAGAAGGATGAATCTGGAACAAGACACAACAAAAGGATGAATCTGGAACAAGACACAACAAAAGGATGAATCTAGAGCAAGACACAAGAGAAGGATGAATCTGGAACAAGACACAACAGAAGGATGAATCTGGAACAAGACACAACAAAAGGATGAATCTGGAACAAGACACAACAAAAGGATGAATCTAGAGCAAGACACAAGAGAAGGATGAATCTGGAACAAGACACAAGAGAAGGATGAATCTGGAACAAGACACAACAAAAGGATGAATCTGGAACAAGACACAAGAGAAGGATGAATCTGGAACAAGACACAACAAAAGGATGAATCTGGAACAAGACACAACAGAAGGATGAATCTGGAACAAGACACAACAAAAGGATGAATCTAGAGCAAGACACAAGAGAAGGATGAATCTGGAACAAGACACAACAGAAGGATGAATCTGGAACAAGACACAACAAAAGGATGAATCTGGAACAAGACACAACAGAAGGATGAATCTGGAACAAGACACAACAAAAGGATGAATCTGGAACAAGACACAACAGAAGGATGAATCTGGAACAAGACACAACAAAAGGATGAATCTGGAACAAGACACAACAAAAGGATGAATCTGGAACAAGACACAACAAAAGGATGAATCTGGTACAAGACACAACAAAACGATGAATCTAGAGCAAGACACAAGAGAAGAATGAATCTGGAACAAGACACAAGAGAAGGATGAATCTGGAACAAGACACAAAAGAGAAGGATGAATCTGGAACAAGACACAACAAAACGATGAATCTAGAGCAAGACACAAGAGAAGGATGAATCTGGAACAAGACACAAGAGAAGGATGAGTCTGGAACAAGACACAACAAAAGGATGAATCTGGAACAAGACACAAGAGAAGGATGAATCTGGAACAAGACACAAGAGAAGGATGAATCTGGAACAAGACACAACAAAAGGATGAATCTGGAACAAGACACAACAAAAGGATGAATCTGGAACAAGACACAACAAAAGGATGAATCTGGAACAAGACACAAGAGAAGGATGAATCTGGAACAAGACACAAGAGAAGGATGAATCTGGAACAAGACACAACAAAAGGATGAATCTGGAACAAGACACAACAAAAGGATGAATCTGGAACAAGACACAACAGAAGGATGAATCTGGAACAAGACACAAGAGAAGGATGAATCTGGAACAAGACACAACAAAAGGATGAATCTGGAACAAGACACAACAAAAGGATGAATCTGGAACAAGACACAACAAAAGGATGAATCTGGTACAAGACACAACAAAAGGATGAATCTGGAACAAGACACAACAAAAGGATGAATCTGGAACAAGACACAACAGAAGGATGAATCTGGAACAAGACACAACAGAAGGATGAATCTGGAACAAGACACAACAGAAGGATGAATCTGGAACAAGACACAACAAAAGGATGAATCTGGAACAAGACACAACAAAAGGATGAATCTGGAACAAGACACAACAGAAGGATGAATCTGGAACAAGACACAACAGAAGGATGAATCTGGAACAAGACACAACAAAAGGATGAATCTGGAACAAGACACAACAAAAGGATGAATCTGGAACAAGACACAACAGAAGGATGAATCTGGAACAAGACACAACAGAAGGATGAATCTGGAACAAGACACAAGAGAAGGATGAATCTGGAACAAGACACAACAAAAGGATGAATCTGGAACAAGACACAACAAAAGGATGAATCTGGAACAAGACACAACAGAAGGATGAATCTGGAACAAGACACAACAGAAGGATGAATCTGGAACAAGACACAACAAAAGGATGAATCTGGAACAAGACACAACAAAAGGATGAATCTGGAACAAGACACAACAAAAGGATGAATCTAGAGCAAGACACAAGAGAAGGATGAATCTGGAACAAGACACAAAAGAGAAGGATGAATCTGGAACAAGACACAAGAGAAGGATGAATCTGGAACAAGACACAACAAAAGGATGAATCTGGAACAAGACACAACAAAAGGATGAATCTGGAACAAGACACAACAAAAGGATGAATCTGGAACAAGACACAACAAAACGATGAATCTAGAGCAAGACACAAGAGAAGGATGAATCTGGAACAAGACACAAGAGAAGGATGAATCTGGAACAAGACACAAGAGAAGGATGAATCTGGAACAAGACACAACAAAAGGATGAATCTGGAACAAGACACAAGAGAAGGATGAATCTGGAACAAGACACAACAAAAGGATGAATCTGGAACAAGACACAACAAAAGGATGAATCTGGAACAAGACACAACAAAAGGATGAATCTGGAACAAGACACAACAAAAGGATGAATCTGGAACAAGACACAACAAAAGGATGAATCTAGAGCAAGACACAAGAGAAGGATGAATCTGGAACAAGACACAAAAGAGAAGGATGAATCTGGAACAAGACACAAGAGAAGGATGAATCTGGAACAAGACACAACAAAAGGATGAATCTGGAACAAGACACAACAAAAGGATGAATCTGGAACAAGACACAACAAAACGATGAATCTGGAACAAGACACAACAAAACGATGAATCTGGAACAAGACACAACAACTGAGAAAGACAAAGCAACTAACATCATCATGCAACACAAACATTACGTCCCTAATTGGTGGTAGCAGACTCTAATTTGGTTATTCTTCTTCTTCCATTAAATGACCTCGGTCAACTTGCCGACCATGATATTGCAAGAATGCTGCTAAAACATGTATGCCTTGTGAACGGTTTCGCACTGTGACAACGAGTTTGCAGTTCCGACACATTCCACCAGTTTGTTGGACTGTCTACAGCAAAACAGTGATCACCGTAACTGACTGTCTGTGATACCGGCACTGACAATAGCAGCAGAGACACAAATCTCAGATGTTTGTTCAGTTCATGTCATGTATGCTACTTATGTAGATCTATTTCTATTAATCATTACCTAAGCAACTAGGTATGCTAATTATGGCATGTACGTTGAGTTGAGCGAGGCCGGTACCTTTTGTTCCTGTGAGTGCAGTTGAAGCTGTAGAGGCAGGCGGCTGTGATGACACCCAGGGATGCCAGGAGACACATCCCAATGAAGAGGGTGAGGGAGACAAGTCGCAGCACTGGCCGGATGATGGTGCGGTCCTGAGGCATCTGGCCCCCTACAACAAAAAAAATCCGGCCTCAATTTCCCACATTCTAGACTGCCGACTTCCCACAAACAATTATTGCTTTGCTAGCAAAATTAAAGATGAATTAAATTAATTTTCATTTGATTCAAGATTCAAAAGACTCAAAGATTCAGAAGATTTAATTGTCCCTTTAAAACATCACAATTCTTCTTCAGTTACACATTAAAATGCCTGTAATAAGATTGCTGACCCATGTACGGTTGGTAAGACACATTAAAATGATAATAATACTAATCAGCACTAAAATGGGTAATGTAAATAAATTAAGTATATAAATAAGTACTCAAATAAATAAATAAGTATTATTTCTTAAAAGGTTCTTTGATAAGACACAATATGATAACATTTATAATATTTACTAAAATTGGTAATTAAATAAGATAATGTTATTATTAATACAATTGATGTATATTGTTAACAATGTTATCAGTTTTGATCAAGAATGGGCCCGAGCACTGAATCGGAATCAGAATCGGAAGTGTGACGGCAACACAACGAGAATTATTAGCCAAAATTCATGAACATGGACATGAGAGAGGCTTTATTAACAAGGCAAACCTACCCACGCTATGTAATAGTACTGTAATATTCTACATCTTTTTTAAATCTTGAAATTGACATCATTTCTGTCAAGATCTACTTTTTGTTTTCGTCTTTAAACATTTATAATAAGCCATGCAAAAGTTGGTTCAGACATAACCTACTGTATATCGTACGAAAAGAGAATGGATGTACACATGAAGCATACCTGGCCATTTCTCCAAATTGAACCATGTCAGATTGTCAGATACAAAGTCGTAAAATCCCATCTTTGTGTAGTTTCCATCTGAAGAGAAACTTTACACGTGTGACATCAGCAGCACATGTGTAAGAACACATTCTTAGAAACGAAATGCCACATTCAATACTTTGAACAAACACCAGCAGGACATTTACAGTACAACTTGTAGCAAACAAATGCCTAAATTATGCAAACAACAATGGATACGCATTGCTAAAAATTTGCACAATTATAATTAATTCATGAAAAATATGTGGCACACTCAATGTAGCAATTAAAAAAATATGCCTGTATAAAAATTAGCATAACAAATAACAATTAACTTCTGTTAGGTCAAACTGACTTCAGTTGTCAAACATGTTAGGTGTAACCCCTATCTTCAAGTCTTCAATTGTTTACTGCTAAAAAAGTGATGTTTCACTATCCTGCAGTTGTAACGTGACTGTGTATTAAAGTAACAAGTTAATAAAATAAATATGACAAATAGATAAATACAATTAACTGTACATTAAGTGTACATTAAAAAGATGAATAAATTAATAAAATAAATATAATAAATAAATACATAAATTATTTGTACATTAAATCATGCAATGTAAAGGATACAACACTGTGAGCTAAAATAATAAGTTTATACAATATTAGACTAAATAGATCAATAAAATTATTAGTACATCAAATAAAAAAGCATCCTGCTATTTATTTACCCCACATCTGTTCAATCTGAGTCCAGGCGATGCGATCTCCCTCTGAGTTGAAGGCCACACGACCCTGGAAAGACAACGATCACTTGACTATGAATAAAACATCACTGGATGTGTATTCAGATTTCAGATGTATTGAAATCAAGCACTGTGTTCTTGGCCTGTATTATGTAACAAGTGCTTGGATGCGTCAGTATTAATTATTACAGAATGTGTGCCTGGAAGTCACTACAAAACCAGCATTATGCAACAACACTTCCAGTGTCACATTTCTAATGTTTTATTTAATCAGTGCCAAAAAGTAATTTCACACTTGATCACTAGATGGCACTATTGGCAACACTGACAGCCCCATTTTTACACAAGCCACGCATTTGTATTTTATACAACGATGATTTGCTTTATCATCAACAATCAGCCCCTCAATCATTGAAGTACCAGCTTTTGGAAATGTTGAAATGTTTCTTTTTTTAAATGTGTGGATTCATTGATGTATCAGCACAATATAATATAATATTTAATACCTTACAGTTGAAAAAATGACAAAACTGTTATAAGGATAAGAAAGATATTGTTCGTGGCTCCAAATTTTTTTCAGACTACAAAGATTTCGACTAACTATGACGCAATGTCATTCGAAACTTGCACCAACTAACACACCTCCAAAAGTAGCACACTGCCACAAAAAAAATAGTGGATTCTTCCCAAAACGCTTAAAGTTCAACAACAACAAATGGATCGACAAAACATATTTGGGCAGTTAATACACTATACGATATGATTTGTGCAGTACGAGACGATTTTATGATAAAAAACAAGCAAGCAGCTGACCTCGTTCTAACTAACTGTTCTGCTGAATGCATGAGATGTACCTACCGAAACTCCGAGGAAGTTAGTACTGTTCATTGCGCTGTAAATCTCCTTCATAATGTCCTGGTTACTGTAGGTAAAGTCACTCAGTTTCTGATTCTTCTTCACCAATCTGTCATCAAACACATCAGGATAAGGATATGAATAATGCAAGTAATACTTTATCCGTTGATCGTATTACAAATCTATTCTTACTACATGCTACGATAAAAACACACGACTGATTGTCTTCACCGTTTCAATGTCACACTTATATACGCTTATATACAAGAAATACCGTGTAATTTTATATGTTTCGCATGTTGTAATAAATGTTACTTTCCCCTGTTTAATGGGCCCATTTCTTAAACTATACTGTATGCGTTTCTTGAAATGACAGAACTTTTCTATTTCTTCTAAATATATGCAGGTCACATGAAACCACGTTTTACTTTTACTAATGTACGACTTACATCGATTTGTTGTATGATAAATACGCATGATATTTCAGTTTTTGTTATGACCAGTTTACTTCTGTTGCTAAACGCATATAAATATGAGCATAACTAACATTACAGCAATTGAATCCCTTCCATTTTTAACATTTAATCTTGTTGGCCAACTTTTATCACACCAGCTACAATTCAGTAGAATGTAGAAAAATATACGACTTATTAAATATTAGATTGCTATGTATCTTGATAGGATGGATTAAGTACGACACAACATTAAGGCTATGATTAAGATTAAGGCACAACACTCCCTACAGTGGATGAACTCTACAAAATATATATGATGAAAAAAACAAGGGACATTTTAAAGGACACTTCTCACCCATTGCACGAATTCTACTATCTTGCACAATCTGATTGTAGGTACATTTCCGAAAGAACACAACAAGTTACAGCGAATGAACTGTTATCAAAACACATTTCTTCCAACTTCTGATAGACTACTAAACGCAAAATCGGGGAGGGGAAAATAATCGGGGAGGATGGGGGGATACAATGGAGCGCACTACTTTCCTTACAACTTTGCACTGTCACTACTAATTGTCACTACTAATGTCGTTGTGTTATGTGAATATTTATCACAAGAATTTCCTCTATGGGGGACTATTAAAGGTTATTGTATTGTACAAACCTTGTTTGTGTCTTGTTGAGTGCAAGAGCGAGGGCCCAGACTGCGTCGTAAGCTAGGGGCGCCTCCACGTAGCCAGTGACGGAGAGAGGGTTACTTCCACCGATTCTTTGTTCCACTTTTTCCATGAATGCTGTTGACGTCTGAAATGTGACGCCACAGGTAAAAATTGTATCTCCATAACACGGCTTGAAGACATGAGTAACACGTAGTAACACGTAGTAACACGTAGTAAGTACTGGTGTAATTATTGGCACAAACACTTACACAGCAATCATATAAAAGTATGGATTATATTTAATGTGGCTTTTCCACAAAAAGTGTTCTGTTGTTCTATGTGTGGTGTGAAATATATTCGACTGCCCACATTTCATATGGACAAAACAAAGTACAAATTGTCATCAATCATAGCCACGGCAACATGTCTTATCAACGTAGCAACCATTCCCATCAAATCTGAATTATAAACCGAGAAATGGAATCCGTCTATCGATAGCTTCAATATCAATTCGGTGCAACAAACTGTATGCATTAATTGTGTCGGTTACTAAGGCATCAATCATGTGACACAATACCGTAGTGACATTAAAAGTTTAAAAATATACACCAGCGGTGGCGCATTGCAATGACTTTTGTCATGGGCTAATAATGATTGTATTTCTGTCAACAACGGTGCTATATTTCTAGAATAATGAAACGGTTGGCATGGCGGAAATGATGCAATTAGAGCAAGGAAACTGAACACTAATTCGTTCTCTATGCGGCTTTTAGGCCATGCCAATTACAATGGACCGAGTGGATTATAGATTTCTTATGGGAGTGGTTATTGGCAACAATGATACGTTATCCTTCTTTGTTGGGTCACACACTAGTCCGGCTTGGTGTGGTGCCATCTAGCGGTCGTCATAATTCCTAACTACACCACCAACTGGTTCAAAATTTACAGGGTTGATCAGGACTTACAATATTAGAGACGTACATTAAACACCCCAAAGAATAGAGAGGGTCGTAATTCAGGATTTATAAAAATTTGACTTATTATAATCGAATGATTCACCTGATCCAAAGTGCTACAAAGCTCCCCAAGCAAGAGATTGTTGGTTGTGTTATTGTCCTGATTCAGCACTTACAGAACCACTAACATGTACTCATAAATTCTATTTCAAAAACCAAGAGGATTATGGAAATTTGATGAACATATGAGGGGAGCAGTGGTCGCACGGTAGAGCGCCGGACTGTCAATCGAGGGAATGGTGGTTCAATCACACCCACCACTGTTCAGAAACTTTGGCAATTTCGCTCATCCCACATTTGCTTGTGTCGTTCGGAAGAGACACTAAAAGCCGGTGGTCCCTTCTATCTGGTGTCTATGCCAGGGGAAGTAAAAGATCCCACACAGGGGGTGAATGTGTAACCTGTAATGGACTCACTAATTCTAGAGAAGGACCACTCCTGCGTTAGTCCAACTTTGCGCTATTTGGAGGAAACCACCTGAGAATTAAACAAAGACTGATTACAACAGGAGTAGATAGGAACATTGCAGAAGACATAAACAGAGGGTGGAACTGCACTGGATCTGAGACTAGAGAGAAGACTGCCTGTGTCTGGGTGTCCTGTGATGGATGTGAGACAGGAAGCTGGGAGTGGGTCGCCAAAAGGCAAAAGATGAGAAGGTGAGGTGAGGTGAGGTGAGGTGAGGTGAGGTGAGGTGAGGTGAGGTGAGGTGAGGTGAGGTAATGGACGGGAATGGAATGGAATGGAATGAAGCCAAGCACAACACATAGAGGTAAGCCAAGGCACACAAGGAAAGGTATGTGATAGCAAGTGAAGGTAAGCTAGGGTGAGTGACAGTGACTCACCATGCCTGAGATGGTGGGGGTGTTGTCCTGGTTCAGCATGAGGCCCTCCGTGGTGAAGTGACCCTCCAGAGCCTCCTTCAGCTCCTCGGCTGTACAGTTGACCAGTGAGTCCGGCTGACTGTACCAGTTGTCAGGGTACCACCCAATGATCACCCACACGTGCTTCGGACCATACACCTTCTGTTTGTAGACCTGTGTCACACAACGTCTACATGTCACACGACATCTACATGTCACACATCGTCTACGTGTCACACGACGTCTACGTGTCACACAACGTCTACGTGTCACACGACATCTACGTGTCACACATCGTCTACGTGTCACACGACGTCTACGTGTCACACGACGTCTACGTGTCACACGACGTCTACGTGTCACACGACGTCTACGTGTCACACGACGTCTACGTGTCACACGACGTCTACGTGTCACACGACGTCTACGTGTCACACGACGTCTACGTGTCACACGACGTCTACGTGTCACACGACGTCTACGTGTCACACGACGTCTACGTGTCACACGACGTCTACGTGTTACACAACGTCTACATGTCAGACATTGTATTTAAAATCTGTTTTAAAAGAAGAATGTCTTATATATGTATATGTTAATACACTGTCCTAATGACCTCTCTTTCTAATTGTATTAGTAATTACATTTAAGGTAAGGCTATATCTTTTACATGTTTATTTTTTAGCTTGTATGTCTTTTCATAGAATTATACTATGTATGTGCATATGTACATAAAGTGCCCAAGAGCAGTTTTCAATTGATTGGGTACCATAATAACTTTTTATTATTTTATTATTATACAGCATATAATAGAATGACAATTACAAATAAGACAGAAGACACAATTCTAAATTAATCAATTGATCAGTTATATACTAAGCATAACATGGTTCCCAAAGACAGATTACACTCATTGGCATAACAATATTCCCTAACTTCAACAAATCTTTTCTAACATCATCAAGTATTCACACTTGTACGAACACATCTTAATTATACTGTCAACTTTGAAATGCAATATAGATTGTAATGTTTTATAGAAATTTATGTTACACAAAAACATTGAATGTTGAGTATACATGTTGCCCAAATAAGTTATCAGTTACACTAAAATAAAACCTAAAAACATAACATATAAAAGCATTTTCCTATTTAATTAAGCAGGGTATAAATGAAGAAATTTTGTATTCACTCAATGTGTTCTGACATCACATACCTCACAGAACACTCTTCTAGCCATGTCTTCGTAAAACACGCCCACAATAATCCTTGCATCTTGTCTCTGTGGAAATAAGATTGTAAACAAGTGAAAGAAACACTGGCTGCAAATCTTGAAAAGTAATGGACTCAAAGCGCTTTACACTTTACTCCCTGGCAGACCAGCTCAATCAGACACCATCTCAACTTCTCTGGGAAGTATCCAGTTTGGCTTCAATTAATATGTGAAGACTACTTGTACACAAATATCCACTGCTATCTATAGCCAGGTACTCATTCATTTCCATGGCAACAAACACAATGTCTGCCATTCTGAGCATATAGTAGCACATTGTGAAGACAAAATAAAGGCATTTTATGTGTATTAATCCCAAGGGCTGTAAATTTTACATGTTTATTTTGGTTTGCTTGTATGTCTTTTCATGTAGAATTATATTCTATATGTGCATATGTACGTAAAGTCCCCAATAGCAGTTTTTATATTAATCCCTGAAAATCTAGATGGAATCTTTAGATATTAAAACCAATTTTATCTATCACATCTGTAAATTAAGAAAGCACTAACCTTGAGGTTATGTACAGCATTCTTTGGGTCGGTGAGAAAACTTGTCCGAACCACTATTTCTATGTTTGCATCTTTTACTCGCTTTTCTAAATCTTCTATCGTCTGTAATAAAAAGCATCAGCATGTAAACAGTACCACATCAATACAGTTGAACGTTTTAATAATCAGCAGGTCAACGTAGTTCAATGTGGGATATTTATCATTTATTCAATTGGTGCAAATTATGGTTATAAGTCATTTCATTTCAATTTCTACAGCTGGTTTCTAATTCTGCTGGTTGTTAAAAGTTCTGCCACAGTTTTAATTCTGCAGTTGTTATTTAATTTTTGACCAGTTAAACATTAACCCATATTAAAAAAAACGAAAATTCAGATTTGGACGAATCACAAAAACGGCCAAATCGCGTTCACGAAGCGCAGAATTCTGCAGTTCCGCGGAAGAATCTCATACATGTTTAATTCTGGAGGTGGTTTAGAATTCTGCAGAGGCCAGATGGCTTTGGTTTAGAATTCTTAAGCTATTTTACAATTCCACTTCTGGCTTGAAATGCCACTGGTTGTTTGAAATTCGGCCTAGAATGTTTAAAATGGCATCGAATCCCCCAAGATGGTTTAGAATTCTGCTAAGTGACCAGGAGTACAACAGATGAAGTGTTAACACTTCAGTTTGGTGCAAAGTATGTGATAATGTTTTCCTGACATGGCTGGCAACTATGTAGACAGGGCTGACAGAATCATGTCAGCTCAGCTACGCATGTAGTAAAATAATAAGAAAATATGTGATTAAAAATCAATAAACCTCAGAGTGTGTTATAATATGTATTTCCTCTGAGGTCTTTGTCATCTGTTTTTGACATTGATGGGAAATAGTTATGGTGTATGGATGACACTAACAGGCTCATCCAGTAATGCCATTCAACAGCAGTAAATCTATTAACTCCTGATTAAACAGCTGGTTTGTTGAGTGGCATCTGGAGTAAACGGTGTTAAGGGCAGAGGTTTCAAGATGGCCGCCAACTGTGATCTATAGCATACATTACATGCGTTAAACTATGGATATATCCAAAAAGTGAAATTGAAGCGAATTATGCTATACAAAGATATTATTATGCAAACATTTTATTTGCTGGTGAAATTGCTGACCAATTGGCATTATTTTCAGGTCACGGAACTTATTTCAAGGAATTACATAACATTTCAAATTAACCGAGATAAATTTATACATTTCATTTACTGTATGAAATTCAGCAAAGCAAATGTAGTCATGTGTTAACAGTAATAAAGTGACGACATAAAAATAAAATAAAATGGAGTAAGTTAATGGTACAGTATCAGTGGGGCCATCTGGTGGTTCTTACCGAAGTGAACACTTCCTGTGTTTGCTGGATGGTGGCGATTCTCGTCCAGCCAAACTTCTTGAAGAGCTTCACCCTGGTTGGGTTGTGTAGGGTGGCGGAGGGATGAGTTCGGAAAAACGTGGGAAAGCGCTGGGTGTTGGATAAGGCTGGGGAACTGGATCCATAGGAGAGCTGCAACAGTAACACAGGTGGAGATTACAGGTACGTCTGGTACATCCTGAATATGTAGGGAAAGATATGGATTCAGGGGGGAATGATTTCTCTCTGATCTGGTTGTTATGCAATCTGTCTGCCCTGTAATCTCCTGGACAGACCCACATCAATTGCTTCTTTAAAATGCAGGGGTAGAAATAACTCCAACATTTCTGGAAGTCGGCAGGTCCATTTTGTTGGGAAATCTGGTAATCCTCAGAGATATCTGGTAGTCAGGAAATGGCCCAGATTTAATAAAAATAACACGACAAACACAACAATTGAATAATATTCCCTAATTTTGTGGTGGCCCACCGAACTACTGCTGTCATCATCTTTTGTAGTCCGATTGAATTTCTGGTAGTCTTCGGACTACCAGACAACCATTATTTCGACCCCTACCAAAATGTCAAGACACTGCATCTTGTGATTAATGTCCAGCTAGGGGCTACGCTACATTATAGTATGTGAAACCAGGAACCGTATTGGTTTGTAGGTTTAACAGTGAATGCCATGTAAAAAGATGTGTTCTTTTCAAAATGTAGCACAGTACCCAGTCCTTACACCAGACTCCCTGGGAGACCTGATCAATCGAAACCATCTTGACCTCACTGGCAAGTATTCAACGACTGCTACTAATGTCTGAATATTAGTTGTATAAAAATATGGACCACTGCCAGGTCCTCAGTTGTACAGCCGAATGAACTGTAGCAATGTACAGGTTTGAAATGGAGGCACAGGATTCTGTTCTCTCAGAAGAGAGAGCACAATGGCTCAGGGTAGAGCTTCGGACTCTCGACTACGAGAACCCGGGTTCGAACCCTGTGCTGCGGTGTTAAAACATTGGGCAAGTTTTTCAGTCTACATTGCTCCAGTTAACTCAGCTGTATAAATGAGTATCTGGTTATAGACAGTGGTGGATATGTGTACGAGCAGCCTTCGCACATTAATTGTAGCATATGGCTGGATGCTTCCCAGAGAAGCCGAGATGGTGTCTGAATGAACAGGTCTATCAGGGAAGTAAAGTGTAAAGCGCTTTGAACGGTCCTGAGGACTGGATACTGTGCTATACTGCGCATTTTTACTCTCTCAACTGAGAACCCCATATCCTGGATACTGTGCACCACGATAACATATCTCACCATGTAAAAATGTTGCACAGCGCCTGCCATACCAAAACAATTTACGATCCCACCACATTAGTCATTTATTACAGCCCGTATAATCCTACATCATATTTTTTCAAAAACCAGATTGCCTATCCATCATACATTTAGGAGCAGCCATTATCCCATCACATGCACCAGTTGGAAGCAGGCTTTATCGCATGCAGTTATTGGGAGCAGCTGTTATCTCACAACAGCTAGTGTGGTAATAATGGGAGGCAGCAGTTATTATGTTGACGATATTTAGGAGCAGGTAGTATTTTTCTGGGATTGACTCTGGAACAAACACCCAACTGTCACTGCTAGGGAGGTTATGATTAATTTATTTCATTGATGATTGATTGGTGCCTGCTTCCAAGAAAAGTATTTCTCACTGCAAACTAGTTTATCCCGTACACAACCCATAAATAGCTGTCCGAGTCATACCACATAATTTTTGAGATTTAGGCAGAAACATGTATTGTAATGTAATCTTTCGACGTCCAGTAGATTTTTGTAGATTAATAACCCCAAACTAAAAATGATAACATTATCCTTAGCATTGTTTGAACTGTTCTCTAGATGAAAAATTGTAATTCCATTTCCATCAGATGGTATCAAAGACAGATGACTCAGCATGTTTAACTTATTCAGCAGATATCATGTGCTAAGCTACCACAGCTTTCAATACAACTTAGCTGCAGCCGAGATAATGCAGGAGTCGAAAAAGCTTAGCTGCAGATGACGTGGGCACATTGTCACTGGAGGCGGAGACAGTGATGAAATGTCCTGGCAAATTGACATAGTAGGTGTGACTGGGTGCGTCCTAACATTTGTCTTTGTGTAGCCTGATTAGGTTAGTTCTTTGTAGTGAATTGAACACCATCACCATCCATCCTGTCCACCTAAGTGGTCAGTTTGGCCTCATGTGTCCACATTTGAAAGTCATTGTGCCTTTCAACGACACAGAAGTACAGAAACGGATGACTGCTGTGGACAATGGATGACTGCTGTGGACAATGGATGACTGCTGTGGACAACGGATGACTGCTGTGGACAACGGATGACTGCTGTGGACAAAGGATGACTGCTGTGGACAACGGATGACTGCTGTGGACAACGGATGACTGCTGTGGACAACGGATGACTGATGTGGACAACGGATGACTGCTGTGGACAAAGGATGACTGCTGTGGACAACGGATGACTGCTGTGGACAACGGATGACTGCTGTGGACAATGGATGACTGCTGTGGACAATGGATGACTGATGTGGACAACGGATGACTGCTGTGGACAATGGATGACTGCTGTGGACAATGGATGACTGCTGTGGACAACGGATGACTGCTGTGGACAACGGATGACTGCTGTGGACAATGGATGACTGCTGTGGACAATGGATGACTGCTGTGGACAATGGATGACTGCTGTGGACAACGGATGACTGCTGTGGACAATGGATGACTGCTGTGGACAACGGATGACTGATGTGGACAACGGATGACTGCTGTGGACAATGGATGACTGCTGTGGACAATGGATGACTGCTGTGGACAACGGATGACTGCTGTGGACAATGGATGACTGCTGTGGACAACGGATGACTGCTGTGGACAATGGATGACTGCTGTGGACAATACAAGGAGTAGGCAAAATAACATCTTGAGTTAAACAAAAAGTTAAACAGCAGAGAGGGAACGGAACAAACAAAAACTCAAACCAAAATCATGAAATAATGATTCCCCCTTAATGTCTGGTGACATCACAGCTAACACAAACTGCTAAAAGAATTAACCGGCACTGCTAATAGTCGGTGAGAAAATGGCTGCCCCCAGCTGTTGTTTAATATAAATACTGTTCTGAACCATTTGATTAAATAATGACTGCCTGTCTAGCAAAATAATGGCTTCTCCCAGTACTAGGTGAGATACTGCCTGCTCCTGACAGTTACATGCTGCTCCCTTCCCACTGTTCCTAACTGTTGTGACATATTGGCTGATTCCAATAGCTGCATGAAATCAAATTATGCTCCTATGTATTGTGTGTGATGAGATAATGACTGCTCCTTAACATATGAAATAATGACTGCACCCATGAGAACTTACCACGACCAAGTTCCACATCCTGGCGGCCTGCCCGACAAATGTAGACACAACACTGCAGCCAGGCCCCAGCAGCATCAGCTTTGTGGGCTTGTTGTAGAGGAGGTCGTATAGCACGTTCATCCCAAGCCCAGGCATACACTGCAACAATAGACATTTCTTTCAAAAGGACACATCTAATACAGTGGTAAAGACACCAAAATCTTTCATTTTTAAGCACGACTTATTTTCCGTGATTTTCAGATGCTCTTTTATCGACCACTGCTGTTTTATTCAGGAATTCACCATTTTGGAAATTAACAGTCTCCATTCAAAGTCATGAAGACAATTTTTGTAAGAAATTCACTTACTTTGGGCCATAATTTGTGAAATGTATAACGCTGACCCACCAAAACCTGAGCCATCCTCTGTGACACTGGTATGTGACCCAGACTCATAGTTTTTGGGTTCAAATGTTGTATGTTCTACAAATTATGCTCTAATGTAAGTTAATTTCTAACAAAATAACAACATTTTGAAGCCATGAACGATATATTCCAAAATGTTACATTGTTTTTTGGTGAATTGCTAATTCATAGGTTCATTATGATACTGCAATGATGTTGCAATAATTAAATAGTATTAAGTATATAAATCCTTCTTAAAAACTGCTCTCAAAGTACAACCCAATCAAGATTACACAAATGTTTTCTCACTAGGTGGCAGTTTATCTACACAGAAACATATATGTACAGTAGATTGTGTTTATAAAAACTCTATTTCCCAATATAGACAAACCATTTTACAGTAGCCAGGGCAATCTATCTTAATGCTTCTAAAGATATCATCATTACTTTGTACTCATAAATCATACAAAGTATTCTCAGACACATTATCAGCGTACATATACATGAACGGCCAGTGCAAGACTATATTTAGTCAACATGGGCCGTTAGATTGTGTCATAATGATTTACGACCATGTGCCAGGTTGCACCTGCAATATCTTTTGAAAGCCACAATCTGTTTAACTAAACGAACTGATGAACAAGGTGTATAAACTTATATATATATATATATATATATATAATATATATATATATATATATGCATGATAAATTACATCAGCTTAAAAAGTGAATATGTTAAAAATATAAACAGATTAAACAGGGTTTGAAATATTTGAGCAACTTGAGCAATCGAAAATAAAACAAAAGCCACTCAAAGTAGAAATGTGGTTCCATCTAAGAGATAAAAACTTGTACCTATAGAATATCCTGGACTCATGCAATTGGTGGAATTACCATATACAGCATTTTCAAAGCACATATTCACTACTAACATTTTGCATGTGTGTGTATTAGCTTCAGATGTGTAAAAGGAAGTGTGTGTCTATTAGGCAGTGTGTGTGTTTTGAAATATAATAAAGTAATGTTTTTTAACTTCTTGTTCTGAAACTTCAGTCAGGTTTTTTTGAGATTATAAATTACACTTTGTTTAATCTGTTTTATATTGTATTTTAACTAGATGATTTTACAAACATATTATTACTACCTCGGAGGCAATAAATATAACTCACCCAACCACTCTTTACTGCTTGATAATTTAGTTACTTTACAACCCCCATCTGTTCGCAATTAAACGTTTAAAATTAATTAAAACAGCGACACAACTACCGGTACACTACTGTTAAGCTGTAGATTACATTGACTAGCAGCAAAACTATTCATCCAAATTGAACTTAACTGATGGTTGATGTCGCAAACAGACGCCATCTCACCAGATGACTACAGAAATCACACGCAAACCTCACATAGATCTCACGTTTATCAACCACTGCGTTGTTGCTGAACTCAAACGATCTCTGATTGCTGACATGAAACGCTGACAATGGGATTGATGGCCGACACAAGCAATAGGTTACAGCGTCCAGAGGACGACACAGCAGCGACAGGGAGGGTTCATTTATCTGTGGAGCACCCAGGGGAGACATCAGTAAATGAGTGGCCAGTCTGATTCTGGCCCTGTCAACTCAACAAAAGTGAGTTGATGAATCAGAATCTCTCTGCCAGTGCATTTCGATGTCTGCCAAATTTGACTGATAAATCGATGTAGAGAAGCTGAGTAGTAGCTGAACTACTTTAAGAAGGCTGTAACAAGATTGATAAAAGTTTTTAGTCTAACATATTATAGTATTGTATCTATGTGACAAAGAAATCATATAAGAGCATATCTTATGTGAGCTTTTAGAGCAACACAAAGCTGCAGCTGAAATAACTTTCTAATAACTGAATGAACGCTTCAGAAATAGATAACAAATTATTAAAATGTCACCTAATTTTCTTAAATGATGATTATTTTTTAAGATATGCCAAATTGTTGGTTAATCCTGTAAGGGGGAAGAAAGTGAAAACAAAATTAATATTGAGGGTCAATATTACAGCAATCCACATGAAACTGCTTCTAACTTCAAACTACCTGTGAAACATATAATGTGAGGTACCATGCAGCAAGGTTTTGAGAACTTCCCAATTGAAAAACATTTCTGGGGTCAGGTTTATCACCACCAGCGAACATTGACTCTACAAGTGAACAAGACAACCAGCTACCAAGTAGGTCTGCCCCTTACAACCCCAATAAGTGCATTTGTGTGCTTCGGCCGGGGTTATCGGTAAACACTTCCTGTAGCCACGTGTTCCCCTCACACGACTGAAGGTGATAGGGACTAGGACAGGGACAAGAGCGGGGAAGGAATGGGATAAGATGGGGAGTTTACAGAATGAAAACACAGACTGGAAGGTGGAACATGTAAACAGAAACAAACTGCACAAATATTGCATAAACAGTTTGACAAGCCATGTCAACTCTGAGCTTGTCCTGTAGAATATCTGCTTTGTGGACAGTTCTCACTTTATTCCATCCATTACTATGATATAAAACATATATAACAGTGATCCACATTATAAATATAAACCAGATGCCATCTCACCAGTTATATATAATTTACATAATATAATATTACAATAAAATTGAATTTCTATCTTCATCAATTTTGGAAACCTGGAGGAAGACTACAGAAAAAGAACCGAAACCACTACATCTGTAACGGGCCAGGCTGCAGACAGGAAGGAACGGAGAACCCTTGTGTCTGTCCTTACGTGCCAGTGACTAAGTAAGTATATAACAATTAATTTTAAGAACAACACAGTGTGAATTCTGTTCAAACAGAGCATTTCAGAATAACTTTCTCACACACACGCACGCACGCACGCACGCACGCACGCACGCACGCACGCACGCACGCACGCACGCACGCACGCACACAAGTATGCACCCTCGCACACACATACAAACACTCACTCAAACACACATACACATGCACACACATCAATCAATCTTATGTTGACTGTATATATATATATATACATATATATATATATTATATATACAACTGCATATAATATATATATACAACTGCATATAATATATATATATATATTATATATATATATATATATATATATATATATATATATATATATATGTATATATATATATATATATATATATATATATATCCACATTATGTATAATATATATGTGTATAATATATGTGTGTGTATGCATGTATATATATGTATATATATATACATGTATATATATATATATATAATATATATACATATATATATCTTACGTATAGTGTCTAAATAATGAACTAAAGAATGCAATACGTGACACGATAGTCTACATATAAATTGCTAGTCATGTGTGCAGTAATCAAGCGTGAAGTTGTTGCCAATGTCAGGATGGCGCTGGACATTCCCAGTAATTCTGGCTCAGCAGGCGCCTGATACATTAGCGACAGTGACTAAGTTGACAGCAGACGGACCAGTGATTTGACCCGGGAGGATCTATTTCAGAAGGATGCTATCACAGAGAGACATCCAATACAACCCACTAATGCATGTTAACATGTTACGAAAGCCGGCCGTCAAGCATGTGTTTTAATTACAGGCATTATTAGCGTTAAATCTAGCAAGAATAAAAGGACGGCCTATTTACTTTGTACCTTATTTAAAATCAACAATAAAATGTGTTGAGTGTATTATTGATTTAAATTAGCATTTTCTCTAGTCAGGTTACTACGATTTTAACACCAATTAAAACTACATCTTTATTCATCACTCATGATGTTGGTATCTTTATTCCCAAACCATGAAATTAGCCATTTTATTCCAAACCATAACATTTTAATCTTCAGTTACCACCATCATCTTTAACCCTCCTATCCAATTAAGATACTGGTACCATTACTACCTTACCACAAAATTGGCATCTTTAGTCATCACCCATGAAATTTAATCTTTATTCCAAACCATGAAATTGAAAGTTATAGTTATCTCCCATGAAATGACAATCTTCATTCTTTACCTGTGATGTTAGTTGATTTATTCCACACCGATGAGGTTGGTATATTTGAAGTTGACATATTCTGTCACCCTCACCCATAAGTTTGGCATCTGAATCTACCTTATCACCCCATGAAGTGGGTATCTTTATATATCACATGACATTTGACATGCTATGGTAGGTGAGGAGATACCCACCAGAGGGCGTGGCAGGGCTCTCCAAATTCTGGGGATGCCCACCAGAGGGCATAGCTGATCACGTGACAGAAGGTTTCCCGCCATTGGGGAAAAGTATAAATATCAGGGCATGGAAAGACACAAGGAGATTGGAGAGACTGAGAGAACACGTTGGTTCAGGGAAACAGTTTGTGCATAGCCACGTGGCACGTGATTTGTACTTTTATTTGAATTATACTTTACTGTTAGCTTATTACATTTGTTATTTCAATTAGAAAATAAAGATTGCTCCTGGCGAGTTTGATATAAGGTGTTTGTTCATAGTTCTCTTATGCCAGTACAGCATAAGTTATCCCCCAAGTTGATCCCCTCGGGCAGGCACTTATGTACAAGTCGGACCCACCTAAATTTTGCCATTATAACTGTATTTTTGCCAACAATTGATATTTGATTTTGTTAATTCAATCAATTATAATCATCTTGCGTATATTTATGTTTTATAAACAGCGCGTCTTGGCATACTTTTGAGGTCGAAAAGACAGCGCGATTTGTGCCCGTCGCAAGCGCAGCGGTGCATGTTACTGCGCTGTGCATATGAAATGAGCGATAAACAGTTTGTTTATGCCGACCGTGCTGTCTTTTCGACCTCAACAGTCTGCTAAGACGCGCTGTTTATAAAACATAAATATGCGCAAGATGATTACAATTGATTGAATTAACAAAATCAAGTATCAATTGTTGGCAAAAATACAGTTATAATAGCAAAATTGAGGTGGGTCCGATTTGTACATAAGTGCCTATTGCCGATCCCCTTTATTTACTTATTTACTCTGCCATTGCCTAATTATAATTAGTCTAGGCAGCGGTACAACAATCCTTTGGCTCACATTTTTTATCCACATTAGTGCCACTGTATATAATGCTCTACAAAAACTTCCCAACATAAATAATACAGTGAAACATTATAAATTAACATCAGTTGTCGTTTACAAAGTAAAACACATGTACATGTTCAAATGTTTAATACAATACACTGTATATACTTTATGTGATCAATCTGCAAACAGTTGAAGCATGTAAGTTATTTGCTATGGCTAACAGCACGCATTTATAAATAAATTATATAAAACCAAGTTTGGGACAAGCTTTCACTAGAGTTGGCTGCTACTATCGATAACACAACAACACTGATAAGTTCAACCTTCCGGAAAGTGTTCTATCAAAACATCAATAAGTCAATAAACCAACAACAGTCGCACTGGAAATAACTGATGGCTTTGAACCAGAACTGGAGATGTCTCCACTGATTCAGTCACTCTTATCTTGAAGCGAAATAAAACGGTTTCTATCAGAACGTGTCACGCAATCACCGTCCCGGTCATTGACCAGCAAAGTCATTTACATACATATTTTTATGTGTTTACCAGAAATCGTCACATAGGTGTTTTTTTTATACTAAAATGTAATGTTTTTTTGTAACTCCAATACATTTTTTCCTTGTCTATATAACTGTCAAGGGTATTCAGTGAATTTTAAACAATTAGTTTACCAATACTATAATGTTTTTTTCAAGTAAAATAAATTGTATTATGTATTATGCATGCGTGTGTGTGTTTGTTTTTGTGTGCGTGTTTGTGTGTGTGTGTGTGCGTGTGTGCGTGCGTGCGTGCGTGCGTGCGTGCGTGCGTGCGTGCGTGCGTGCGTGCATGCATGCATGCATGCATGCGTCCGTATGGGTCTGGGGGGTATGTTAATTTTCCCCCTAGAGACAGTTTATATATTCAGCATCCCCTTCAGAAATTATTATTTATGGATTTTTTCAATTTCCCATTTGCATGGGTTCTTACATGTTTTAGGGCCATACTGTATGTTCAACCGATGTAGATATTATTGATTATTAATATTGCACACATTTTCTGCAATTACTACCAAAGTTCCAAGAACTGTTGACTAGTTGACGCCATTTAAAAAAAACACTGCAAACCTAATTTACAAATATTCCAGGAAACTACATTCCATGTTTGTGTTATAGAGTGCCGTGTAGATGAAGAACATTACATGTTTTGCTAGTTTAATCAAGCAACACATGGCATGACAACAAGAGCCTTCAATAATTAAAATGTAAGTTTCAGGCAGTCAGGCGAAAAAACATGCATTTAGCCTTTCTTTTAATTATTACCTGGAATACGATTGACCTGTACGTACAGACACTACGTAAAAACTAATAGCAAGGGACAGGGAGTCTATAATTACAGTATCAGTTTCAGTCAGTCATGCAAAAATTGGCCATTGGCCTATCTTTTAATTACTACCTGGTATTGTTCAATCGATCATTATTCATATATATCGGCATTATGTAAAAAATAATCGCAAAAGCAATAGCACCAATTGAAACAAGAGGCGCACACACAATACCTATTAATTAATTATGACTACCCGGCTTGTTTTGACATAGTGCATGTCTTTGTGGCCAACAAAAACACCAGCTGTTGGAGTTGTATTAGATTCCCTGGGGTAAGAAACATACCAGTTTTGTGGAGTCAGTTACCTTGTACAGGATGCAATTATCTTTCACATAAAACATTCATGGAAAACGTATTTGTGCCAATAAGACTGGAGTTATGTGTACTAAGCTTTTAACTGTATAGTAAGACACAAGATCATTGTCTAGGCATCATGCTTATTTCTAGGACTTTTCAGATCATAAGAGTGTAGAAGATCATTTAAAAAAAAATGACAAATTGAAGATTGACAAACTAGTTGACACATGGCATGTCATTGTGTCATGTCATTGTTTTGACTGACGTCAAGACCGTCAGGAGCCTGACACCAAGGCTGCAGAGACTCACGTCAAATTCAACCAAGTAATTGGAAGTGCAGCTGAAGGAAATCAATGGTCGCAATGTTTACCGGAATTTCTTTCCAGTGAGTGGGACAGCAGAACATGGACGGGACCCAACGAATTGTCAACAGGGGCCTGTGGCTGGGCCCAGGACAATGGAACGACACCGAGTCATCTGACCACTGCATGATCTAGGGACAGAGTGATAGGTGACGGACGGACGGACGGACGGACGGACGGACGGACGGACGGACGGACGGACGGACGGACGGACGGACGGACGGACGGACGGACGGACGGACGGACGGACGGACGGACGGACGGACGGACGGACGGACGGACGGACGGACGGACGGACGGACGGACGGACGGACGGACGGACGGACGGACGGACGGACGGACGGACGGACGGACGGACGGACGGACGGACGGACGGACGGACGGACGGACGGACGGACGGACGGAACTGATACGTAAATATCCAGAACTATCTATAGCCTGATATTCATCCATACAACTACGAACTCTCCAGCAATATAAAATTTATAATCTGGTTTGACTCTGAAACTCTCCCAACCTATAGTGTGACCTACCAACTATGCCACTGCATCCTACCAACTTGTGATATTACATATCAACATGGGTTTTACTTAATAAAAATATTGATATTATATAATAAAACAAATAAACGTCACCTCTGTTTCATCTAACATCCATTGCCGAAGAGAGTTTTGAATTAAAAACAGATGCTTGTAAACACTAACATTTACATCTTACTTTGTGTCCACAGGATGCACCTAGTGCCTCCACACACAGAGGTCACAATACCTTGAAAAGGTCACAATAACAATAATGTTTTTCCGTCTGTGCAGTCATCAAACTATGTGTTGCACTGCACAATAACTGATGGCATTCAACGATACAGCCCAATCAAAACAAACTATGAAATATCACATAATCGTGTGATGCCATCAATTCGTAACGAAAGAGATTGTCATGGAAACTCGTTACCACTTGATTAATCCAACGTAACATTTCCTAGTCAGGTAAGGGATCATCAATTGGAACACAGCACGGAGTGCGGGAGAAATGCCACCCTTTCGGACAGGACGTCCGCACATTTATTTCACCCATCAAAATAAATTACTATACAGCAGCATATAAAAGAAATCAGTACACATGTGTGCAGATATTAGATAATCTTGCCTGTACATCTCTGGCAAACAAAAGTCCTCAAGGAACTGAAATAGTTAAGACCGTAATAAAATGTTGTCTTGTGTCAAGGGGTCCAAGGTGCATGCTCAAAATCTTTTTTGTCAGTTTCATTTCAATAAAATGTTGTGAAATGAAATAAAATCTGCTGACATTCATTTTATGTGCGTACAATCCGCTGTGGAATTCACTGTCACAAGAATCAGTAACAGTGTCTAGTCCCACATAAACATTCCACAGAGCAGCCGTCCCATTGATCCAGCCATTGTCATTGTAACAGCCCATTTTGTTTAATCATCGACTGCACATTTTTATTTAGTTTTTATTTATTTATTTATTTATTATGCATAATTATTTTTACAATTTAATTTATTTAATGTTTTAGCCAATAATAACCTTGTTTAGACTTAAGTATTCATATTTATAACTTATTTGCAGTGTCTTTATATAAACTGAAGAATAATTAGCAAAAATTGACCAAGAGAAAAATATCACAGACACTTAACTTTTTATATACTGACCAATCGCCATACTCAGCCAGGAACCGGCCGGACAGAATCCCCAGGTAAGGAATCATCCCAAATGTATAAATTTTTTCACACGGGTTAGTTGCAAAATGAATTAGTCTGGCCTGTGTGAGTGGTGGTCTCACCAGAAGATGACCCAGACTACAGAGGTCGGGGGACCATCTCAAAAAGGTAGCTGTGGTCTAGTGGTTAGGACAGCGAATCCCTGTTTTTTTGAGTGGATGACATTCGATCTAGGACTAAGCTTCAGAATGATTATTTATTGTAATTCCATGTTGACCAATGACAACATGAGATAAGAAAGTTCCATTTGCATCTTCAACCTAATACAGTTTTCTGTTGTTCACAAGATCACATATGGAAAATTGTGAACCAGATTGCACCACCTGGTGTGCTATGGTTTAAACAGTAAAAATGGCGCCACCCGTTTTGTTCACAGCAGTGCGAAACAAAATGTTCATGTAATCATAAATATTTGCATCAGCAAACTGTCACGTTAAACGAACACAGCGTTCCTGATTTGTGATCAAATACAGGTTAAACGTTTGGGATACTTTTAGGTCTTGGCATGACAGACTCCTTGCACCAGATCCAGCCGGATCACGCTGCAGATTACCACTATACCAGCGGGCCGAAAAAAACCAATATCCGTGCTAATTTATCGATGAACTGATGACCTACCTGACTAACCACATGAATGACCGTCCAAGCTTTGAGTGACGGGACGTTAAGTCCGTGAATGTCGGTCAGAAAATTGCAATCCAGTTTCTTCCGAGTGCACCCAATATCCTTTGCAATGCGCTAATAAACTTTGCAATGCCGGCCGGGGGGTAATGACAATAAGATTAGTCGTAACTGATCCTATTTCCTTCCTTCTGACATGGCCCTTATGCTTCGTTACGCCCGTAAAAGCAATTACACAGCATCCTGTGAAGACACTGCCATGTCAACAGTGACCGTGTTGTGACCAGAGCTGTGGTTGAAACAAGTACACCGTTGCTGCAGGTTTCAGACGAGTGGCAACAAAGGAGACAGTTCATTATTTTACTTCACGGCGGTTGGGTCATTATTTTGTTTCAAACAGGACAGATAATTTACAACAGAGTGGATAAATCTTCATTTTATTTCACAGGGGCTGACCAGCAGATTACTTCAGAGGGGACAGTTCATTATTTCACTTCATCAGGGACATATCATTATTTTAGTTAAGTTGGGGAGTGGTGGTCGTGTGGTAGAGTGTTGGACTGTCAATTGAGGGGACAGTGGTTCAATCACACCTGATGCTTTTTCAGCAATTTCATTCACCCCACATTTGCCTGTCTTTTGGAAGAGACACTAAAAGCCATTGGACCCTTTTATCTGGTGCCTATGCCAGGGGAAGTTACCCCTGTGTGTGATCTTTTACTTCCGACAAGATGAAAATATGAACATTTAATAAAAACAAGTAAATATATGAACATTTAATAAAAACAAGTAAAAATACGAATATGTAATAAAAACAAGTATCAGAAACTTGCAAATAATGCAGGACTCCCTGACTCACAGTTCAGTAGGTGAATGTCAATAGCCATCTGTGGCCAGATAAGTTTAGTTTAGTTGGAAGAGTTGGTAGATTCTATGTAATGGCAGATCATGCTGGCAACAATCACTGGCAATTATCGAGTGATTTATTATTTAACATCATGCAATAGAGTTTTTATTTGACAGTCTAGCATGCAGGATTCGCGATAAATACTTTAGCAAACATCACCAAGGTCGCAGGCAGATGTAACTCACATTACACAACTGTTGAGTGACATGGCAGAGTAATATAACAGTTGAATTGAGAGGCACAACAAAATGATTGGTTTTAACTACACATAATTAATTATTAAAGTAAATAGTATTCTTTAGTTTAGACCTCCCATTATGGCCTTATCTTAAGTATGCAGGATCAAATTTGTGCCTGTAAAAAATATCCTTAGAGACATGTGAAATTCTGGCATGCCCACAGCCGAAATTTAAAAATAGTTTAATTTTGTGAACTTGCCTAGTGTGTAACTAATTATTTCATTATGTAAAGAGATCAGGAAATTTAAAGATATTGGTTTTCACCATGACATAACAAAATAATCAAAATATTAATGATAAAATATGTATATTTGGTTAAATGCAAGGATCCCATGATTGTTGTGTAATATGACAGTTAAATAGAACTTTTAAAAGGATTTCTTGAAAGTTTAATTCTTGGATTGGATAACTACAAGTACAGTCATCCATATATTTCAAAAACTGTCACAAAATGATGACATTGGCGTAATTGTGTTGATGAAATGTTGTCATTTACCACGATGCCTATAAAATGGACTTTACAGTGCAAAACAATGCGGTACATTACAATGCTGTTGAAACAATCACGACTGACAGTCACAGTCCGTGCCATGGCTAAGTGGCCAGGCGTTATGACCGCGCCAGCTGCAAGCGCAAGGACATATAACATGTCAACCGATGTCACAAAGTGCACACAACTCCCTTCTCATGTCAGCCACGTAACAATATGTAAATTTTATCTCTTTTAATCAGTCTCAGTCAATCAATGGAACCGTGTACACCCGCATCCCAGCAACCAACACACCCAGCCAGCGGCAGTGCGTTGAGATCACACACTAACGTCAGTGACCTTTCATGACCTTCCCCCCGACAGTCACTGGGTCATGCCTCCATCTTACAATACTAAGAACTTCCTCTTTGCCGACATTTTGCTAATTCGCTTAAAAGCAATCTATTGATTGGTTGACGTCCCACTTTTCTGTTCTGTTCCAGATTTCAGCTAATCTCCCGACGTTGGTGACTTTGCCAATATACATCAGAATCTACACTGTCATTTCACGTTTTCCATCCTATCAGAGATATTAAATCCTCCAGAAAAGGTTATTTGATTAGACAAAGAGGGGCATTAATAGAAGGATGAGAGGTAACTATTTCGGGTCAAGTTAGTGGCTACTCCATCAAGTGACTAGCCACTCCGTCAATTAGGTTGATGGATTGTCAGCGTCATTTCGTGGAAAACGCATTTTATAACCCTGAAAGCTCATATTTATAAACCACGAAAAACTACACGGAAAATAAGTTACTGTGCTGTGTAATGCACTATGAATTACGATCATATTTACCGTAGATTTATAAACAGAATTGGCTGGAATCTACCAGGAGTAGTGCATACATCAATGTATGACATTTGATGTGATATCTGATGTATTTATGAAACTGTGATAAGATCAAAATATAGACAGCATGTGACCGACTAAAAATTACTGAAAGCAACACAAAAACAGCATTCTCACCCAAACGCTCAGCTTAGATGTGGTCCAACTCTTAACTTCTACATGTAAAAGATGTACACATTAGTAATTACTAATATAATTGCTATTGATGCAACAAAAAAACTCCCAGATTCTTGACGATGACAAAGTGGCTAATGCCATCATATTTACACAACACGTGCCATAATTGTTTGTTGTTGTTCTCCTCTTGTTCCTCTCCCTGTCACCAGGGGTTAGGTTGCCATGGTTACCATTGACTTTTTCTTTGCCTTTTCTTTCCTCCCTTTTTTCTCATTGCATTCTCTATCAACAGTTTCCAACTCCTATCTTTTTTCTTCCCACTTTTGCTGTTGTTCTCCATTCTCCTCCCACTCTTTCCTGATCTCTCTTAATGCAGTCCTCCCATCCCATTCCCAGTCTTCCTCGCCTCCTTTTCCCTCCACTTTCTTTGCTGGTTTTGCAACTCCCATTTTTCCACATGACTCATGTCAACCTTCTCCTCACCAATTTCTTCTTTAAACTTTCCTTCACTCCAACCTCCACTCTCAGTTCACCTATTCTTCCCTTATCCACCCTCTTCACTTCCACGATTCTTCTTATCCAGTTGTTCATATAAACCTGCACTTTCTCCTGTTGTTTCTCTGTATGTTCCACAATTATAAAATAAATACTCCCCTGACGAAAACTGTGCAACGGCTGATAACAGATCATTATGGAACTGAACAGGGCTGAAGTGGTGTTTCCTGCTCAATTCATAAGCCACAGTGGCTGACAAATTGGCTGTTAATGTGCCTGGGGAAGTCATATCTGTAGTCGCAGGAACCATTTAGGTAAAGCTGATCGGTCTAATGTCCTGTTCCGTCCAATCTGTAACACAACGGCTTGGTGGTCTTTATTAATATTGACCCATCGGCCTCCATTATTGTAGCGTGGTCATTCTCGAAGACAACTTACAGTCTACAGCTTTAATCTTTGTTTCACTCTCACAAATAGCACTTAGGAGCTTTAGGAGGTTTCAACAAGATGTGAGTGTCTGCAGTGTCCAGGTAATGATGTCAACGGTCAAGTCTTCATTTAATTCTCCATAATTTTTCTCCATGTATCTACTGTGATTTCATCTCTTCCTTGTTCACTCCAGGGACTCCATCTGCCATCAGGTGCACTGGGAGGTCACCATGGCAGCCATGTAGACCATGGTAGCCAGCCTCCCAGTGCACCATGTTAGCCACGACCTCCCCCTCTGCCAATAGAAACATGACCTCCCAGTGCACCATGGTAGCCACGACCTCCCCCTCTGCCAATAGAAACATGACCTCCCAGTGCACCATGGTAGCCACGACCTCCCCCTCTACCAATAGAAACATGACCTCCCAGTGCACCATGGTAGCCACGACCTCCCCCTCTGCCAATAGAAGCACGACCACTTAGTACACCAAGGTGACATGATCTTCCAATGCACCATATTATATACACATACATGACCTCAAGAATACCAATGCATACATGACTTCCCAGTGCACCAAGACAGATATATGACCTCCCAGTGTGCCAAGCAGACATGACCTGAGATCCAGTGCGAAACAGACATGACTTCCTTGGACACAATTTCTGTGGCTAAGTTAATATTTATGTCTGCATTGGCAGCAATGTTGCCATTTATCAACGCTACAGCTATAGCTTCATGCAAAATTACTTTTTTAATTATCTATTGTGTGTGTGTGTGTGTGTGTGTGTGTGTGTGTGTGTGTGTGTGTGTGTGTGTGTGTGTGTGTGTGTGTGTGTGTGTGTGTGTGTGTGTGTGTGTGTGTGTGTGTGTGTGTGTGTGTGTGTGTGTGTGTGTGTGTGTGTGTGTGTGTGTGTGTGTGTGTGTGTGTGTGCTTGTGTATGTCAATATTTATTATTTCATTAAGCTGGTGAAAAAGTCTTTACCTTCTGTCATTTTCCCAAGACATTTAACATCATCTGTTGTCATTCAAGCCACCTGATTTTGACAACAGATGAATGTTTTCATTCATAAATATAAAAATGTCCCTTTCCAGCAAACCAATCCGCTTACAGACCACGCCATTCAGCAAACAAACCAGTCTGGAAGATATCACTGACAAAAACACATCTCTCATCAACTGGCACTCATAATCGCACATGTTTATATCCAATGCATGATTAGCAATATCGATCAATCAATTTTATCATCTACTCATCGGACGGTTTTTACTTTTTATTAATTATTTACAACTACAAATGCAACGGAAATTTAATAGGATCTTAGTACGATTTTGATTACAATGGCGCTACAGTTCAGATATGGTGACTGACATTTATATAATTGATAATGCTGGTGTGACACGTCCGTTATATGGGTATATCTGATGATGACATCTTGTTTATCAGCTACAGACAGAAACAAACACGCAGTCCAAAGTGGATGTATACGGCTCGGCCAATGACTGAGAGGCCATGTTTATTAATGCATTGCAATAATCTTTAAATCAGTGTGTAGATAACTGCTTGACTGACATGAGTGTTGGTGATTTTAACAGCAATAGTCTTGTCGGCCATTTCATGGTGATTAAGACTATCAATGAGACATGAGTACATGAATACAGTCACAAATACAAGTCAGTGTAATATCCATTGCATACTGCCGTCTTGCATATACATTTACTTATGACACAGTAGATGTAAGACTACAATAGCGTGGTTGTCTGCCATTACCCGACCAAAGAGTACCCTAAAGAAATAGCATTATGCAGGTTGTCTGAATTTCTGTGAGGACACATGTATTGCACAGTGACTGGAAATTACGTTTTTGTTCAGCGTGGCATCAGAGCTGTAAAATTATGGCAGATAACAGCTGGTGTTTGTCTGCGTATTGATACATGTGTCCTTTATATTGGCGATGTCAACACAATAGGTCACTGACCGATTCTAGCAGGAATGAAGGGGTGTCAGGTTTAAACGTGGTTTGTGGAACTCTGCGGTAATAGAATTTCACGAATTTGCCATGGCATGTCTACGAGTGGAGGATAAATACGCTGTGAAATTTTCAATAACAAGTCTATTTAAATTCAATAGGAAATGAAGGAAATGTTATAACGGCCGCCTTTGGAAAACACAAATGTGGTCTTAGGCCAGTATCTGCATTTTGTGGTACATAGATAGACCATCCTCAAGAGAACTAACCAGTTCCCGATGCCACTGCAGAACTAGATGATAAAATAATTACATATACCTAATAAATACACATCCATGCATGCACATGCACACAGACATTCTCACTGTGAATGTAATCAAACTGGACACCTGGATCCACCAATTAACATTTAAAACACTTTAATAAACACATACAGACAAACAACTTTAATCACTTTCTAGTCAAAAGAACAGCCAAACTCAACCCTGTTTGCCGTACTGGTTACATCAGCCTACAATTCACTAGTATGAGCGGTAAAATGCAAATTCTCACCCGGTTACACAAATATGTCCAGATTTAAGCCCAGACGTGGCCAAAAAAGAAAATGACTCATGAATACAGAAGGGAATCCCGTGATCAGTTCAATGGCAGCATCACAAGTCAAAGACCTCTAGTGGACTGGACATGCAGATGAAGTGCTACGATATGCAGGGCAATCATAAACTGTACCTCGGCCTCGGATTCCGACTTAACTTTAGCTGTCCTGTAATTTGCGATTTCGATTCTTGTCCGACTGAACTATGGGCTCATGTGACTGCATTTATATTGTGGTTGTACATGCCGCATGTTAAAGTATACTATTATCTATACTTTAAAACAAATGATTCACGGACTGTCTGCCTCTGCATCCCTCTCCCTCCCTTCATCATCTCTATCCTCTCCCTTCATCTCTTCTTCTCCTCTCACCCTCTCTCGTGTCACAATAACATAATCATAAAAATAATGCAGAAACATAAAAATTGAGACAGCCTGAGTAAATTCCACAGAAATCTTGGTTGATTTAGTGAACAGGACAACAGCATCACAAGCTGCGCTACAGAATGGAGGACGATGACAGAAACAATATGATGATATGGAGGTTGACAGATTAAACCCAAGAAGCCACTTGTGTGTGAAATTTAACACAAAGTCGAGGTGAGGCATCTAGCTATCATTTTCAAAGATAAATGTTTTATTTAATGATTGCATTTTCAGTATTACTGCATTACCAACAACACACACTACTGTGACTATATATAAAACTGAAGTGTATGGCTTCTGAATGTTATAATTCAAACTGTATACATGTACATGGCATCTGATTTATTACATTTAAACTACATATTTACCTCACATATCCAGCAGGTGATTTTGATTAAACGGCTAAATTTTGACCAATCCATACCTGCTAGAGCGATATTTCAGCATTCCAAAACAGTATCCACATTGTCAGATGAGAGAATCACAGAAATAGGTGTAATTTCCGCCACTGAACACCACACCATTCGAACACCACACCATTCGAACACCACACCATTCGAACACATCACCATTCGAACACATCACCATTCGAACACAACACCATTCGAACACAACACCATTCGAACACATCACCTTTCGAACACATCACCATTCGAACACAACACCATTCGAACACAACACCTTCAAACACAACACCATTTAAACACAACACCATTCTAACACAACACCATTCGGACACATCACCATTTGAACACAACACCATTCGAACACATCACCATTCGAACACAACACCATTCGAACACCGCACCATTCGAATACCACACCATTCGAACACAACACCATTCGAACACTACACCTTTTGAACACAACACCATTCAAACACAACACCATTCGGTGAAATACACATCGCACTTCATCAACATTTTATGAGCGAAACGGGGGTTTATGATAGAAATGACATTTTATGAGCTCATAAAAACCTCCAATAGAATCGAGTGTTGACTCCATCTGTGACATCTGCTCAGGACATGATTAATAAATATTAAGATCATCAGGTGCGAAAGCTTTTTATAAAACTGAAACAACTGAATCACACGCAGCTGTGACGTTTATGAAGGATTCTGCGATAAATATTAACACAGAAATACAATTTGTCAACTTCAAAGAAACTGGGGGGGGGGAGAAAATGTCCTAAAAAACAAGATGTGTGCTATTTTAGAGCTATATATATACTCACACAGCAAGGCACTCTGTTTGCATTAACTGGAGAACAGAACAGCGTAATGCTTTTAGATGTGAACATTAGCGTCAACATATATTTTACTAAGGTGTAATAAAATGCTATTGGCCTGTCTTCACGGTCAGACTTTATGACGTGTGCTGTTAATTAATTAAATCAATTATGGAATAAAATCAAGTTGTGGTTTGATTGATGTGGTATGATATATGTTCAGGTCGACGGGTTGGAATGGATATTTTGGATAGAAAAAGTTCCAACGAGCTGGTATTATTATTGTACATCATGAGAGGATACTACAGCTCCATGGGATATATAAGCCTTCTTAGATAGAGGTAAATTAGATCTAAGGTGCGTATTATTTCAGAATAATGACACTTTATACACATGAATTTACAATCTGAGTCACAAAATTCTGTCCACAATTCCTGAGGTAGTACATCTCTTGACATAGCAAAAAACATTATAACAGCAGAAAGCTCAAATGAACCTTGAAACTTTCATGCTTCTAAATGTTAAAATCAGCTACTAACCAGCATTTGTGGAAGAATAAAATTATGTAAAAGGAATAATAACTACAGGCATAGAGGTACTGTGAAATTATACATATATACAGATGTATGTATGTATATACAGATGTATGTATATATATATATATGTATGTATATATATATATATATATATATATATATATATACATACATACACATACATCTGTATATATATATATATATATATATGTATATATATAATTACTATATATTATGTATTTTAATATATATTATTATATATGTATGTATACAGCTGTATATATATATATATATATATATATATATATATATATATATACATACATACATACATACATAGACACACATATAATGAATATAATTATATATTGTAATATGTATATATATATTGTATTATATATATTTATATACATATCTACACAGTACACACAAACATTATATCTATAACTACATTGCCCCAGCTATCCTGCTGCAGTATATCTTATCTTCAGAAATAGACCTGAATGCAGTGTTTGGCATTATTGGCTGTGCGTGCTTCGAGCGTTTCCTTAACGAAGTAAACAAGACTGCCGCCGCCTGACGCAACCATGACGTAGATCTAGGCCTTGCAATAAACCAGCGGTGATATCTGATGCTTCGCTTATTAAGGTTACTAATGGGATCAAGAGTGGGGCCTTCGGCAGTCACATGACCAGAAATACTTACACACCTTAATCTACACGCACGTGGAGGTTGTTAATCTGGTATTACCATATTATATCTATTCCAGGATGGGTCAGTCTGTCCAGTGTGCCTTGCGAATGTGAATGTGGATGCAGTGCATTATGTGCCCAGTGAGAGCGGGTGTGATATCGCTGTTAATGTTTGGTGCTGGAGGTTCACAGAGGTCGGAGTTCAATCAGTGCAGATGACGAAACAGGAACTGTTCGGTGCAGGGAAATGTGGGTCTGTGAAACAAATGGTTCACTCGTACATGTATGGTTTGCTCTGTCGCACAGTCCACCCATCAGTGTTTCTCAGGTCTCAGGTAGTTTCCTCCAAGCAGCCCAAACTTGGGCTAACACAGGAGTGGTCCTTCTCTAGAATTAGTTAGTCTACTACAGGTCACACATTTACCCCCTGTGTGGGATCTTTTACTTCCTGTAGCAACCACAGCCTGTCTGTAGTATATGCTGTCAATATGTCTGTTACCTTAGTCTTTGTTATATGCCTTTGAGGGGAGAGGCTGAGAGGGTGAGAGGGGGAGAAACTGAGAGAAGAGGCAGGGAGATAGTAAAGGGGACTGTGAGAGACAGAACTTGGAAAGAGGACAGAAGGGAGAATGGTGACAAAGAAAACGATAACGGGAAAAAAGACTGAGAAACAGACAGAAACCTGAGACAGCAAGGACATCAAGGAAGACAAGAGAAATGGCGCAGAAAGTAGGAAACAAATAAGTCCGTGATCTCACCATGCAACAAAAACATTTTCTGACAGGTTAAAACAAATCCAAATTAACTCATCAACCAGAAATCCAGTTTAACAAACTCCTGATTAATAACCACCAATGCTAGGCAACAACATATGAAATGGCTTGTCCATATTACAAAAAAATTCAATGTTGTTTTATTATTTTAAACTGTACAAGACTCCTCTAACTGTACTGCCGTCTCTCAGCCCCACACTCAGCGACTCCTGTTTGAAGTTGGCAAATGCCAAAAGGCCAATCGACAAGAGTGAATGCGGAAGTACAACTGCGATTAGGTGTAATTCATCGACTTCCTGTCGGTTATTCCAGCCACTTGGCTGACCACTTGGCTGGGCCTCAGGCTGATGGAACTGGACGCGTTGTCCACTTTCAGCTTTCACCTGCTCGGTGGCGGCGAGACTGACCCAACTGATATGTCTGGTCGAAACGTGCGTTTATTAACGCAGCACGCGTGACTGTGCAAATAATCCCAAAACGGACTGTCTAAAAGCTAATCTGCAGCCCAATGTAGCAGCGTTAATATTCATCATGGACAGTGCCGTCGTTGGCAGGTGATTATGTGTACCTTTAGAAGGACAAAGTCGTGGTCTCTAAATTGGTGAAACTAGAAAATGCGGGCCACGCCATACCACAGTCGTCACGTAATCACGATTTCATCAAGATGACTAGAATTCCTGTCTGTGTTCTCTGGTTGGTAGGCCCTCCAGTCGTAGACCAAACAACCCACTAGCAACCCTTAAGAACTCATTTAAATTTACATCTTCTCAACAAGTGTACTTTATGGAAAACTAAATGTTTTTAAGATATAGTCATGTATTAATAATTTTGGTCGCATCAAACATAATTATATACAGTAATACAGTAGTAATAAGAAACACTGAATTGTAGGTAAAATCAAAGACCGACGCATTTCATTATTACGTGACCACATAAATACCCAAGCATTCAATAATTATGTGTTGTTTATAAAATTGATCTCCCTCTCCTAACTGCAACTAAGCTAACTACATGTGTATAACACAAACTACAAAATACACACATAATCAACAGATAAAACATCAGTGATGGTGGATGGGAACATTTATATAAAAACTGTCACATACAAACGCGAGTTTTATAAAAATCCATCACATACAAATGTGAGTTTTATCAAACCGTGTCACATACAGACATGACTAGCTCATGCCACCACTCAAACAAAAGTGAACACTTATCGCTGATTTACTGGCATCTCACAACATGTCCTGCAAAAATAATCTGGCGAGTAATAAATATTGCTGTGATCAACATGTCATGTGAATTACCATTCCTGTAGGCCGTTCACACGGTAAAAACATATCGAAATTAATTCAAGAAATAATTTTTAGGTTAGGGGCATGGTTCACATACCAGTAAACTGATTAAATGTTATCTAATTTGTTTTCTTTAAAACTGTATTAATTCCATTTTGTGGAAGTCATAGTTTCTGAATGAAAACACTCAAAATATCCACAATTCCGATACATTTATGTACCTATAAAGTACAAACACACCCGATGTTTCAGTACTTTTCAGGCACCATTTATTGTACAATGAAACAAACATTTAACCAGGAGACAGACACTATGTTAAGTATTTCTCATGTGTAACATAACATAAATAACAGCAGGGGTAGTCTGGCTGTAACCTTTACCAAGTACACGGTTATATAACACAAAGTGCACCTAAGATAGCCAGGTAATGTAGGGATAAATGTCTGGGTTTATCAACTGTAGGGTCTGGCATAAACCAACTGGCTGGCTTAGAGGGCCGGCTGCCAGACACAGGCCTCATGGGGGAAACTTCTTCACCTGTCAGATCAACAAATGTATGTGTCAGTCAAGGATCGTGTCAGCCGTGATGCCTGGCTTCTGTGTTGACATTTAGTCACATTTCACAGAGACTACAGCTCACATCATGTCATGAAACTAAAGTAAATTCCACATGTACACGCTGTAGATCTGACGACAGGGGGGAGAGGGGACTCCCACGGGACAGGGCTTCCTGTGGTGTGTCTGCAGCGACTGTCACAGCCGCTAATGCGCCAACAGACAGATCAGTAGATCACAGGCGTGCACGCATGCACCCACGTGCATGCACATGGATGGAGTGGGGGCGTGCACACCGCCGAGAATGCAGGGGAGGTGGACAGGCAGGGAGGTGGGTGGGTGGGTGGGTGGGTGGGTGGGTGGGTGGGCGGGCGGACACACACACACAATAGATCATTGAAAAAAAGTAACCTTGCATGAAGCTGTAGCTGTAGCGTTGTTAAATGGCAACATTGCCGCCAATGCAGACATAAATATTAACTTAGCCACAGAAATTCTGTGCACATCCCAGGAAGTCATGCATGTACAGTACAGACAAACACAAATCAAACACAAATCAAACACATATACATACACACACACAAACACACACATAGACAAACACACACAAATACACACATTCACCACACACCACACACCCCACCCCACCCCACCCCACCCCCCCCCCCACACCCACACCCACACCCACACACACACACACACACACACACACACACAGACCCTTACATATGTATACACATATGTTCACAATCACACATGCACACAGACTATCAAGGATATGTCCTTGTGCACGCTAAATTGAAATAGACCTGGGCCATTAATAAACGAACAGCCGATGTTGTGAATCACCAGCATCCACCCTAGCTAGTCCCGACCCAATCTGAACTGCTGCTATCACACTTCCATCTCCAAAAATCATCTGCATTCACTAGATTCTGTTCCTAACTCTTGCACGGCAAGTTGACTCATAAACAACCCACACCTTTTCCTATTGCATCGTTCGGATAAATCAAACAACCCTGACCTTTTTCAGTTGCAGCTTTTGGCTAAATCACAGCTAGGTGGGGGAAGATGCATTGATCTCTCCTTGAGCTAATTATAAATCACTGGAATTAGGCAGAAGGGAGTGACATCTCTGTCGGAAAGTGTGGAATTTATGCTGAAAATCAATCGGCTTGTTGACTTATAAACAAACATCAATTGGAAAATTTTGAAATTCACAAGCTGCTCGAGTTGACTTTATGAAAAACTGGGTCAAATTAGGGATTACAAAGATATATTCACGGTACACAGCAGGCGACTGAAGGCAGCATTAGCAGCTGGATCTGGCACAAGATGTAGGAACGTGTTTACACACCCCAAGTGATATATCTGTGCTGGTCTGGCTGTGGCTCTCAAGCTAATGCCTAATGACAAGATTCTGCCAAGTTATACATCAAACTGAAAACTAGTTCTAACCAAACAGCTCATTTAGAATTATAACAACATATTAAAAATTACAGTTACATAAATTCAGTTGTGACTGAATATATTTTACATTATATATAATGTAGCAAAAAATAGATTACCTTCTTTATGGGTATGTAATTTTTTTTATTGGTGTGTGTGTGTGTGTGTGTGTGTGTGTGTGTGTGTGTGTGTGTGTGCGTGTGCGTGCTTGCGTTTGTGTGTGTGTGTGTGTGTGTTTGTGTGTGTTTGTGTGAGTATGTGTGTGTGCGTGTGCTTGTGCGTGTGTGCATGTGTGTGTGTGGCCATGTGTGTGTGGGGGCATGTGTGTGTGTGGCTGTGTGTGTGCATGCGTGTGCGTGCGCACGCGGGCGTGTGTGCGTGCGGGTGTGCGTGCATGCGTGTGTGTGTGTGGCCATGTGTGTGTGTGTGGCCATGTGTATGTGTGCGTGTGCGTGCATGTGTGTGTGCATGCATGCGTGTGTGTGTGTGCATGTGTGTGAGTGTGCATCCAGATGTCATAATAAAAGACAGAGAACCAAAATTAAACTTAATCAAATGCCAAATTTTTTATTTACAGCAGCTTTAAAATACTGAATATTTTATGTAAGCAATTGTTTCCTGTGATGCAAAGATTAACACCAAACAAAATCATGCCGGAGAACTGCCTGTGAATCAACCAGCTAACGCACTAGACCTGTGCCGCTCTCAACTGGCCAGTTGCCAGTGGAAACTGCGAGATGCCTGTGGCGTGTAAACATCACACACAATGGTGTGTGTCAGTCGCCCAACACAGCTGCACCAAGGCGCCAATGTGTGAAAGCAGCAGCGTTGGTGCCAGGTGTGAAGCGGCATGCCGTACCATGCCAGGTGTGGCAATAGTTTCACTCGAGCACACAATCAACAAACGATCGGTTCTGTGGAGAAACTGATCAATCCAAAGCTTCTATTAGGAATCTGAGAACACGCCAGTCTAAACAGTTACGGATGATCACACAATCCACTAACTGAAGTAATACACAATGTAAACATCAACTGTAAACACACTTTGTCTGTTATTTCATATTGCATGTTATTTATAGACAAAAAGCAGCTTAAGAAACACATAAAACAAACTGTTCTTAGTGGTTATTATCACAGAATATTTACTTAAGAAGAAACTTCATTTTCTACTCCAAATTTCTACAAGCATTTTATTGATAATCCTACGTAAATGATTACACAAAAGAAGGGAAAAGTGAAATAAATACAAAATGCTATTAAATTGTCACACTGGCATATGTGAGAACCACAAATGGCCAGCAATTAAGGATTAACAGAAGACACCGATTGACACAATCTACAAACAGACTGCAGTGACATGACAGTTACAATGAGTCACCACCATTCCCACATAAATCACACCTAGAGTGCTAAAATCGCTCCCAGGAAGTCACATGACACACCTCACACGTTGGTCACTCAACAGGATTGATCCACTCAAAAGAAAGAGGCTCAGTCATGCTTTAGTGGTCACTCGTTCGACTTTGCCCCAACAGTAGAGAGACATGTTGCAATATATCGTTGTAAAACATCTTCAAATGTCAAGTTTCTTTAAGTCAGTCACCATTTATTGGTAGTTGTCTGATCTGATGAAGATTTCTGGTGGTGACCAAAATGTCACAGGGAAAAGATCAATTTACTGCGACTTAAGTAAAACTACGACAGGCGTTTATTGGGCCATGCCAGGTCAACAAATCAGTGTGGCATTGTCACCAATTACAGAACTTGTAGCCAAAACTCTTCCCTGCAGAGTCCATCCATCATCTCTGCCGTTGTCAACGGCAACACTTCCTGGAAACATGTCGCGCCACAGTGGCGTCATCTGAAGAGTGGTTCACCACTGTGTTTGTAGTTTCCCGAGTGAGCTGTACAGCCAGAAACCTTTTAAACAGATTTTTAAGTAAATAAATACACATACCCTAAGCCCTAAGGAATTTAAATTGCAATATTCATCTCCTAACACTGAGAAAACCTTTTTAATTGAATTTAAAAAAAAACATGCCCTAAGAAAATTAAATATTCATCTCCTAACACCAAGAACACACAAAGAACACACCATTCCACTCAGTTCAGATATATAGTAACAGCTGTCTGTAAATGTAATGGACAGTAATTCTATAATAGAATATGGACCCCCGGGTCCATTTTCTATGGGGTCCATATTCTATCTGACACCGGCAGCCTGCTCAATGTTACTGCACTCTTGATTATTGTTGTTATTACAATAACATTTCATTAACTTGGCCAGTTTCTGTCTATAATAGATTTCTAGTGTTGTCTTGAGTTTTGCATTATATTTACATAACGATCATTCTATGTCAGTCAGGATTTGGGCCAGATTATCAAAGTGTACGAAGTATTTCAAATGGCCTCCGATTTCAAATACAGGACACCAAATATAGTGGTATAAGAAGAAGGCTGTTTGAATTCATTATTATTTTTAAATGCTGGTGCTAACATGAAGACATTATACACTTGCCACGTGGGTAATCCCAAGGTAATTTCCCTTCCTGCCTAATGTGTGCTGTCAGAGGTGATGTCAATTTAGCAAGATCCAGTGATTTGTCTCTGGGGACTGTTCCTGAGGCAGCTTATGTGATTATAATGGGAACTTATGAGGCTCTAGTGGCTGGTGTGGGTACTTGCAAATTGTAAACAGTAAATGCTTCCGAGAATGTATGGGTCAGCTAGACGTTGTTTGAACCTGTCTGGACAGAGGAGAGAGGTCAAGAACAATGGTGGCTAGTCCAAACAGTAACGCTCCAGTGTTACCATAATGGCATAACATTAAACAACCAAGTTCATAGGTGACACTATTGTTTAACGTGATAGCTATTAATTTATCAACTTTACATCATAATCCCAACCCATTGTATTGCAAACATGATTATAATTTAATAGGTTGGTATGTTTTAGTACTATGCTAATATGGGCAAAACATATTAAACATAAAAGTAATAAATATATATAATTATATATATATAGAGACGGACGGACGGACGGACGGACGGACGGACACAGACAGACAGGCAGGCAGGCAGGCAGACAGGCAGACAGACAGACACACAGACACACAGAGACAGACAGAGAAGCACATTCTACAATATACCTCTGGTATTGAAATTGGCCAAATAATCACACATGCAGAAGATTGTTTCTTGAACTATTTTGACCAATGGCCATTTTATGTAACTCACAGAAATTTGTTATGTATTGCCAATAACAATGCTTGTAAATTCCAACATAAATCTTTACCTGACAAGAACCGGTAACTTGCACGGAATTAAAAAGTTTATTTTCTTGACAATCTAGCACCAAGAAAGCAAGCGTCTATGAGAAAATACTTAACACATGTATACATTCACTCGGTTATAGTTAATGTGCAGTGTAAACTAGAAACAAGCTTAGAACGAGTCTTGTAAATTGGCACAGAATTTCATGTAGATTTCACAATTTTGGTGGCACTGAAATTGTTAATACCATGAAACCATGAACAAGACGAGGGTCTGCGTAATGTCCCTCATATCTCAGGCGTGGCTCCATGATGGCCCACAACACATTTCCTTCCAGCTCGATGTGTTTTATTACCATCGGTGCTGTGACGTAAAGACAAGGTGTAAGATATGCGTTCCACTGTGCACTAGTCACTCTTAATGTCCCCTGCACCTGCCCGAGATATATGTGATATAAATGCTTATTTATGTCATACCATGGGCAGCTGGGCTGCCCAGGCATTAACCCAAAAATGTAAGACAGACAACAGGGACCATTTAATGACAACTCTATTATTTCAGTGTGTGCGCGGATGCATGCGTGCGTGCGTGTGTGCGTGCGTGCGTGCGTGCGTGCATGTATGTGTGTTCTTGTTTTCTTCCTAAGCGGTTTACATCTCAGAACTAGACTTTCAGGGAGTAATTTATAACCCGTCAAACCCATTTGGGTTTTACAGATTTTATGGTTTATTCCCAATATAAAGTGAAACTTGGAACAACAATGGAACTCAGGCATGCACTGCAAACACTTCTATAAATAAAATTTACGTCATTGCAAACATCTGGTATAAACACTGGGAAATATGCATTCTACCCGGGGTACATGTGTAGGTCATACCAACGAAAGGGTGGACATTTTAGTTACTAAAAAACTATTCAGATTTTATCACAAATCCCCAATGCCTTTAGAAATGTCATACCAGTGGCTTGTTGTACAGGCTTCATTAAGTAAGATAATTGTTTTTCAAGAGGATAAACTCCAAGTTATGAAGATTCAATCTAAACAAGGAACCTTCCCTCAGAATGGTTACTATGGTAACATGTCATCACCCACTGTCATCAAAACACCAGAAGTGTTACCAAGGTAAGTTGCATTCTGAGCTAAACAACCATTTTTTGTGTATAGATAAACACGGTTAATTATTTTACTTGTTTGATAATTTTGAACACTTTTCCATTTTATACTTTACTCAGTAAATTATGCTTTCACAAAATTACTGGTCACCAAGTTTGGTAAGTGAAATTAAACATAATATTTACGGCATGAGAATATTGTTTTCTTTTGCACTGTTTCATCTTAGTTGCTGTTTTGTGAAAATAAAGTTTATGATTAGTGTTCAGCAAAATGTATGGGGCAAGCAGAATCAATGAACATGTGTAATTAAAGATGGATGTTTCCAGATTACAATGGTATATCTCTGATTAGCATAATCGTGTAACCGTGAAACAGGTCTATTCTGTTTATAACTATTTTAGAGTGCTAAATGAATAATTCAAGAAATTTACAATGGATAAAAATCACTGGCACTTTAAATGTCTACCACGAACACAGAAATGATGCAGTGGTCTCTGCCAAGATAATGTGAGTGGTCCCTATAGTACAGTAGGTCATGAAAACCTGGCCTTTTATAATCCCCCATAGACAGATTAATTCCAACGGGATAACTCTTTTTCTTCTTTCAACTAGTCCAGTCGAGCATTTTTTCTCATATCAAAGACTGGTCCCTTACGTCAATTTGACCTTCAAGAACTCTGTGTGGAACATCACACAAATACCGGTGTGCATATTTTCTCTTGAACATTGATAAATCTACTCGCAAAAACGACGGTTTGAACATAAAATACAGCCCCATTATATTTCCATTAATAACAACTGTGTGATTGCTACATCGGGTTATGGATGTAGCGTTTGATACAGATCAATGAAATCGTAAAAGGAATAAAAATAAAAATAATGCACTCTCAACTGGGAAAGTATGCTATTTCCGGCTGAGTTTCCAGTTCAATTATTTCCGTTAAGTGGTTGCCTACTTGCATGCTTTGAAGAAATAAATGTTTAGAGTCATCACTCACTGTGTGGCCGTCTACCGCAACATAAAATAACAACGGCAGAAGAAAGATTCTTCATACTTCATCTCCATTGATATGAATTCTGGTTGTAAGTAATTTCAGTTCTGATATCAAAATTGGACTCAATCCATGCCAAGGATGAAAGATGGTAAATTACCATAAAAACAACTACAGTTATTACATATAATTACATCTAATGTCACATTCACTAATGATATAAATATTATTATAACATATATATGTATATCTATACGTATTACCAAAAATTACAAAATCCTCCTAACACAGATCCCATTAGTAGACCATTGCCCTGTTTCATCATGAAACAATTTTGGTGGCAAGATTTCAAAGAAAATATTGTGAAAATTCACATAAATAATTTTTTTGTTAATGTGCATGTCAGACCTGGTTACAGCGCTAAAAATCAAATAACGGCTCCGGCTCCGTCGATTGCTTTGCTTCAGCGTTTTCCAAGAAGAAGGGTCCCAGGCCCCCAGTGCATGATGGGAATAGGCTTTCAGTTCCTTGATGAAAGGACTTTTCCTGTCCATTTAATGTGTCAATTCTAGTAGTCCGGCCCTGCCTTTGAGGCAGACAATGCAGTGGGGAAGGATCTTTTTTGAAGTAGGATATGGTGATGGGTTTTGTGTTTGACTGACGGAGGCATTTGCAAGGCAGATCACGAGTAAGAGCTGCCTCGTGTGGCGTGGAGACGATAGCCTGAAACTTCAAGGCAGGAAAAACATGGCTGGATGAATTATTCAACAATCCCTCAACTTAGAATCCTTCAGTGAATGCAAACTATTTACACACAAAAACGATACAGATGATGCCAGGCCAATGGTGCCAGGCCAATGGTGCCAGGCCAATGGTGCCAGGCCAATGGTGTCAGGCCAATGATGCCAGGCCAATGGTGCCAGGCCAATGATGCCAGGCCAATGATGCCAGGCCAATGATGCCAGGCCAATGATATCAGACCAACGATGCCAGGCCAACGATGTCAGGCCAACGGTGTCAGGCCAACGGTGCCAGGCCAACGGTGCCAGGCCAACGGTGCCAGGCCAACGGTGCCCGGCCAACGGTGCCAGGCCAACGGTGCCAGGCCAACGGTGCCAGGCCAACGGTGCCAGGCCAACGGTGCCAGGCCAACGGTGCCAGGCCAACGATGCCAGGCCAACGATGCCAGGCCAACGATGCCAGGCCAACGATGCCAGGCCAACGATGCCAGGCCAACGATGCCAGGCCAACGATGCCAGGCCAACGATGCCAGGCCAACGATGCCAGGCCAACGATGCCAGGCCAACGATGCCAGGACAATGATGCCAGGACAATGATGCCAGGCCAATGATGCCAGGCCAATGATGCCATGGCAATGATGCCAGGCCAATGATGCCAGGCCAATGTTGCCATGGCAATGATGCCATGGCAACGATGCCAGGCCAACGATGCCAGGCCAATGATGCCAGGCCAATGATGCCAGGCCAATGATGCCAGGCCAATGGTGCCATGGCAATGATGCCAGGCCAATGATGCCAGGCCAATGTTGCCATGGCAATGATGCCATGGCAATGATGCCAGGCCAACGATGCCAGGCCAACGATGCCAGGCCAATGATGCCAGGCCAATGATGCCAGGCCAATGGTGCCAGGCCAATGATGCCAGGCCAATAATGCCATGGCAATGATGCCAGGCCAATGATGCCAGGCCAATGATGCCAGGACAATGTTGCAAGCAAGAACATGTCTGAAATGTGGACACTATTAATGTTAAGTAAATATGTGGTCTCTGTAGATGCTATGTATAAATGTGGACACTAGATGTTAAGTATATCAAATATCAATGCATACACATACAATGTAATAGTATAGTAAGGATATGTCCAAACTAAGAAAATATAAATTCCATCGGTGCATCCTGACACTCATGCATACAGATGTCATAAATACAACAGGATTATGTATGAAATGTGGAGAATGAGATACCAGATTTCCATCCACACATACCAATATGTCACTACTGAGCTACAGTGGGGATATCTCCAGTGTGACAACCACGGGTAGCAATTATGCACCTACGAAGAATCTCCACACAAGAACAGGAAGTGGCCCCCCATGCACACACACGCCCCCCTTACACACATACACAGGAAGTAATATGTGCAAGATGACCTTAGCTACATGGCTACATGGTGGCTGTAGTATTGACGTTTATAACAAAGCCAGTGCCAGACTAACATTTACATCATTTGTCACGCTGATGCTGACACTGACGCTGACGCTGACGCTGACGCTGACACTGGCATTGTCTGCCTACAAGTCGTCTACAATACCTTGGCTACACAAAAATGACCACTAGCCTGGACCATCCATCCCAGAGGGCATTCTCCTCCCAGCCCAGATGTGGTCAAACATTATTGAGTGGACACCTGGACATGGCTGTGGTTGACCACAGTGAGAGCCAGACATATTGAACCGATTCCATTCAGCTGTCTGTCCTTGTTGACCAAGAAGGCCATGGAATGATGAACTGTAGAAGAGATGAAGTGGTCAAATGCAGGTCTGAACCAATCAGGCAACTGTCTTCACTGATGCATCATCTCAAGTTAGAGTCACTGTCTGTCTACAGTCTACAGCCTGTATTCAGCTTCTCCTGCCAATGGTAGGGACCGTCAAAAAAATTTAAGAATAGATTTACCAAGTTTATGATGGTGCATGTCGATTGTATGTACAATAGGTAACAAGATACCGTTTACAGAATTTAAATATCTTCGTGCAGTCAAAAACTATGGCCTTTTGAACTTTAAAAAAATTATACCAGATTTGTGACCACTGCACAGCCTGCTGTGTAGCATACGTTCATATTCATTCATCAAAATCTAAATTAAATAACTCACCTAAAATTTTACAATTCACACATTGGCATTCTCTGTCATCTTGGGTCTCAGAAACATGTGATTTCACTGTCATACGATCAATACCAGGCTCTTTAAAGGAGTTTCCCTGGGCCTCCCCTCCTGAGTAGAAAAGCCTAACGGACACAAATTTCAACTGACCTTACCCACACACCCCTAGCGGATTTGCCGGTCCCTACCAATAGCAGCAGTACAAAAATGGAGTTTTTCAATTTCGGCATAAAATATTTTTACATTTTAAACAAACCCTAGAGCTTATGAGATATTCATATTCTAAGTCTCTACTGCATATTTAATCAAATCTGTACAAACAAATTGTTTTGAGTGGGTACTTACAATTTTACAATCGCAAAACTGCAACTTAATGCAAAAACATAAGCACCATTAATTATGTTATTTGTTCCACTGAATTCATTCAATGAGTTTGTCTGGTACACGAGGAAAAATTATAAGAAAGCAACAAATAATTTAACGATGTCCATCATTGACAATGTGAAGATGTTTGAAACCTCAGGACCTAGAAACAAATTACAAAACCAGCCAAACTAGTGCATTGTTGAATCCTATATTCTACCTGGATTAAAAGGACAGTCTATCAGAGGTCCTGGCACAAGTGTCAAGCCCATTTATCTGTCCAGAATTGTATGGTCGTCATCAGTCAGGATAACTGCATTGTATGATCATCAGTCAGGATGACTGTATTGTGTGGTCATCAGTCAGGATGACTGTATTGTGTGGTCATCAGTCAGGATGACTGCATTGTATGGTCATCAGTCAGGATGACTGGATTGTGTGGTCATCAGTCAGGATGACTACATTGTATGGTCATCAGTCAGGATGACTGTATTGTGTGGTCATCAGTCAGGATGACTGTATTGTATGGTCATCAGTCAGGATGACTGTATTGTATGGTCATCAGTCAGGATGACTGTATTGTATGATCATCAGTCAGGATGACTGTATTGTATGGTCATCAGTCAGGATGACTGTATTGTATGGTCATCAGTCAGGATGACTATATTGTATGGTCATCAGTCAGGATGACTGTATTGTATGGTCATCAGTCAGGATGACTGTATTGTATGGTCATCAGTCAGGATGACTGCATTGTATGATCATCAGTCAGGATGACTGTATTGTGTGGTCATCAGTCAGGATGACTACATTGTATGGTCATCAGTCAGGATGACTGTATTGTGTGGTCATCAGTCAGGATGACTGTATTGTATGGTCGGTCATCAGTCAGGATGACTGCATTGTATGATCATCAGTCAGGATGACTGTATTGTGTGGTCATCAGTCAGGATGACTGTATTGTATGGTCATCAGTCAGGATGACTGTATTGTATGGTCATCAGTCAGGATGACTGTATTGTATGGTCATCAGTCAGGATGACTGTATTGTGTGGTCATCAGTCAGGATGACTGTATTGTGTGGTCATCAGTCAGGATGACTGTATTGTGTGGTCATCAGTCAGGATGACTGCATTGTGTGGTCATCAGTCAGGATGACTGTATTGTGTGGTCATCAGTCAGGATGACTGCATTGTATGGTCATCAGTCAGGATGACTGCATTGTGTGGTCATCAGTCAGGATGACTGCATTGTGTGGTCATCAGTCAGGATGACTGCATTGTGTGGTCATCAGTCAGGATGACTGTATTGTGTGGTCATCAGTCAGGATGACTGCATTGTGTGGTCATCAGTCAGGATGACTGCATTGTGTGGTCATCAGTCAGGATGACTGCATTGTATGGTCATCAGTCAGGATGACTGCATTGTGTGGTCATCAGTCAGGATGACTGCATTGTGTGGTCATCAGTCAGGATGACTGTATTGTGTGGTCATCAGTCAGGATGACTGCATTGTGTGGTCATCAGTCAGGATGACTGCATTGTGTGGTCATCAGTCAGGATGACTGCATTGTATGGTCATCAGTCAGGATGACTGCATTGTATGGTCATCAGTCAGGATGACTGAATTGTGTGATCATCAGTCAGGATGACTGCATTGTATGGTCATCAGTCAGTATGACTGAATTGTATGGTCATCAGGTAGGATGACTGCATTGTATGGTCATCAGTCAGGATGACTGCATTGTATGGTCATCAGTCAGGATGACTGCATTGTATGGTCATCAGTCAGTATGACTGAATTGTATGGTCATCAGTCAGGATGACTGCATTGTATGGTCATCAGTCAGGATGACTGCATTGTATGGTCATCAGTCAGGATGACTGCATTGTATGGTCATCAGTCAGGATGACTGCATTGTATGGTCATCAGTCAGGATGACTGCATTGTATGGTCATCAGTCAGGATGACTGCATTATGGTCATCAGTCAGGATGACTGTATTGTATGGTCATCAGTCAGGATGACTGTATTGTATGGTCATCAGTCAGGATGACTATACAATACTGGACATAGAAATATCAGGATGACCGTATAATACTGGACATAGAAATGTCAGGATGACCGTATAATACTGGACATAGAAATGTCAGGATGACCATACAATACTGGACATATCAATGTCACGATGACCATACAATACTGGACATAGAAATGTCAGGATGACCATATAATACTGGACATATCAATGTCACGATGACCATACAATACTGGACATAGAAATGTCAGGATGACCGTATAATACTGGACATATCAATGTCACGATGACCATACAATACTGGACATAGAAATATCAGGATGACCTTACACTACTGGACACATCAATGACTTCATTAGCATCTTCAAAGAGATTCCCTCAATAAACAGAACAAAGACATTGTACACCGGAAAGATCACCATGTTTGTTAATTGTAGTATCTCTCTCTACCAAACAATGCCTGCATCCATGTGTAGCATCTGATTGGCCTGCACAGTCTCCTTGTACAATACAAACACACTCAACTAATTTTGCCAGTGGCCACTCATAACTGGATTAGCCTTGGCTGCCAGGCCCAGGGACTCATTAGACTCCAGCAGACTGCCAGACTGGACTAGCAATGTTACAAGAACCTGCAGACACTGACTATGTGCTGGTGCTAGATCACCTGATACAGGCTTTGCTCGTGTCAGATCAATACATGCATGTACTGTGAATACTTGGCGAACACTGCCAATACTTTCTATGCAAACCAAACACGTAAGACCCTAGAACACTATTTTATGATCCAAATTGAAGGCACTATCTCTCCTCAAAACAATACAATATTTATTTTATGTGAATGTGTGCATGTGTGTGTGGGTGCGTGTGAGCACGCTTGCAAATATGTATGACTAATATGTGCATAATGACTTTAACCCTAACCCTTCCCAGACAACCCTTGCAGTATCTGTTTAATATTTTTATTATTCAAGTTTTATTAGACTTGAATAACTGTGACACAGGCATCAGAATAGGTGATACGCTGTACAATTCTACGGCTTATGCCGACGATATTACCTTATTCTCAACAAATGTTCAAGATCTACAAAATCTAATTATGTATGTGTTGCATACAGTATAAGGTGAAGATTTAAATTTGGGGTTGAAAAATCGAAATGCATGATTGTTGGAAAATGCCCGTTAAACCAAGACCCAAAGTGGAAGCTTGGTGACAAATGTCTGCACAATGAAGAATCACTTAATACATGTGGTAATGTATTCAATCGTGGTGGTAATAATGCCAGCCATGTCACCAACAGACTAACAAAATGCAGACAGTCATTTTATGGGCTTGGTAGTGCCGGTGTCATATAGAATATTGACCCGGGGGTAAAGTGACCCGCGGGTCACTATTCTATATAGAATAATGACCCCCGGGTCACTTTTCCATAGACTTTTAGTTATAGAAAAATGACCCGCCCTACAGAAAAATGACCCACCCCCATATTTTATGCATATATATATATATTTGAAATAATGGTTTTGATCATAATATTAAATTACAACACATAACCAACTATTTCACTTCAAAGGATAATATATAATCTTAAATTTAGGTCACCAAATAAAACGAAAATGAAAAAGTTTTTATTACTTTGTTGAATCTGTTAGCAAATGTCATTGATAGTTTTTAACCATCCAATTCTTTCATACTTTGTAAAATTCAAGATTTCAAAGCTTTTATACTATCAAAACCTGTGCTTGTAGTTTTATCATATAAACATCATAGAGAAACGTCTATAAATTTGGTAATAGGTAAGTTTGTTTTGGGTGGCTGTAGGGGTGGGGGGGGTCATATTTCTATAGTATATAGTATATTGACCCGTGGCTTGATATACATAGAAAACTGTAAAACTTTGCCAATTTTGATAGTTACGGGCTTGTAGATTTATTATACAAACATCACAGAGAAATGTCTAACTGGTAATAGCAAAAAGTTTGTTTTTGATGGCTGTAGGGGTGGGGGGTCACATTTCTATGGTATAGTATATTGACCCGCGGGTCAATATACTATACCATAGAAAAATGACCCCCCCCCCTCTGTAAAACATTTATTTGGTTTTATCAAATGATATTTACTGTGATGCTTGTATGAATCATGCACGGTCACATAACCATATCAATTGGCCAATATTTTTATAACATTTACTATATGATGAGCCACGGGTCAATATACTATGCCATAGAAATATGACCCCCCACTGTAAAACATTTATTCGGTAATTATCAAATGGATATTTACTATGATGCTTGTGTGAATCATACAATATCACATAACCATATAAATTGGCAAACATTTTTATAACATTTACTATTATGAGCCACGGGTCAATATACTATACCATAGAAATATGACCCCCCCCCCCCACCTCATTTCGTTTGCCTAAGGCAATTAGCAGAATGTGGACCAAGAAGAATATTTTCCATGAAATTGGACACAAAATTAAATACTGGTGTTGATACAAGTATCAAAAAAATATGCCCACTGAGCAGCGTCAGTTTGAAAAGGAGATCTTTCACTGGAACAAAGTATTATGACATAACAATAACATTATTAATGTATCAAAGTGCAATGTTGTATAAATATAAACAAAACATTACCTTCAATGTGATTAATACTCAAATACATACAAAAAAGAAAAATCCATGAAGAAACAAGGGGCGGGTCACTTTTCCATAGGGGGGGGGTCAATTTTCTATTATAGTATTTTGACCCACGGGTCACTTTTCTACGCGGGTCAATATTCTATCTGACACCGGCTGTTATACCCAGGAGCCACTCCTGATGTTCAAGCGTATCTTTATAAATGCATATAATTGTCAACCCACGTTGACATATGGTTTAGAATGCATGAGCAGCACAGCCATCGAAATGCGACGACTTGAATCTGTGCAGGGTTAGACTAATTAAACAAAGTCTTGGATTAACTAAACTATCACATAATACAGCCTTATGTAAACCCTTAAACGCTGAAAAAGTAGAAGCTGTCGTAAATAAAAATGTGTTATCCCTGTACAATAGATTGTTTGAAGTAGAAAGTCCAGAGCATTGACTAATGCAGCATTTATTGTCTCGTTTTATTTTTTATGGTGTATCAGTACTTGGGACCCTGCTGGATAGGGTGAAATCTATGGGCAAGTCACCAACTAAATGAGCCTTTAATTCTCACCATATATCCAAAATTACTGTGCCAAACAAAGATGGTCTTATGGTCACTCAATTACCCTGGTAGATATCTTTTATTTACCGATAGTTTTTCAAAGCCATATTCACATGAACATATTTTAGTTCATCTCTTAACCACTGCACTCTAATATATTAGGCGTCTTTCCTTCTAACTGATATACACAATATACACTAAGTTTTATGTATTGTATCATTTGTATGTGTGTATGTGTGTGTGTGTGTGTGTGTGTGTGTGTGTGTGTGTGTATGCATGCATGCATGCATGCATGCATGCATGCATGCATGCATGCATGCATGTATGTATTGCTGCTATTTATTTTATCAGGCATTTTATTCTTTACTGTGTAATGTATAATTATGAATATGTATATAATGTTTCTTCTCGGGCGACGGAGACTAAATAAATAATAATAATAATTTATTTAAAGAAGTATATTTTAACATAATCGTTTGGTGAGTGCATTGTCATGTGAACAGTCTTGTACGATGTCCCACCATTACAATTCATTCCAATGTTTTATTGTATCTGCAATGAAAACACATTGCAATGAACCTATCTTATCTTATTACCATTATTACAGCAACTATGGTTGTGTTTATTATTTGCAGAGACCTTGTACATAGAAGATGTGACATCGCCGCCCAATCAGCCCCAGTATCATGCCATCTATACATGTCCATGCCAGCAACAACAGCCAACGGCACGTAGCTGTAGTCTTCGATCACATTCGTCGCAATCAATATATGTAGATGGACAGTTTGTCGCCAAAGACATGCTAGCGAGTCGTTAATCCAATGAACAGTTATTTAATTCCACGGTGCTTTATGACATTACGAAGGCTGCCATATCTAGCAGAATGCATCACAGTGTCAAGGAGGAAATACACCAGGCAGATCATTCACAGATCGTCACATAAATTGAGTGCATATTTGCTACGGTGACATTTTCTGACGCTGCAAAATCAGTGGACAGCAGCGTTTGATGACCACACGGACGCGTGACTAATGCAAAGCCGCCGCCGCCGAATCAATGAAGGGTATTACGACAAGGACAGAAATCACATTTGTATCAAACGGACGACGTATTAGGACGGCAGAACAAACATCAATCATTGATTTCATGCTACACGCTAGTCATAGGTGAAATTGAAATCTGTGGAATTAAGTCATTTGTCAGTTTGTCTAGGAAATCACGCCATAAATTATAATCAAATTAAAACAGTTACAGACTGCAAAATATGCTCGAATTTCTTATGTTGATCAATCCACGTACTGATGGTCTGGCAGTAAAGATATACTGAAGTTTTATGATACTGCTGAGGAGTAATGGTTGTGTGACAGAGCGCCGGACTGTCAATTGAGGGGACTTAGGCAATTTCGTTCACCTCACATTGCCTGTGTCTTTCGGAAGAGACACTAAAAGCCGGTGGTCCCTTCTATCTGGTGTCTATGCCAGGGGAAGTAAAAGATCCCACACAGGGGGTAAATGCGTAACCTGTATTGGTCTCATTAATTCTAGAGAAGGAAACTCTAAAAACCGAGCCCAACAATACTCTCCTAGCCACAACCATTGGAAGAAGAAGAAGTCTAAACTCTGAAGATATTAAATAAGGCTATCACTGGAGATATTACAACATAATAAATATTTTTTTTTCTTCAAAAAAGAGCTTCTGTTTTCCCAATCAATTCCAAAACTTAGAGTTTTGAAAATATGATCTAAAATCTGTTAAATATTTATTTTTTACTTAGTTAAACTGACAAAATTTACAAATGTGATGTATAAATTAACTTAAACCGCTGCTTAGAAAGTACAGCACAATAAAACAACCACTTTAAGGAGGCAACCATTACACCAGGACTTTGTATAAATGACAACGGTTCTTGAGCATGTAAACAGTAAAGCCACAGTCTTACCAAGCTTCCATTACCACACCATGTCTTCTATGTAGAGCATCTGGCTATTTTTCCTTACACTAATTCAATGTATGTCCTTTGATGTACAAGATACAAGATGCAAGAATCTTTATTTAACGTCGGTTACATGATAATTTGGTAACATTAGCTCATCTGAGCTATTTTCCGACAAAACGAGAGTAAAACAATGAGACATAAAACCATAACAAGCATACAGAATATTTAAAATGACAGCAATAATACATATAAAATAGGGTAATGAGTACAAGATAAATATAATAATACATGCATGTATAATATATATAATTTTTTTTTTTTTTGATACATAAAACATGCAAAGTATATTGGTTAAAATAGATTGAAATAATATATGATTTAAGACATTTGCATAAATATAAATTAAAATGTAGAGATGTATATTGACTAAACTTATTAAAAAATAATAAATACTTTAAAACATTAAAATAAATAGATCTAAAGAATAAATTAAGGATTAACAATATTTTACACATATCCATATTGCATATATACAATGAAAGTTGTATTGCTAATATTGGCATGGCGACAAACATGTTAGATGTTAGCTGTTTACCTACATATAGAGCAATTGCATGATGGGCCATCCCAGTTCCAGATCAGTCTGCGAAACTCGCCGTAGTTAACTGTTTTTCGCATTTCATTTGGCAGGCTGTTCCAGATCCGGGGCCCATCATGGACAAATGATTTAAGTCCATATTTAGATGTGTTTGCCTTAGGGACAACTGCAGTGTTTTCCTTTCGCATGGAATACTGGGAACATTTTAGAATGATGAGATTTTGAATAAAACTTGGAGCAATATTATTTACAATTTTATAATAATAATAATAATTAGTTAACTTCTATTGCGCCTATATCCTTAGAAACCAAGCTCAGAGGCGCATCAAAACAAAAAGGATTAATCGATCTCATAGTCGGTAAACAAATCAAGTTGTCATCAGATTGATTGATGCGCCAGGGAGCTATGGTGGATAGGCCAGATTGTACAGATATGTTTTTAAATGACGACGGAATTTAGCAATATTTTCAACTGATTTCACGCTAGAAGGAAGCATATTCCATAGAGTAGGCACACCCACAGCAAAAGCCCTGGTCCCCATATTAGTATTGACCTTTGGTTCAAAGAGTAAATCAGAAGTAGATGACCGAAGTTGAATAGGTTTTCTTATAGGAGTAAGTAAAGTATGTAAATACGATGGCTGCTTAGAAGAAAGTGCCTGGTAAGTAATGGTACACATCTTAAACATTATACGATATTGGACAGGCAGCCAATGCAGAGACTTTAGAAGCGGCATAGAAGGAGTAAAGCGTGGAGACCTAGTCACCACCCTTGCTAAGCAATTTTGAACACGTTGCAGTTTTGTGATATCCTTAATAGCAATATTATGAAAAAGTGAATTACAATAGTCTAATCTACTAGTAACTAATGCAGTTGCAATAGTCTTTGCAACAGAAACAGGCAAATATCGACGAATACGCCGCAAACCACGAATGTGGTAAAAACATGTTCGACAAATTTGAGAAATGTGTTCTCTAAAATTTAATTTATCATCAAAAATTACTCCCAAATTCCTAGTCGAAACTGCAGGCATAACATGCTGATTGAGTAAGGGTATAGGAAAAAGAGTCTTAATTTTGAATACTTCGCATGCCATTTCTTTTATCCGTTTAACGTGGAGGTGTTCGGTGTTAGCGGTCTTTAAAAGATCATGATGCGTGGATGAATAATCATTGTAAATAAAGCGAAGTGCTCTCTCTTGAATTTGTTCAAGTTTGTTGGTGCTAGATTGGCTACAAAAGTGCCAGATCAAAGGACAGTAGTTGAAGTTTGATGTTATGAATGATTTGAAAATCACAAGTTTCCCTTGTCGAGTAAGGAGATGACCGAGACGTTTTAAGACCGCTAACTGTCTAGCTGACTTTTTGCAGATGTTCGCGATATGTGTGTTAAAAGTTAACGAATGATCAATCTCAATGCCGAGAAGGACAACAGAGTTTTCACAGTGAATGGTAGTGTTTTCAAAAGTAAAATTTGTTATGTCCCTTGTTCCCCTCTTGCCGAAGCTAATTGCTTGGAATTTGGATGGGTTAGCCTTCATCTGGTTTATATTGAACCACTGTAATGTAGAAGTACAGTCTTGTTGCAAGGTGTGAATGAGAGTGTCAGAATTTGAATGAGCATAAGACAGGGTGTTATCATCAGCATAATTGTAGAGAGAGGATTTATCCAAAAAGTGAAAAATATCATTAATAAAAACATTGAAAAGAAGAGGGCCAAGAATAGAGCCTTGGGGTACACCTCTGACGATGTCAGCCCACTCACTGTAGTGAGGTCCTAATTTCACTCGCTGTTTCCTGTTGCTGAGGTACTTACTAACTAAACTGCATGATTTCTCAGAAAGGCCATACACACTGAGTTTACCTAAGAGCAGGCTGTGAGGGAGGCAATCAAAGGCCTTTGTCAAGTCCATGAGAATGGCAGCGACATACTTATGGTTGTCAAGTGCCTTGCGCCAATCCTCTAGTAGTCTCAACAGAGTGGACTGACACCCCATGCCCGGCCTGAAAGCACTGAAAAAAGGGTTGAACAAATTCTCAAAATGAGAGCTTAATTGGGAGTTGATTGCGTTTTCAAATAGCTTAGAGATGAACGGGAGAATGCTAATCGGTCTGTAGTTTTGCTTGTCTAAAGGATCTTTTTTCTTATACACCGGGATAACTTGCGCTTCTTTAAGTCTGTTTGGGAAGGCTGAGGTCGCAAATGAGTGATTTATGAATTTTGCAAGTGGTTCCGAAATTGATTTACTGCAAGATTTTATGATTTTTGCAGGGATGCCATCGACTCCAGTGGCTTTTTTGGGATTAGATTTAGAGATGAAAGTATCTATGCTCTCAGAGGTGACGGGACTAAAATCAAAACCAGTCGGAGCAGGGATGTGAGCTGTAATTGTTTGGATGCTGGGGTGGTTTAATATGTCTTCTGGGATAGGTACAGATGATATGTCTTGAGTGGCATTTACAAAGAACTCGTTTAGAGTACTCGCAACAGATTTGGTTTGATATGATACTATCGTTTTCTGAGAGTAATATTACAGGGTCTTTTAGGAGCCCTTTGTTTGACAAAAATGGTTTTACCGTGGGCCAGAAGTCTTTGGACTTGGGTCCACCGGCACACCTCTCAGAAAAGTAATGTCTTATTGATTGCCGTTTTAGTTTTGTAGAGATTTCTTTTCATCCGGTAAGCTTCCCAGTTGGCCGGAGTACGCCATGTTTTGAATTTGTTGAAACACATTGACTTTTTAAAGACTGCTTTTCGAAGTTTGGAATTCATAAATGGGGTTTGCTTGGTTTTGACTGTTTTCTCTTTGATCGGGGCATGCTCGTTTAAAACATCGGTGAGAAGGACTTCATGAGCCCAGTAGATGTCATCCACGTCATAAAAAACATAAGCAACATGTGAGTTTTACTAATACCTCTGGAACAATCAGAGCAATCCCCTCACAAGAAGCACACCTGCTCAGGAAATAGAACACCATGACAAGGTAATAACACACCTAGGCCATCTAAACAGTGTACAGTGTGAGGTTGTGGATGTTTACACCAGACTGTAGTAGTGGGGGCCTGGCTGGTGTCTGAAGTGGCCCTCAACATTGCCCAATTTGGACAGTGCAGGTGTCACCAGGTAATTGTCTCCAATGAATTGACTTAGGATTTAGTTCATTCAGAAAAAGAGTTTGTTTAATTCAGAGTACATTGAAGTGTCAACCAAATGACATGCAGTGCTCACAGAAATACGGAATAACCAGACCACTAAAGGGCCTTAAAGAAATTCATTGCTAAAACAGCTTTTATGGAAATGTATTGCTAAAAACCTGTATAAAATGAGGTTTTCTTTCAAAATGCAAATATCTATTGCCATGGCACACCGGTGACATGTCCTGCTGGAGTGTCATGGTATTGATAGTTCATAGGTATTCAAGATTATGGTTAAGGATCAAATTTGATTTTAAGATGCAAAATCGGGTTTAAGAGATTTTAACAATGTTAATGAAATGGTGATTTATAGATGATTAAATATGTTTGATCTTCTTCTTAGCTTAATGCGCCAATGTCTCCCTCCCTCCCTCCCTCCCTCCCTCCCTCCCTCCCTCCCTCCCTCCCTCCCTCCCTCCCTCCCTCCCTCCCTCCCTCCCTCCCTCCCTCCCTCCCTCCCTCCCTCCCTCCCTCCCTCCCTCCCTCCCTCCCTCCCTCCCTCCCTCCCTCCCTCCCTCCCTCCCTCCCTCCCTCCCTCCCTCCCTCCCTCCCTCCCTCCCTCCCTCCCTCCCTCCCTCCCTCCCTCCCTCCCTCCCTCCCTCCCTCCCTCCCTCCCTCCCTCCCTCCCTCCCTCCCTCCCTCCCTCCCTCCCTCCCTCCCTCCCTCCCTCCCTCCCTCCCTCCCTCCCTCCCTCCCTCCCTCCCTCCCTCCCTCCCTCCCTCCCTCCCTCCCTCCCTCCCTCCCTCCCTCCCTCCCTCCCTCCCTCCCTCCCTCCCTCCCTCCCTCCCTCCCTCCCTCCCTCCCTCCCTCCCTCCCTCCCTCCCTCCCTCCCTCCCTCCCTCCCTCCCTCCCTCCCTCCCTCCCTCCCTCCCTCCCTCCCTCCCTCCCTCCCTCCCTCCCTCCCTCCCTCCCTCCCTCCCTCTCTCTCTCTCTCCACCCTATCCATATATATATATATATATATATATATATATATATATATATATATATATATATATATTACATAACATTATATATAATTAAATAACCATAATTATTTAATTTTAATTTATGTCATCCTTCTACAAGTTAGTTTTACTATGTTTATGTGTATGGTATCCTGTTACAAGTCAACGACACCAAAACTCCACTACACCAAGACTCACTTTAGGCTAGATTAGTTTGGCCTGTAGAGTTCATTACTGGAGGATGACAAGAAATCCTGTGACATTCCAACATGTCAACTAATAAGCCATTGGTACTAATGATACTGGTCATCAGAATATGTCATTAGCATGACCACTGGCTGGACATTATTAGTCTCCTGCTTACTAGCATGGCAGCCAGTGAATCAGTGCTGGTCCAAATTAACAATCAGCACAAACATGGAAGCTGTGTACTGGGCTGACCACAAGCAGTGGTGGGGAGTCATCTCAGTACAGACTGACAATGACCAGTGCTGCCTTCATCAGCTGATTTCGACGGATCAACCAAAGACTGTATGGGGGAAGATAGCTTTATGTAGACACCCGTCATTTGGACGGGTAAAACCCATTTTGGATGAGCAGTCAGTCACTGGACGACTGGGGAATGGATAAAAAATGAAGGTGCAAACGGAAGAGACTCATCCATTCTCTGTCCCCAACTAACCAATGTTGATGGTGGTTGACCGACAATGATGGTGGTTGACCGACAATGATGGTGGTTGACCGACAATGATGGTGGTTGACCGACGATGATGGTGGTTGACCGACAATGATGGTGGTTGACCGACAATGATGGTGGTTGACCGACAATGATGGTGGTTGACCGACAATGATGGTGGTTGACCGACAATGATGGTGGTTGACCGACAATGATGGTGGTTGACCGACAATGATGGTGGTTGACCGACAATGATGGTGGTTGACCGACGATGATGGTGGTTGACCGACAATGATGGTGGTTGACCGACGATGATGGTGGTTGACCGACAATGATGGTGGTTGACCGACAATGATGGTGGTTGACCGACAATGATGGTGGTTGACCGACAATGATGGTGGTTGACCGACGATGATGGTGGTTGACCGACAATGATGGTGGTTGACCGACAATGATGGTGGTTGACCGACGATGATGGTGGTTGACCGACAATGATGGTGGTTGACCGACAATGATGGTGGTTGACCGACGATGATGGTGGTTGACCGACAATGATGGTGGTTGACCGACAATGATGGTGGTTGACCGACAATGATGGTGGTTGACCGACGATGATGGTGGTTGACCGACAATGATGGTGGTTGACCGACAATGATGGTGGTTGACCGACAATGATGGTGGTTGACCGACAATGATGGTGGTTGACCGACAATGATGGTGGTTGACCGACGATGATGGTGGTTGACCGACGATGATGGTGCTTCACCAATGATGATGATGATGGTTGACCAATGATGATGCTGCTTCACCAATGATAATAATGGTGATGAACATAATGACATAGCATAGTCTGTCATGACATGACATAGAATAGCCCTACAATCAGACTAGGATGGTATCTTTCACAATGATTTTTCCAAAAAAATCAGTTTTGTTAATTAATAATCTCTTCTCACAATGCCAGAGCTCTGGGACTGAGCTACATGACTTGCAATTATTAAGTGCAAAGGAATGGTTCAAATTGCAGTGTATTCATGTCATAACATACAATTTATGGATACTCCAGGAAGCTGCCACCTGTTCTTGGGTGTGTTTAGCTCCATCTGCAGATATATACACATTTTGCTGGTTAAATTAGGTAATCTATAAAAATGCATAACATCAGGCTGACCTTGCATATAATTCAGCATCGGATATAAATTGTAAGCACCGATTAAATTCCTTTGACATCAAACACAATTGATCAAGATGACTGGCAGTTCTCAATGTGGTATACCTGAGTGCGAGACAGGTCAGATGCTTGTATATAATGAAACTATACAACTCACCATCAAAATACTTCGTAGGACAAACCTGGGCCTACATGTGACACACACACGCACGCACGCACGCACGCACGCACGCACGCACGCACGCACGCACGCACAACCGGATCAACAGCTTTAACAAAATTGACATCCAAAGTAAAACTCCCAGGTGGCTACAGGCCAGTGCTCAAGGAAGCCATGGGGTATAAATAAAGACTGGCTACCTATGTGTACCAAAACGTCTGAGACTTATGTCAATTTTAGTTTTAATTCACAAGGCCTGCATGTGTAATTGTGTATGCACAATCAAAGTTGTTCCATTAATCTAATGTAATATCTTCCTATCAGAGAACAAATATCTTTCGTTAATACAACCTTTACAAAATAATGCTTTTCTAGCTTCAGTGGAAATCCTTGTCAAATTCCTAGAAATTCTGACAAGCTATATAGCCACTTTACGATCACAATCATGTTTCAAATGACAGTCCTAGATTACCTGCCTAATGCCTATATAGTGTATATGTTCAATTGTCATGAAAGCTAATTATTTTGTCACCATTTAGTCCCTTAGAACAAAACAACTGTACTACAGTCTTGTTAGATCAATTACTTTTCGGAACATATATTTTATGAATTAAAATAACATAGAAAAGATAACTACCCAGTAGAAAATGTCTGGGAATGGTTACATCTGAGCTAACACTTGTACAATGTACACTGATTCTGCCGGGAAAGATACCAGACTTGTTTGCTAACTGAATAGACTGGCTTACTAACTGAATCTAATTCAGTTCCCATAGGAGGTGGATGAACTACATTTGACAAGGGCATGGCGATTCTTATTTGACAGACGACAAAATCGGCTGCAGTGGAAATCACAGAATATTGATGTTCAGGGAACTTGGTAGAAGGATAACATGTGTTTGTCACAGACTGGCGGAAAGGTCACCAAGTATGATATAAAGTAATTTATCAAGCAGGTTCAGATGACCCTGACCACAATAAGTATTGATTATGTGTACACCTGTAGGTCGTTTCTAAAAATGGAGCATTTGGATCATGGTTTATTGGCAACACTCATCACTCATCAGTGATCTATTTGGCTTCTCAAGCTCATCTACTTAGTACTTATAATATTCTTAATACTCCTCCTTTTCTATACAAGTACAGGTCTGTCCATTTCTAACCTGCAGCTCCAATATTGTTGTATTAATAGTTCCGATAAAGTTATTTATATAAGTTGTGTCCAATTCGTGAACACAACTGAAGTATTACCAACATTATGCACCTTTCTTCCATTAGTAAACTACAGTTTCCATCATAAGGATTTGATCTTCTTAAACACACATACTGGTACTTACATTTTACAGTAACTATTTACAGTCACATGCTACACATAAAATAAACCAAGTGTAGCTGCTTTGATTTTATGTAATTAATTTTAGAATTTATTTATTGGATCAATCCCTGTGAAAGAAGCATCACAATACGGATAATGATTTTCTGGTTAAAAAAAATTCACAAATTGAAAAACTAAAAATGGCTGAAACTGAATCTATATAATATCCATTAGACTACACCCATGACACCACTAGTTGCTCAATTCACATGGTGGTTCATCCTGCTCTCTATAGGTCAATGTTCAGTTACTGACAGTGCATGACTAATTCCCATTTTGTGTGCAGGAGTACTTGATTAATTGTCAGGCAGATGCTCCTAAACAATACATCTGATTTTCATTAATGATTGATCCCAATTAGTCAACAGCTCCAGCTCAGCAACAGACATATTGATGTTAAACTGTGGCCGTATGATTCCATTACAGGTTAAGCACAGTGGCCTCGGCTGTAATAAAATATACATATTGATCACTCACTGGGGTACAGATCACATTTTATTGGCAAACTGTTATTATTAAAATTGCACACCAGTATTACTGTAATTAAATTTAGTTGTATTTGTGTAAATTCAAGCAGTGTATGCGTACAAATTTGCACATAATATATACACTACCATTTGTATATATCGCAGTATACTCCAAAAAAGTACATGCATGCATATTCACTGTCGACAATATGCATGTCTGTTATCTAGATCCTGTTATCTCTAGATCCTAATCATCCTATTATATTACTACGTTAGTTATTTAATAATGCAGGCAATACTTAGACATCACAAATATATATGTAATTACATGCTCCCCTCTATATTATCACAGCCTGGAGTTTTGCAATAAATTTCTGTATGAATTAATGTAACTGTAAATGTCAGTATTTTTAAACCGAACTGACTTGCTGATTAATTTCTATTTTGTGACATTCTTATTTCAGACATTGAGAATTATATATAATTCAACTGATAATCTGATATATATATATATATATATATATATATATATATATAGGGCAATTCCACGGTAACGGAATTACAATTCACAATATTTTTTGGTTTAAAATGGTTATATTTTCCCATTCAACATGTATCTACAAAAGAAACTTAAACATGGTTTGAAGTCCACACTGTACCCTATAAGTACCAGTGGTACCTGTTAAGAAATGTAAAATAATTACAAAATTATGGCTGTTTTAATTTTGGTAACGGAATTACTCAGAGAATTTGAACATCAGTTTTTATTAAATGTCACCCTATAAGTACCAGTGGTACCTGTTAAGAAATGTAAAATAATTACAAAATTATGGCTGTTTTAATTTTGGTAACGGAATTACTCAGAGAATTTGAACATCAGTTTTTATTAAATGTCATGACATATCGTCTGAAATCTGCAATCTACCAGGGCCAACAACTAGCATTAATAAATAGACATATAACATGACCTTGTATTGGATAGAATTTTACTCATGATATATGTACTGTTTTTTATAGTGACCTGGTTTTGATCGGTAACGGAATTACATGCAATAGTAACGGAATTACGAGTCTGACTATTTTTGGAATAAAACATTAAATAATAATTGATGCTCATTTTTTCTTTTCTGCAAGATTACAGAACACCATAACTTCATGTTCTACTAAAAATAACAATTGTACTGGCCAATAATTGTACACACAGTACAGCGATGTATTTCACATTTAACTCAAAATCAGTCGAAAGCAGTTATTGAACTCCAGTCCATCTGTGGGTCAGGGAGGATGTTAATGTCACAATCTTTATCAGTAAAGGCAGTCAATATATCTTCAACATCAGGCCACATAAATTTACATAGTTCAACACACTTCAAGTAATTTGTCACCTTAGTTTAAAAAAAACGGGAAGAATTTTTTTTTTTACAACCATCCAGTTTAAGTCCAGACATTTTGGCAAAGTCTTTTCTGTATTCTCAAGTTTGATTACCCATGCTGTTGTCTTCTTTGTCATCTTCATTATTTCAGTGTTTTAATTTTGAAGAAGTTCCTCATGGATTATTATTTCACATGGTTTTGTATAACAGTCACAAACAATGTAATCGACTACCCTCTGACTCTTTGCAACTGCTTAATGTTGGGAATTAGACTGATCTCATTCCAGTCATGAGCTTTATCATTTTTAATTCAACCATGGCATAGTTGATGCATCCATGTAAAATATTCTGACAGGTCCTGGCAGCAACTTTGTTAAACTTATATTGGATGTGATCACGCGATATCACTCCAGAGAACAATTGGAGTCATAGTCTTGGACAATAAACCTTAGCCATGTGGTAAAGAAATACTGTGTAGAATTTCTTTGAAAGTCCATGAACACATTCTGCAACTGATCTTTGATAGACAATCTGGCCTATCTTGTAGATTTATATGGATCACTGCTGCCATTCCGTGTAGTATCACGTTTTTTTTACAGATAGTACATGTTACAAATAGTGCATGTTTCTGAATCCATGGACAGTTTTCATAAAGTCCAAAGATTCCATTCATATTAAACTGAAACATTGTCCCAGTGCCTGTGCTGACCTCTAATGTACTTAGGTCCCATTATTAGTTTCTTATTATGATTTATAGTGCAAGAGAAAAAAACTTGTAATTCTGTTATTGTAATTCCGTTACCAAAATGTAATTCCGTTACCATGATTCCCGCAAGATGAGAAAAGACACACATAAATTGTGTACTCTCACCTATTCGTGGGTGTATCTAATAAGAGATTTTCAAGTAACTGTTAATTTTGATCACTTGTTGGCTCTCAGGAAAACTTTATGTACTTTTTCGGTAACGGAATTACATAATAAATATATAAAAATGTGTGACTACCCATATCAAAATACAGCTTATGCTGTACAAGTTGCTTTCTGAATTTTGAACACGTACAGTATGAACTTTGAAAATCTATAAAACAAAGGTAAATTAGGTAAGAGTTAATGGTAAGATGGGAGGGGTTTCTGTTGGCCCTTGTTTTTCCATTAGTTTGACTGCTAAGAATTCACTCCAGTAGAAACACAATTAAAAAATATTGTGAACTGACAGCACAATTTTGTTACTTGGGCCTGAATTTTACGTATGTTTTACATCAGTGTTACAACTTTTACACTGTTTCAACAAGATTTAATTTTTAGCAGTCTGGGCTCTCCAATATGGAATTGCCCTATATAAATATATATATACATATATATATAATATATATATATATATATATATATATATATATATATATATATATATATATATATATATATATATATATATAATATCAGTTAATCTATATATAAATATAATTTTATTTTGTTTACAAGAATTTGTAATTTTGTTAGCAGAATTATGATTGTTTCAGATGCTATGCTATTGATCCTGTTTCTGGGATTTTCTGCTAACAAAATTACAAACTTGTAAAAAATAAGATATCACACGAAAATGTACTAGTAAACCCATCAGTTGTCTTAAATTGAGAATCCAACAGGACATTAATTTTATACAGTCAACAGTAGTATTCAGTAACCATCAGATACTTACCAGATACTATGTATACTATGTACTATCACTACTTATATACAGGAAGTCCTTGTTTCTTAGCTTTGGTCGGATTAAATCACATTTAGCATACGTTCTGTAAATCCACTAAAGTATATTGTCCCCTGAGAAAATGTTATGTTTTCTTACTATCCAATCTAATATTGTATTTAATCTTACTGCGGGTGCTATTCTGGTTGACTATCTTATCCTAAACAAGTGTAATAAATAGAAAACCACTCGGGCATTGTTCATATACACATGTTCACAACTGTGGTTTCTCAGTGCTATGGTGCAGACCGCAGACCTAGTGTACAAGTGACAAGCTCTGCAGTTGCTGCTTCATGCTGCAACTGATTGGATGTGCCAATTATGTAGACCTATAACAATTGTTATCTACATAATTATTATGAATGTGTTCTTATTAATAAGACCAGAACATAATAAATATTGCCATACAGACTTGCCATTGATATGCACATACACGTGTATGTACAGACAATACATTTCACATTTTTATAGTAAAACCGAGCAAATGAAGTGCACTTACCCGACTATCATTGGCGACCATCTCTAAAAGGTAACCCGGGAGAATATCTGCTCTCATATTGACATCCTCCAAGGCCATATCGACGGCAGGGCGACACCCCTTGCCCCCTGCCCAGCCCCCTGTCATCGGGAATATCCCACCAATATACAGCTTACTGGATTTCCCCAGCGCATGCTTGTTCCTGTTGTAACCTTGCCAGTGGTCTTGCACTTGGTGGTTCCACGACTCGATCCCGACGACACTGACGGATAGCGCGAGTAGCAAAAGGTAAGCACACTTAACCGAGACGCCATAAAATTTGTCGTCCATCGTGAACGAAGCCCTGGTAATGTCACGACTTCACGAGCATTCATACAGGCAGTAGCCGTAGGTGTCAGCGACGCTTTCAGTGAAGACGCGTCGAGAGATACCGCCCATCTAATGGCATCTACGCACCGCCGAGACAAGCCGAGGACACGGCGATCAGCCTCTTGCCTCAGCGAGAGCCGCCGCGAGCTGGATCAATCATAAAAAATAAACTTCATCATACGCAGCCTAGATCGCTTCAAGCCGTGCAGCGCGTCGATAATGAATTACACATGTGTGTCCGGCGCGACGCGCATGAAACTTTTATACGCGATCACCTGTCCTACAAACGCTATAACGCTATTGATTACTTTTCTAGGAAGGCGCCGTACCGCGAACTGATGACCGGCGGCTGCGTAAAACGTCATCAAAGTTCGTGCACCGATGACGCGGCTGTTATTGCGCAGTGTTTGGGAGAGGTTTGCACGTGTTTTTGTTTTCGTGCACGCTGTCGTTGCGTGTACTTCTCTTCATCGAAATGATGAGGTATTGCAGCATTCAAGAATTCATTGTTTCGTCAAAATACACTAATTAAGCATAAGGACGTTTAACGATAATCAGTCACATCAAAAGAAAACCGTTTTCTCTGATACTATCGCCGCTAAATTGTCCGGTTTTCGGCAGAACTCGCTCACTTAAGGCCACTGTATGCAACTGTATAGTGTATGAGTATATCGGTATTTTTAACTGGCAACAAGTCCTAGGGACACATCACGCCAGTGCGCATAGTGGGTCGTCTGACTTAGTTGTTAAAATGGTTGATTAAAGTACTTTGAAATGAGTTTAGTGATCATGTACTGGTACCCATGTACTCATGCAGCTGATTGAACTGGAGCAATGGCAATGAGACCATGCCCATGGCCATGACAGCTAGTATTGGCCCATATGGAGTGAAAAACACGCTCACACCGCCGAGTCACGGTTTTACACAACAGCACGGGATTCGAACCCAGTTTCTCTTAGACTTAGTCGAGAGTCTGAAGCTCTAGCCAATGTACTATATAAAAGATTGCTAATAGTTCAACAATGAATACATTTGTATTTTTTGTTCCCCTTTCTAGTGAACCAATACCTATGCTGTCAATGTCTGCCATGTGTGAAGTCTGCAAGGAGGCGGCCTTTCGTTATAAATGTCCTCGTTGTCTGAAGAAGACTTGTTGTCTTGCGTGTGTGAAGCTACACAAGACGAGAGATGAGTGCAGCGGTCTACGTGACAAGACCGCCTATGTCGCTATGAAACAATTCTCAGAGATAAATCTTCTAAATGGTATGTTTTCTGTCTTCCCAGCAAATAACGACCCGTGATTTCACGTGTTCTGTAAGTGAATTCACGAGTTCAACGTGTTTCCGTACATTAATTCACCGGATTCTGTGAACAAATTTGGTGTTTACCGTGAAATCATGACTTTTTCACATGATGACACGTACCAGTGAAAACGTACCAGTTCTGACCCAGTACGACTCGTGTCAAACTCATTCAAAACTGACGACAACAGGCAGAATATGTGTATTCACATGAATACACAAGAAAACACGTACTGCTGGAGCGGTACCAATTATGAACCAGTATTACTTGTGCCATATTATTAAGTTCGCTTTTCTAGAACAGATGCCAGTGTTGATCGTTGTAATGCTTCATTTTTTATAAAGCATCTGCTGCAACTTGGGATTTTCCAACTAATTTCACTTGTTTTATTACCTCCATATGACGCCAATTTCTCAGTTATTATAAGAGAAATGTTATTGAACACACACACTCAAGTTTGTTCCAAATAAAACAGTCTAGAGGTTGTTGATCTGGAATGCTACAATACATGTTTTTCATTGTGGGTTCCAGACTATAGATTCCTCGAAGATGTTATCAGAAAAGCAGATACGGCCTCTCGTGACACAGCACCTAGGAAACGTGAGAGGTCAAAGTTCGTAAGTACAATTTGACCTGAATATTTTTTGTACTAATAAAACATTTTTTTTCGCACCTATGTCTTCAGAAACATAAGACTAGAGGCAGACATCAGAAAAGGATGTGGCAATGTCAGAATGAGTAGCTAAAATTGTCGCCAGATGGAACATAGTAATCTAAGATATGGAAGGAAACCAGGGTGATTTAAATTATGTATAATTATTTGGTTGCTGACAAAAAGGCAAGTTTCGTCTTTTGGGCTGAAGAATAGTCAAGTAATAAGGATTAAATTAAGGAGTTCATCCTAAGGAGTTGGTTGAGCAACCAAGAAATTCCTAGTTAAAAAATCTCAAATGTTTGCTTCAACCTTAATAGCAAAAAATATATAAGAATCAGTTGATTGAAGAAATCTGGTGGGTTTCTATATAGAAGGCAGTAATGAATTATATAATTGTGGACGTTGATTACATGAAAATACCTTTTAAGGGATACTTTAGTATTAATTACTGAACTTTAAAATGGGCAGAATGGCAATGCATAAATTTCAGAAGTGCCCCTGAATAAGAATCACAAGAAGATGGTATTATCGTCACCAAACTATTGTGTATACATTAAGTCTTTGATGTTTCCCGAGCTAGATGTTGCATTTGGTCTTATGTAAAATATTTCTACAAATTGATGGAGTGCTCCTTTTTTGTACAAAGAATTGGATGACTTTGTATTACCTAAACCAGAATTACAGTATACACTGTATACTATTGCTGTTATGGTGTACATAACAAACTCCTTCATGTAGCATAATTTTGTGAATGACCGGTGACAGACATTATGTACAATGTATGTAAAATTAATTAAATGTATTTGAACTGTTTTGATATATTTTTTGTAGGAAGACTATTATTTGAGTATTTCCTAAAGAGTAGTATTTTAGTATTTCCTTAAGAGTAGTATAACTATTTGAGTATTTCCTAAAGAGTAGTTTTTGAGTATTTCCTAAAGAGTAGTATTTGAGTATTTCTTAGAGTGTGTAGCCTCTAACAATTTCCTCCCTTCTAGCAAACCATGATGATCCGAGAGGCTCGTAGACGGGACGTCAAGTTGAGGATCATGCCCCAGGGTTTCAGCAAGCGGAAGGCGAACCAGACCTACTTCCACAGCAAGTATGTCAACTTCTCTTTAGCAAGCAGTCTAAAGTGTGTCCACTTAGATATTTGCTTTGCTTCAGAACTGGTTTCCTGGCTATTCTGTAGCTGTGTACCAGGCAAACATAACTGATCCATGAATGATCCCCTACGCAAAGTGTGGAAGTTACTCGAGTCTATCTACTATTTAGCAATGCACAGTGCAAATACCCTCCTCAGTTTGAAGATGGATAAACAGCTTCTGGGATCGCAGTGTAATGTCCCATTTGCCCAATCGCACGAGCTGTTGAATTTTGTGTATTAGAATATCTGCTTCTATATCCCCAAAACTGCATGTAACACGAGCAGCGTGTGGCTGAAACCACCGGAAATGGTCACATGACTGGAGGCGAGTCACACGGCTAGTGGGTGATTTCATTGCCTCAGTTTACATTCAGAGTTTTGCAAATGGATCAGCCAGGGGTACTTCAGGCTGGCACTGATGTAATCAGCAGCAGCGACCCCTGTCATGCGAGGAAGACTGATACTGTCACTAGTGTAACAATGATGATGACACTAGTGCAGTTATTAAGATAGTAACATTATCCCAATAGTCCACCCGTTCTGTGTCATTATATAGATCAGCCTGGATTTTATGGTCAAAATCCTTGATTAGAAGCACGCCCCGGAAGGGCTCAAACAAGCAGAACTTGCAACTATAGGCTGTTACTGCCCCCTGCTGAGTGTTAAGAACAGTACAGTTTCTTGCATGCAGTAGTCAGTAGAGGGCAGCACCAGCCACACGCTCACTGCTCCACTGTCTCTGCAGGTGGCAGCAATAGCAGTTGTCATGACAACAAACAGGAAATTACTATTGAACTATTGATAGTGTTAATGATTAGAACAAAACCATTTTATTATGCCATTATCGCCTGCTTTGATCTGCGGTGTTTCATAATATATAATTAGGCTTATCAATATAACTGTTATTGATGTTTTAGTTAAGGCTGTTATCAGGGGGCTTTAAGTAGAATGTAATCTGTTTCATCTAAGATTTGCGCTATTGATCAGTGTCATTGAAAACGTGCTGCATATAAATTATATCACACATAGATCTACAGCTAGAAGCCCAGAGCCAAATAAACTTAGAATAGTCAGACGAAATATAACCGGCCACTGTTAATTTGTTACTGGTCACACTGGAGTCCCTTAGATATGAGATGATGAACTGCTTTTATTATTTGTAATTTTTCTTGCTGTGATAGGTAAATCTATTCCTTTTAATCAGATCTAATTCTTATAACTTGTTTTTTCTGTACTCGCTTGTACAGCATACTGTATTTATTTATTGTTTTCTTTTATCTCTCGAACATCACAAAATCTTACTCTTTTACAAACGGCAAACAGAAGCTAAGTAAAACATGAACTAGATGCGGTGCATTTTCATTCCAGATCTAAGAAGATGCTGTGGCATATTGAATTTTATTTTCCACATGCAGCAGCGAAGTACACAGACAGGTAAGTTCACTCACTTTTACAACTTTTTGAAATGTGTTCTCATTCTGATTTATTTCTGTAAATGTTAAACAAACTTGTGAGCTGAAAATACCATTGTGCTGCGGTGCTTGTTTTTGGAAATGAACATTCCATTGCTTAAATAATAACCTGACACTATAACTACAATTAAACAAATTATTAAATATAGAACAGTTTTCTCAAAATCATTTCATGCATAACCTTTCTCTGCAACCTTAATAAATTGTAACCTTTTGCGACAACAGTCAAGAATGTCGTGTCTGCAGGTTATTCGCATTGTAGAGTGCCAGACTTTCAGTCGAGGGGACGGTGGTTCAATCCCACCTACCGTCGTTTCGAAACTTAAGCAATTTTGTTCACCCCACATTTGCCTGTGTCTTTCAGAAGAGACACTAAAAGCCGGTGGTCCCTTCTATCTGGTGTCTATGCCAGGGGAAATATAAGATCCCACACGGGGGTAAATGTGTAACGTGTAGTGGACTCACAAATTCTCTGCAAAGTATCTGAGAAAAGGAGGATGAGAAGGAATCCATTTTCAACATGGGAATTTTCTGGTGGTTGACTGCAGAGGCCAGTAAGTATCTAGAGTGTCTATGACACTGTAGTGGCTCATCCAAGGCCCCTGTTTCCTTGTCACGTATCTCAGACTCTCAGTATGCCAGTTCTGAGTGCAGGGTTCACATTTGTGTTGTCATCAAATCTTGGGCAGGTGCCAGGTTTATTCATTCTAGGTTGCTTCATTTCACTCAGCTGTATGAATGAATATCTGACTGAGACTGTGGTAGATGTTTGCATACGAATAGTCTTTGTACATTAATTATGACATGGCTGAATACTTCGCTGAGAAATCACCATGGTGTTCAGTTAAACAGGTCCGCCAGGTAATAACGTATAAGGCACCTTACTGTGCTCCGTCTATAAGTACGTACCTGTCCTCATGTGTTGGTTTCTTGTATTCCACCCGTTTCTTCCTCCACCTGTGCCAACTGTTGCACCTGTTTCTTCCTCCACCTGTGCCAACTGTTACACCTGTTTCTTCCTCCACCTGTGCCAACTGTTACACCTGTTTCTTCCTCCACCTGTGCCAACTATTACACCTGTTTCTTCCTCCACCTGTGCCAACTGTTACACCTGTTTCTTCCTCCACCTGTGCCAACTATTACACCTGTTTCTTCCTCCACCTGTGCCAACTGTTACACCTGTTTCTTCCTCCACGTGTGCCAACTATTACACCTGTTTCTTCCTCCACCTGTGCCAACTGTTACACCTGTTTCTTCCTCCACCTGTGCCAACTGTTACACCTGTTTCTTCCTCCACCTGTGCCAACTATTACACCTGTTTCTTCCTCCACCTGTGCCAACTGTTAGACCTGTTTCTTCCTCCACCTGTGCCAACTGTTACACCTGTTTCTTCCTCCACCTGTGCCAACTATTACACCTGTTTCTTCCTCCACATGTGCCAACTGTTACACCTGTTTCTTCCTCCACCTGTGCCAACTGTTACACCTGTTTCTTCCTCCACCTGTGCCAACTGTTACACCTGTTTCTTCCTCCACGTGTGCCAACTGTTGCACCTGTTTCTTCCTCCACCTGTGCCAACTGTTGCACCTGTTTGTTCCTCCACCTGTGCCAACTATTACACCTGTTTCTTCCTCCACGTGTGCCAACTGTTGCACCTGTTTCTTCCTCCACCTGTGCCAACTATTACACCTGTTTCTTCCTCCACGTGTGCCAACTGTTGCACCTGTTTCTTCCTCCACCTGTGCCAACTGTTACACCTGTTTCTTCCTCCACCTGTGCCAACTATTACACCTGTTTCTTCCTCCACGTGTGCCAACTGTTGCACCTGTTTCTTCCTCCACCTGTGCCAACTATTACACCTGTTTCTTTCTCCACGTGTGCCAACTGTTACACCTGTTTCTTCCTCCACCTGTGCCAGTTGTTACACCTGTTTCTTCCACCACAGAGTTGATGAAGACCTGGTGCTGGAGGACATCTTGAAGAAGTTCCTCCACCCCACCGAGTCAGACCCAGTCATCCACCAACACCTGAGGCTGTACTGGAGGGCGGAGGGTGGTGGGGTGAGGGTGTTTATGAGGCAGGAGGGGCTACCCACCAACTGCTGCAGGTAGGTCCCCACTTCTACAGTAGTTAGGGTTAGAGGCCCCAAAAAATTAGCAGACACCAAAAAGTCCTACCCGGTAGACACCTTGCTATTTAATAGAATGGATGAGCTAGAAATGTTTGCTTTGAGTTGCACATTTTTTGTCACTTATCGGTGAATCCTGCCAAGTATCTGAAAATGGTTGACTAAAATTGGCCACGTAGAAATTGGCCACATATAAATTGGCCATAAACCACATTCTGTTTGACAATTTAACTGGCCAATAGTAGTGGCTACCAATAATTTGAACTTATACATGTATGCAATTCATATGTGGGTGTTGTCAGACAAACCACATATCTTGTAATGTAGTCTAACGTGTTTGTCCACTGTCAGGTACGATGAGCTGGACTTGACGTGGACAGTACGAGAGAATCTGACAGGAAAGACTGTCTTCGAGTATCCGACCTTCCACATAGTTCTGAAGGACAGGGCCGGAGACTACGCTGACAAACTGGGTGAGTTTGCATCAGTCACAACGTTTGTTTAAGATTCTAGTTGATTCAAGTATTTTGTAATGTCACTGTACTGTTGACTGATTAGTCTATATATATATATATACATATATATATATATATAATAGGGAGCGGTGGTCGCATAGTAGAGCACCGGACTGTCAATTGAGGGGACGGTGGTTCAATCCCACCTACCGGCGTTTCGAAACTTAGGCAATTTTGTTCACCCCACATTTGCCAATGTCTTTCGGAAGAGACACTAAAAGCCGGTGGTCCCTTCTATCTGGTGTCTATGCCAGGGGGAGTAAAAGATCCCACACAGGGGGTAAATGTATAACCTGTAGTGGACTCACTAATTCTAGAGAAGGACAACTCCTGCGTTAGCCCAAGTTTGGGCTATTTGGAGGAAACCACCTGATATAATATATATATATATATATATATATATATATATATATATGGATACAAAGGTGTGCTTCAGCTAGTCAGCCTTTTACACTCAGAACGTTATCGCCAAGCAGACCTTTCTAAGGTGGCACTAAGATTGTTCACTGCCAGGGTGCTTGTCAACCTCAGTGGTTCTTGTATATCCTAGATTGAGACAGGACTGAAATTAACTTGATATCGGAGTGAGAGAGATACATAGTCCGCAGTGTTGAGAGCCAGGTTTATACACCAAATATCATGCCTGCCCTATGCATGGTCTAACCACTACACTATCACACTACGATGTTCTTCGAATCTTTTGTCATGCAATGTGCAGTATACATCCAGACTGTCAGTAGACGGTGTTGAATTAATATGAGTAATATAGAAGTGCTTCACTTGCTACAAATGGAATGAATAAATGCTCTCAGAATGCTGCAGAGGCCGTTCTCATATTCTATGTCAGGCATTTCTCCGTTTGTTTCTCCACGTGGTTGTATTTAGATGTTTAGTTGACATTTGTGCAGGTTCCATGCATATCTGTCCAAGATCAACATTTGTCATTAGTGCGACCCTGGACATTGCAACCACCTGCACATAGCAAGCGTTTGTTTATTTATCACACTTGTCCATAATGCATTATCTGCCAGAAATATTCAGTATAGAATGTTAATGTTCGATTGTGAAACATCTTGGTCAGATTATTTAAGTCTTCTGTTTGTTTAGTTTGAATGTTTCACAATATCAATACAAATTTACCCTGTTTCAGATCCCAACAAAATCTGCAAATCGTTAACATCCTCTGACATGGCTCCACAGCCTTCTGTGACAAAGGAGTACGTTGACAAAGAGCAGTCATCTAATATGTCACCAGAACATGTTGACAAAGAGCAGTCATCTAATATGTCACCAGAACATGTTGACAAAGAGCAGTCATCTAATATGTCACCAGAACATGTTGACAAAGAGCAATCATCTAATATGTCACCAGAACATGTTGACATAGAGCAGTCATCTAATGTGTCACCAGAACATGTTGACAAAGAGCAATCATCTAATGTGTCACCAGAACATATTGACAAAGAGCAGTCACCTGATATGTCACCAGAACATGTTGACAAAGAGCAGTCATCTAATGTGTCACCAGAACATGTTGACACAGAGCAGTCACTTGATATGTCACCAGAACATGTTGACAAAGAGCAGTCACTTGATATATCACCAGAACATGTTGACACACAGCAGTCACTTGATATATCACCAGAACATGTTGACAAAGAGCAGTCACTTGATATATCACCAGAACATGTTGACAAAGAGCAGTCATTTGATATTTCACCAGAACATGTTGACAAGGAGCAGTTGTCTAATGTGTCATCAGAACATGTTGACAAGGAGCAGTTGTATAATGTGTCCCCAGAACATGTTGACAAGGAGCAGTTGTCTAATGTGTCACCAGAACATGTTGACAAGGAGCAGTTGTCTAATGTGTCACCAGAACATGTTGACAAGGAGCAGTTGTCTAATGTGTCACCAGAACATGTTGACAAGGAGCAGTTGTCTAATGTGTCACCAGAACATGTTGACAAGGAGCAGTTGTCTAATGTGTCACCAGAACATGTTGACAAGGAGCAGTTGTCTAATGTGTTGCCAGAACATGTTGACAAGGAGCAGTTGTCTAATGTGTCACCAGAACATGTTGACAAGGAGCAGTTGTATAATGTGTCACCAGAACATGTTGACAATGAGCAGTTGTCTAATGTGTCACCAGAACATGTTGACAAGGAGCAGTTGTATAATGTGTCACCAGAACATGTTGACAATGAGCAGTTGTCTAATGTGTCACCAGAACATGTTGACAATGAGCAGTTGTATAATGTGTCACCAGAACATGTTGACAATGAGCAGTTGTCTAATGTGTCACCAGAACATGTTGACAAGGAGCAGTTGTATAATGTGTCACCAGAACATGTTGACAATGAGCAGTTGTCTAATGTGTCACCAGAACATGTTGACAATGAGCAGTTGTATAATGTGTCACCAGAACATGTTGACAATGAGCAGTTGTCTAATGTGTCACCAGAACATGTTGACAATGAGCAGTTGTATAATATGTCACCAGAACATGTTGACAAGGAGCAGTTGTATAATGTGTCACCAGAACATGTTGACAATGAGCAGTTGTCTCATGTGTCACCAGAACATGTTGACAATGAGCAGTTGTATAATGTGTCACCAGAACATGTTGACAATGAGCAGTTGTCTAATGTGTCACCAGAACATGTTGACAATGAGCAGTTGTATAATATGTCACCAGAACATGTTGACAAGGAGCAGTTGTATAATGTGTCACCAGAACATGTTGACAATGAGCAGTTGTCTCATGTGTCACCAGAACATGTTGACAAGGAGCAGTTGTCTCATGTGTCACCAGAACATGTTGACAAGTGATTCAAGCCAGGTTACAAGTCTTTCTTATGTTGTTCAGTCTTCCAATGTGACATTTGCTGAGGACTTTATCACTGGTTCAACATGGTGAATCAAAATCTCATACTTACTATTAAAATATGATTTATGTCTTGGTATATAATGTTAATCTTCATTAAATAAATGTCTGTAATGTTCTCAAGTTCTGTTGTTTTCCGAGTGAATTTGTTGCAGTTCATCCCTTTGTGCTTGATATCTTTTTTGTTTCTAGATTGTTAACTTGGGTGATTAAAATTTTTTAAGTAAAGGCAAGTTCTTGTATAGCGCAGTATCCAGTCCTCAGGACCGTTCAAAGCACTTTTCACTTCCCTGACAGACCTGTTCACTCAGACACCATCTCGGCTTCTCTGGAAAGCATCCAGCCATAGCTACAATTAATGCACGAAGGCTGCTCGTACACATGTCTGTAGCCAGGTACTCATTTATACAGCTGAGTGAACTGGACAACTCTCAGAGAAGAACACAAGTGTCATCTAGATATACATTTAATATATATAATAATTATATATACATATATAATATTGTGCAACCAAATCACATTGGTTTGACTAACCACAATTAATGAATTTGCACTATTGGAGACGAGCAATAAGAACACTAAAAAAAGGAAATATCAAACTTGCATCTTGGCACATTTCACCTACAAAGTACACCTGTAATATCACAACTGGGTTGATGCTAGGTTGGGTGGCTACAGGCGAAACATGAAGAAACCTAACACAGATAGGTTTCAAATGCCCGAGACATTTTGTATATTATATTTTACATGTTGGCACAAGTTGGAATAAATCACATAACATAATCATTATCAAAAGACATGTACAAACAACAAAATTAATTTCTAAACACACAAGCAAATCTTACATTTACAAAACATCTTGCATGATGTGTACAAACACATTTTGTGCACACTTAAATCTTCCACACAAACTATGCTCATGTTCAAACAAAAACTTTGCACACAAACAAACCTTGTACATGTACAAACATTACTGACTTTCAAATAAATCACACATACATTGTATAGGTTAAAACAAACAAGTAAAACATTAAAACAAGCCTGGTACATAATAATAAATCATTTTGATGTTTGCATAATCCTTCTACATGTATATGTACAAACTTACTGCACATACAACCACATATTATCCATTTACAAGCAGTTCACTAAAGAAATCTTACACATGCACCATCAAACCGCTATTGAGGTAAAACAGCCCAAACCAGATAGATTACAACCCATTTATTAACACTGAACAGCTAGAAGGAAACTTGGCACAGGCTGAATAAAACAAGCTAAAAGTCAACAAAAGGCAAAAGCCATAAATAGTAAACCATCTACAAAACATGACTCGCTTATCGAAAGCATGAATTTCATAAAACATGATTTTTAGAGCAAACTCGGACAGACATGAGGCAGTAAACTGTCACCATAAAGTTAATTATATATTCATTGTTTGAGTGAACATGACAGAACAAGATTATTAGTTGACTGGGTTTTATAGTTCATTGATTTACCAGACTGTGCTGCCATCTGGTGGTCAGAGTAAAACATACCGGTAGATTTTAAAGGAAGCTTAAAATAGCAACTGAAATAATAATCAGTTCAATTTCTTAGCTGCGAGGGTTAGGAAATGGTTTTTTCCATTGTTCTTATCAAAAATAAATGTGCTTAATAGTGTTTTAATATTCATAATATCTGGGGAGGGGAATATGGCATACAATTCATCCCCGGCCATACATCAAAATTTGTTTAATTTTCGCCTTGCTAATAAGCTACCGAGAGAAAATAAGGTTCCATACAGTACTCGGAAATTATGTCCATATAATATGCAGTAAGGTATAGGAAAGTATTCCCGCAAAAATAACCATCTAATATTTCCGGTAACTTTTGTTCAGTGAGGTTCGCCTGTAAATACAAGTATCAACATTGATCATAGAACAGCTATGTTTTCTGTGTTTGCCGTGTCAAGGTCGTATGAGCCGATCCTGCTACTAGGATTGCCCTTTGTGCTCCAAATCCGCACTGTGTCACGGTATCTGTTTTACCCTGCAAAATGTAAAACATGGCATTGGCAATTCAAAAATTGTACATGATTGTAAGTTTTTAGAATAAGGAAAAATAATATAACAATTGGCAAGTGTAATGATGTTGTGAAAGTTGTTCCTTTTAAGGATATGTTCTTTATAGCATTCACTGTAAAACAAGTAATTTAGCCATTTACTGAGAGTTAAATAAACGATACACCGTGTACATAAAATGCTATGCGTCTTGACCAGCATTTCACAAACTTGTTTAGGTGTGGACCAACATTTTTCCAATTATCTCTCTTTGGGCCAAAGTATTGTTTTGCATAAGCTGTGAAAATGTTTCACTTAATATGCAAAGTGTATTTCATGCTACCATGGACCACATATAAACAGTAAATAAATCAAACCATTTAAACATAATGTAATGTCTGTCTATTGTTCCAAAAATTGGAAAACTGCTGCTTCATTGAAACATTATCACATGTAATGTCATTGGATTGAAAATATATTTACGCTGTTCATTCCTTAAAATTAAAACCTATGTCCGTTAGCTTGGATGAGCTGGTAGTCAATTTAAAATATAATATTATATTAACTATTATTAGGTATATCATTTAAAAAAAATTCATTTGGCCAGTTCAGAGCGATTCATTATATCCAGTGTTTACTGTGTTTATTTATGAATGCAAAAATACCTCGAGAACTTGAACGCATTTTCCGAGAGTGCAATCCCAAACCCTCACTGTGTCGTCCTCACACGCACTGACCAGAAAGAGGCTGTCAGACGAGAATGCGACGGCCTGTACCCACCCCTTGTGCCCTTTCAGGACGAACAGACAGACGGCAGTTCGGGGATTCCACAGACGAATCGTTCTATCCCACGACCCTGAGGCCTGAAACACAATGATGTTACAGTAGAGCGCAATGGCTCCGGGGTAGAGCTTCGGACTCTCGACTACGAGAACCCGGGTTTGAATCCTGTGCTGCGGTGTTAAAACCTTGGGCAACGTTTTTCTCTGGACGCATCGGTGAAATACTTGGATGCGTTGGCGAAATATTTTGGACTCGTCGGCGGAGTTTTGGTCACCTCGGCGGCACAAGATTGGTCGCCTTGGCAAGGGTACCACTTCGATCAATTCAAAACATCCAAACGTTCCAGCCGAAGTGTCCACACTTCCTGCTCACGGGTCCAAAACTTCTCGCCAACACGTCCAAGGTTTCCCGCCGATGTGCCTATTTCATTTTTTCGACGCCTCGGCTAGCCGAGATGGTTACGCTGCCGACGCTACCCGGAACGTATAAAACTACTATGCCACAGTATTTCCACTCACCAACATGTCCTCTTTGGAGAAGGCCACAGCGTGGATGTTTCCCTTGTGGCCATGCAATGTGCGCACATTTTTTGGTTTCCTTTCCTCCCCATTTTCCTCTGCGTCTCCCTCTGGGGCTACAGGGGAGGGTTCCACAGGAACTTCCAGGTTCCACAAACGCACTGTGTAGTCCCATGAACCCGTGGCCTGGGACAGTGAACACTCACTGTTTCATTGTAATTCAGCTAGGATACATACATATATATATATGTGTGTGTGTGTGTGTGTGTGTATAGTACGAGTATGTCCGTCCGTCCGTCCGTCCGTCCGTCCGTCCGTCCGTCCGTCCGTCCGTCCGTCCGTCCGTCCGTCCGTCCGTCCGTCCGTCCGTCCGTCCGTCCGTCCGTCCGTCCGTCCGTCCGTCCGTCCGTCCGTCCGTCCGTCCGTCCGTCCGTCCGTCCGTCCGTCCGTCCGTCCGTCCGTCCGTCCGTCCGTCCGTCCGTCCGTCCGTCCGTCCGTCCGTCCGTCCGTCCGTCCGTCCGTCCGTCCGTCCGTCCGTCCGTCCGTCCGTCCGTCCGTCCGTCCATACTTAGTACACAGATGTCTATGAATACACTTATTTCAGATGCAGTTGTTACAAAGCAATCCACAGATGTCCATAATTTGTAACTGTCTACCGTACCGCAGCTAAAGTAACTAACAAGATATGACATGTTCGTATAAAGTTACTTACAAGATATCACATGTTTGCATAAAGTAACTAACAAGATATCACATGTTCATATAAAGTAACTAACAAAATACCACATGTACGTATAAAGCAACCAACAAGATATCACATGTTCATATAAAGTAACTAACAAGATATCACATGTTCGTATAAAGTTACTTACAAGATATCGCATGTTTGTATAAAGTAACTAACAAGATATCACATGTTCTTATAAAGTTCATTACAAGATATCACGTGTTCTTATAAAGTTACTTACAAGATATCACATGTTCTTATAAAGTTAATTACAAGATATCTCATGTTCGTATAAAGTAACTAACAAGATATCACATGCTCGTATAAAGTAACTAACAAGATATTACATGTTCATATAAAGTTACTTACAAGATATCACATGTTCGTATAAAGTTACTTACAAGCCATTTTTTGGAGAAGGAAAATCCGACTGACTGGACCAAGTTGAGGTGACCTTCAAATGACCTCAATTGTTTTCCCGTCTACCAAACACACGGATGCAAACAAAATATCTATGCCAGATGTTACTACAGGGCAACAATAGTGCCGTGCACTAGTGAAAATAATGATTAATTCTTTATCCACATGGACAAACTGACACATATCTCTGTACTCATAATATCAGTGCTAGAAATATTTGAACGTGGATCACTGGTTGCAAAAAGTAGTACTAAATACATTCTAACAAATCACTCAATAATCAGTGTGTGTATGGGAATAAACTATGCGTGTGTGTGTGTGTGTGTGTGTGTGCATGCATGCATGCGTGCGTTCATGCGAATATGCAAGTGCGTTTTTTTTAATAAATGAAAGAAAATTTACTGTTTGAATTAAAGTACATGTGTATATATGAATACATGTATTTGATATATAAATTATGTATGTATGTATATGCAGTGTTGCATGCCAATTATGTATGTATGTATATGCAGCTTTGCATGCCAATGCAATACACTGCTCAAGAGTCTATGTATTTATGTGCTGGAGAAACAACATTTTAATTAATAATGATACGTTTTTATTTCCAGCCAACTGCTGCCATCTATGTTTATACAAGACAGGAGGGTGTAGACGTTGTTTGAATAATTCTCAGTCGTACCTCAACATCCCAGACAATGGCTGTCCGATCCCAGGAGCCTGAACAGAGCAGCTCCGAGTCGGAGGAGAATGTGAGACACTCTACACTTTTAGTGTGACCTGTGAACAGGGAACTATGACAACAAGATGGCGTCCAGTTTGAATCCATCCTCGCAAGCCAACGGTCATTACACTAGGCTACAACCTCATGGTGGACAATGGCTGCGATACAAAGATGGAGTCAAACGACACCTAAAGGCTACACACATCACTGTAGACACCTGGGAGACTCTTGCACAAGATCGACAACAGTGGAGGCAGGCCATTCACACAGGAAAGAGTCATATTGAAGAAAAGATATCACAAAAATACCAACATGATCACAATCTCCACCATGGCTTTCCTGATGCTTCTGCCCCTATCATCTTCTGTGTCAACTGCGGTATAATAGCATATTGTGCATACGTTTCATGGGATATATTCTGTAGACAACTAAATCATATAAATGAATTTGTGTACAGTTATTTTCCCTGCTGTTTTAATAAATGCTCCTCTCTATCGTTACTCACCTTCTAATATAAACAAACAAGTTCCGTCTCTTGTCCGCCATAGGTGGATTTTCTTGCAGTAGTCTCCACTCGCAAAGTATTTGCTGTTTGGAGAGATGGCCACTGATCGCACAGGTCCTTAGAAATGAAAGAATTAAATTTCCACTGGTAAATACAACTGTATTTATAATAAAACAAATGAATATGTATTGTAGTATAATTTAACTTACTTTGAAGCTAATTTGTCAGGGATGATCGAGTATGACGTTTCAACCCATCATCTATGGGCCTTATTCATGTGAACAAGGCCCGTAGATGATGACGGGTCGAAATGTCGTACTCATCTTCGACAAATAAGCTCCAAAATAAGTTAAATTATACTACAATAAACCATTCTTGGAGCCATGAACAATATACTCAACAAACGTATATGTGTGTGTTTCAGATTTAGATTATTATTACAGCTTTAATTCACTATTATAAGGTAAACATTAATCAATTAAAGTATTTAACTAAATTAAATATATGAGTAATAGAATAGGAATACACAAAAATCTACGGTATGTATCCAATTAATAGTATAATCATAAATAAAGCTTTACTGTTACATTGTATCTCTGCACTCATGACAACATGTTATATAAATACATTTGGTCAGAGTTACACCTCTTACATTAAAGAGTCAGTACTTTTGTTAGACTTTCCTGATTAATCTGATAAGTATTCAACAGTAAGTGGCTAGTGACACAGTATGTTTCTATTATGTGGCAATCAGTGTACTTCAAAGACCTACAGGTGGTCTTACATGCTTGACCGGCCAAACGAAGTGCAACTAACTACCTTTGTGTCCTGGTAGACTGACCACAAAGCGACCGCTGGCCGCATTGAACACCCGGACAGTCTTATCGTCTGAGCCTGTGACCAGCAGCTCAAAGTCTGGCGAGAACGTGGCGCAATTCACCTGGGAAGAGATGGAGTCCGTATTGATAATCTATGATGTGAATGGACTTCCCTATTTACATACGAACATTACTGGCTTTGAACTGTGATCTTTTAGCTATTTATTCAAAAACATCAACCAACTAGACAAAAACATCAACCAAATTGTTACAACAGTATCGACAGTTCTTGACAAATTGTGTATATGGTTTGCTCTAAATAAGCTTTCTTTAAATGTTTCGAAAACAAGCTACATGTTATTTGGTAATTTGAATGCACAGTTTGACATAGCTATCAATGGTATAAGCATTAACAGAGTGCATGTGGCTAAATTTCTTGGAGTATTAATTGATGAGAAATTGAATTGGAAAGATCATATAGCAAATGTTAAATCAAAGCTCTCTAAGAGTACAGCTATATTATATAAGTGTAGCCAAGTAATAGACTCACAGTCTATGCATATTCTGTATAGCTCAT
>OZ024859.1:5478023-5483023 GCA_964017155.1 Oasisia sp. SBJ-2009
GTTGATCATTCATGATGCTCCCGACAAGCCCACTCTCAACGTAATTATTTTTTATGTTGACACTGGATATCTTTTACATTCACCATATATTGCAATTTGCTATATGAACGGCGAAAGCGGCAGATAAGGAGAAAAAGAGTGTCCAGATACACAGATAGAGGGATTCCCAACTGTAACCTAATTAGGTAAATTCGACGTCGATTTAGTACGCGAATGCCTATGACACTAGTCTATGACTATGACCTATATATATATATATATATATATATATATATATATATATATATATATATATATATATATATATATATATATATATATATATATATATATATATATATATATATATATATATATGCTATATGTCCTAAGGCTAAGCCTAAGGCTATGTCTATGTCTATGTGGTACCATAACATGTGACCATGGGCATGAAACCGGCTGTAACGGCGTAAGCTGCATTGACTATTCGCTGTTAGCTGCGACCAGTAGACCGCATAAGACTGCTTTATGAAACTGGCCCCGGGCTAATAGCCTGAGAAGATAAAACTGTTTGCACCCCTGCCAAAACGGGGAAGGGTATATTCCAATAGGCTAGGCCTAGGGGTGACAAGTTATTCTGGTGCAGACATAGTCATAGACTATCTATTAGACACCTCTGGAAGGGTAAAACTAAACGTCTAAAGTAAAGGGTGTATCGTGTGTTATATAAGGCATGGTAGTGGCGATATGACCACTTGTTATGCATGCACTGAGCTAAGTCGTCTCGTTGCGTTTGACGTTACGTCGTCTTCTCGTTACGTCTAGCGTTGTATCGTCACAGTGAGGCCACGTGACCGTCGTGGTAACAGTTTGCCACGAGCAGAACAACGTAGGCATCGTTATCAGCATACGCCGACGCTCACCCTGCACAGAATGGCCAACCACAAGACACAAGTACACTGCTGCAAGTTGGGCAACCAGTACGAACGGGGAGCCAACGAGATGCCCATCCCCAAAACGATAATAGTGAGTATTCTTTCCTTCTTCCTCTTTTAGTCGCCATGTTTGTTCTAGCTAAATACAGGCGACGACGATCATGGCCCCCAAACTGCACGGTTGTTCGTTGTTCTTAGTAGTTCTGTAACCATGTTAACTGACTACCAATCATCCTTTCCCTGCCATTCCTGTTTGGGCCCCGTGACAAACAATTATAAAACTATTACGGCTGCATTTCATATGTTTAAGGGAGGCACAATCTAACGCCCCAATAGGACCGAACTTTGAACTTTGCCCGGCAGCAGGAATAGGTTTATGCCATAAAACATTCAAATTAGAGTAAAAAAGGTAAATTCTTATATAGTGCTATATCCATTCCTCAGGATTGTTCAAATAAAAAAACGCTTTACACTTTTCTTCCCCGTTCAATCAGACACTATTTCAACTTCTCTGGGAAGCATCTAGCCACATGCTATAAAAAGTAAACGTAACTAAATTGCACATTATAGGCGACTAATTTTAATCATCCATACTCGCCCCACTGGTTACGTTGACCCGCACCTACATGTCACCGGGTAATGTAAGTTATAGTTCATCATACGTAGACGTTATAAATACAGGTTAACGGTACAAATACACAATAAATACAAGTAGTGCATGTGTCATTTAGAATATACAATACAACTCTCGTTTCCCGAAACATACATATTTATATTTTATTTTCGTCTTGCGGAGAAGACATTTACATTACGCTGTCAGTCGTACGTTTGTGACGTCATGCATGTCACGTGACACTGACTATTATTACACGTCTTCGTTGTGTCGATTACCTTGAACCTTACGTCTGATTATATCATTTACACGGTAACGTAACATTGATATGTAATATACCAACGACTGAGACATGAATGAACATGAGAAACTCTGAACATGATGGTTTTACAGCGGGGCAGGAACAATCTTCCAGTTGCAATCCGTCAGTAAACAGCCATGAATGCTAATTTGTTCACCGAGGCATTTAAGATAATTTTAAATTAGTGTTACGAATTTGGAGGTAGCTTCTCAATAATTGTGCATGTTTATATTTTTTAACATAGCTTTCTGTGTTTAATTTGCGATAGTTTATTATCTGTCTCGCATTTCCAACTCACCCTTTGATTTTGCATATTTCATTAAAAAAAAAAGTTGTATGAAACGCTATATCAATGTTCATATTCAAACCGATTTTTCGAAATTAATCTAAGCGAAACGCGTGGAAAATCTGAATGGAAGCCCGGTTCCTTATTGTCCGCACGCGACCTCAATGTACGACCTCGTGTTAGAATGGGGAAGGAATATTTTATGTGTCTGCGCAGCGTCCCCAGGGAAGGATTCGGGAAGGAGATTAATGTATTGGGGACATCGCCAATTTGTAGCAAGAACAATCGGTCCGGTGGCCGACGCCAATCTCCAATAACATTTGTCGATTCTGTAGCGGGATTCGGAAACTGTCGCCCACCGGACAATTCTTAGAAACAAGTTATCATTTACATTCACATCCATCGGGTCAGTGCATCGTTACGCCAGCAGAGGGCGGTACTTGTGCGGCCCCACACGAGTCCACTTTACTCGGACGAATCCGGGGTAGGGTCTGGAGAACACGTGCCCTCCTAGTCAGTTTTGCTTATCCCGTAGTTCTTTTTGAATGTGCCCCGATAAATCAATCCCACCTAGAATAATCTGAAGATAGGCGACGAAGCTATACAATTGGAGCGGAGAGGAGTGGATGTTTTAAGTTATCCCTAAGGCGGGGGGGGGGGGGGCAATTGCAGTTTTTTTGTGCCACCCTAGATTACTTTCTTTGGACCCACCACTGGTACTATGTAGTACTTATTAGTGTGGGTACAATATGTGTGCCCGTCACACCTGGTGTTGCTATCCGTCGTAGATTGTGTAAGATTCTTCCGAGATGGCAGGATATAGGGGCCTATTGTAACAGTAGGGCCCAGCACAGTGTTCTGTGTCTGAGCTGGAAATGTGTCAACAATAGACCCTTCACCTACAGGCTGCAGTTGGTGATCACACTAGCATGCCACGTCAACAGCATTTGCACTGACACTTGTGTATGTGCGAATGACATGCTTTTGTCAAGATGGCGGTCGCGCGTATCCTGTCTGGCCGAAGAGTTGACTGTGTCCGGCCTTCGGACAATATACAGGCAGTACTTTTGTGGACTGTTACAGTCCGTCGGAGGTCGCACTAGTGTCCGCACGAGATATGATTAGTGTCCGCTAGGTGGCGTGACGTCATCGCGACGTGAGCGGCTGGAAAAGAATCAGCGTCGACACAATGATGGCGAGGAGAAACAACCAGAAGAAGAGTCTGTCGACGACGTCCGCGAGTTTCTTCCAGTCCTTGCTGTAGTCCGGTTCCTGTTCTGGCCCGGTCAGTTTGTCGTCCTTCTTCTGGTCGGCGTGTTCCCGATGCTCCCCGAGTAGTCTCCGTCGGATCGTCAGCTCAACCATCTCCTCCTCGTCGCCGTCGGTTTTCGACAGCGGCAGACGCGCCAATGGCCGACTCTCCGTCGTCGTCACGTAGCGGTTCGGACGTGATACGTCGGAGGGCGCTGTTTGGCACATGCAGAGCGCCCTGGCGGTGTATTGCAGAACGATGGTGTTGAGCCACGGCGGCACGGGGAAGTCGCTGGTGAAGTGTAGGTTGAGGACGAGCACCGTGAGGACCATGGACAGCGTCGTGATGCCCATCGTACACGTCAGGTAGATCACTGCGGCAGACAGAGGCACACGTCAGGCACGGAGGGACAGAGGGGCGGAAGAGGGAAGATACGGAAGGCAGAGGAGTAGAGTGAACGCTGGGCGGAAGAACGGGGAATGGACGGGCGGAAAAGCGAAGAGTCGGAAGGAAGAGGAATCGCGGGAAAGCTGGGCGGATGAACGGGGGAATGGAAGGGTGGAGATTGAGAGAGTTTATATCGAGACCGAGAGGCCAGGAGTCGAAAGATGGAGGCACGGTGATGCGCTAAGACGGCGAGACGCTGAGACGGTCATAATGTTGAGACGGTGATATGTTAGACGGAGAGAGACAGACAGAGAGACGCATTCATGGAAAGCGGAGTGACGTTGAGACATGATATGGCGATACGTTGATATGTTCGATTGATCGGGTAGACGAATTTAGACACTGTGACGTAGAAACGGTAAGACAGTGATGCGTCGAGACGAAGAGACGGACAGACAGTCAGGTGGAGTAATGTAGACGGACAGACAGTCAGGTGGAGTAATGTAGACGGACAGACAGTCAGGTGGAGTAATGTAGACGGACAGACAGTCAGGTGGAGTAATGTAGACGGGCAGACAGTCAGGTGGAGTAATGTAGACGGACAGACAGTCAGGTGGAGTAATGTAGACGGACAGACAGTCAGGTGGAGTAATGTAGACGGACAGACAGTCAGGTGGAGTAATGTAGACGGGCAGACAGTCAGGTGGAGTAATGTAGACGGGCAGACAGTCAGGTGGAGTAATGTAGACGGGCAGACAGTCAGGTGGAGTAATGTAGACGGGCAGACAGTCAGGTGGAGTAATGTAGAGACGGACAGACAGTCAGGTGGAGTAATGTAGACGGGCAGACAGTCAGGTGGAGTAATGTAGAGACGGACAGACAGTCAGGTGGAGTAATGTAGAGACGGACAGACAAGTCAGGTGGAGTAATGTAGACGGACAGACAGTCAGGTGGAGTAATGTAGACGGGCAGACAGTCAGGTGGAGTAATGTAGAGACGGACAGACAGTCAGGTGGAGTAATGTAGAGACGGACAGACAGTCAGGTGGAGTAATGTAGAGACGGACAGACAGTCAGGTGGAGTAATGTAGAGACGGACAGACAGTCAGGTGGAGTAATGTAGAGACGGACAGACAGTCAGGTGGAGTAATGTAGAGACGGACAGACAGTCAGGTGGAGTAATGTAGAGACGGACAGACAGTCAGGTGGAGTAATGTAGACGGACAGACAGTCAGGTGGAGTAATGTA
>OZ024859.1:5488023-5503023 GCA_964017155.1 Oasisia sp. SBJ-2009
GGTGAAGTGAAGTGACGTGACGTGACGTGAGACGAGATGAGGTGAGAGGAGATTAGGTAACGTAAGTTTAGATAAGGTAAGCATTCATTCATTATATCCAACATTTGCTAACTAACATACGTTGTAGATATGCCTTATATAAATGACAGTTGCAGTATAAAAGAATTCAAAGAGGAACTGAAAAAGGAAATAAACATCACATGCGGCCCGAGTTGTGTATTAGCGCCCCCTAACGATCATGTAAGTTATTATTATTATTGTATCCTGTAAGTTATTATTATTTTAACTCAATTAGGAAGAATTATTGTAAAGCGCCCTAGCACAATTATTTGGATGGGGCGCTATATAAGAAATACATTAGTATTATTATTCATCATTACTGGGAGACAACGTTGACAAAGATCATGCGCATAATTTTGATTATGACGTAGACAAACAGTGACGTAGAGATCCAACGTTAACATACCAAGTCTTTGATGTGCATCAGAGAGAACTGCATCCTGACTTCAACGGAACTAGTAGAGTCTAGCACGGGTCGAGCAGCCGGGTTGTAGCCGTTGAACAGTATCCGCATGAGTCGCTCCTCGTCCGACGGGGGGCGCCTTCGTCGTCGCCGAGATCTGTCTACAAAACGGCCAAAATCAGCCGCAAAATCTCTGCTTCAAACTCACTTTATGTGTTTCTCATTGTGTACTAACATGCCTCAAATACTTGAATAAAATCTTGAAGGTATTCTGCCGGCCCAAGTAGGTTTAATAGCTCTGAAATGCCGATAGAAATGTTAATATTGCGCATATACCAACATATTATGTGGAGAGAATCGCTGTTTATGGAAACGAGGCCGATTGTGCTTTAAAAAAAAGACTGGTTTAACGAATGTCCTGCTAATAAGCGGCACTCCAGTCTTTATATGATGATTCCATGTAAATGGACACACGAGGTCGATTTCTAACAAGGTTGTCAAATACTGAGTATAAACTCCACACGGGAAAAGTACACATGATGCTTATGGCCTGTAGAGAGTCATGCATATTTTATCAGTGTGACATCCGCCATATTGATGTGTCAATTTTGTTTTTAAACATATTCAAGCTGCTGTCAGCAATCAAACAGGCGGTAGAACTTTACGATAAAAACAAATAATGGACAACGTTTTTAAAATTGACAAACACATCCAACCATGTGGACATAGCGGTCAATGTGATGGCTGCGAACAGTTGTTGATGTAAGACCACAATAAGGTTCTCGTCCGCCATTACCCATGACCAAAGAGTACCGTATAGAAACAGCAGTATGCAGGTTGTCTGAATATCTGTGAGCACATATGTAGCGTGGAGTGAGTAGACATTATGTTTTTGTGCAGCGTGGCATCAGAGCTGTCAAATTATGACAGCTGTCAATCGGTGTATTTTTGCGTATTAATACAGTTGTCATTTTGCTTGGTGATGTAATCAGGGGCAACCCGTGGGTGGTTCAAGCAAAAATGAAGGGGTGTAAAGTTGGAAAGACGTTTATGGGAGCCCGAGGTGTGAGAATTTCACGAATGTTTCACAGAACGTCTTGTAAATATGCTGTGACATTATCAATAACAGAGCTCTTCAAGTTTAATAGGAAATGAAGGAAACGTTACAATGGTCGCCTATGGAAAATGCAAATGTGGTTTGACTCCTGTTTACCTCTTCTTTCCGGGTTGGGTCGGTGTCTCGGCTTTGACCGCTGCACGCGCACGCCAACGGCCGGCGACACGGCGTCGTAGCTGACCGACCGAGTGTGGATACGCGGGGAAGAGGCCACTTCCTCCATGAAGTCGGTCGTGTCGTACATTAGTGTCTTAGGCGACGCCGTTTTTAGTACTTCACTAAACGAGTCTGTGAAAGATTCACTGGTGTCCCTGGCGCGCGTTCTCGACCCGTTGTTCGGAAAGCTCACTTCCGCCATGCGCGTTGAACCCGCAAATACTTCCAGGTCGGGCGTGGCGTCGGAATGAGGTTTGTTGGTGGCGTTCCCTGTTTCAAATGCGAACGATGCAACTGCAAGCAAATTGACCAATATGAGACAACATTCTATAGATTTGTCTTTTATAGACAATACCTTTCCGCGCTTGGACTATAACTGTATTATAAATTTATTGTTTTAAGAATATTTTATTATGGTTATGATATGTTGTTATAGTGGCAGTGCGCCCCAGCTTTGTAGGTATACGTAACGATTTGCAGCTTTAACAGCCCCAAAATACGAATTCGGGGGTGAAATTCAACCTGAAGAAATTGAGAAACGTGGATAACGGAGACAGAGCAGTGAGAGCGCCACACGCAGTTGAAGACGTCGCCAGGACTCCACGCCGGGCAGAACTCATAGCTCGGTCGCAAAAATTGCTGGATGTGGATGTTATGCACGCACACATACTGGGTACAAGGACATACACGCACGCACACACGCACACACACACAACACAAACACACGCACGCACACACGCACACACGCACACACACACACACACACACACACACACACACACATTATTTTACATTACTCGAAAGAAAGCAATTCTATTGCTTTGTGTACTAGCACCTACGAAAATTACCTTCATCATAGATGACCAAGTACATCTTAATGAAAGACATCCTAAAATATTTGTCGACAGTATATTTATGTTAGGAAGGTAATCGTTAGGAAGTTAAAAAAAAATGTTTATCCGAGTTTAACACTGCCGGTATAATTTATAACGACATTGGTGTCTGCATGATGGCTAACGACACGTTGGTGACATCGATTGACTATTCCCTAAACATTGTTCGGTGTTTCTTTTTATGAAGTTTTAGATGATATTACCAGTGTTGCGCACCGTTTGACTGTTAAAATTATCCGTCATGCTCGTTAATGTGGTTGACGTAAGATAAATTAACAAATCATTTTGTAATATTATTTTTACATTAGCCGTCTATATTGCTATTTTTACCACCCCTTTCTGTTTCTATTGCATAAATTTGATTCTGTGTAGTGTAATTTTCGTTAGCCAATACGTTTTATGTCAAAATACTATGCTTCACCGGTAGCAATAGCGAACTGTAAAATTGAAATTTCCATAGATGACCGCCATGCTTAATCGTTAGGAAGTGAAAATGTTTATCCGAGTTTAACACTGCCGGTATAATTTATAACGACATTGGTGTCTGCATGATGGCTAACGACACGTTGGTGACATCGATTGACTATTCCCTAAACATTGTTCGGTGTTTCTTTTTTTCAGCGGCATCCATACGAACCACCTTTAGTGACATTCACCAACTCCCAGTCAAATCAATATTAACAATAAAACCATCCTCTGAAACGGCAGTAAAGCAAATATATGGGCGCACCTCCTGTGCCGGTTAAATTATATGTCCTATGGATCGTTCAGTGGAATGGCTGATAAAAACATACTTTTACATGTTAAAAGTGAATTTATCAGACATTTTGAGATGCAACACATTTGCTATGTTTTTGTTTCGCAGCGCAGCTAAGAAACACAAAACCTTTCAATTCGATCCAATGAAAAGAATTCTTATGCAACGGAACAAGCTGACAAAGATAAAGATAAACAATTGTTTTGTGCTATTGCGGGACACATTCGCGTGTCTAATATGTATTCATTTTTAATAATGTCTAACGCATTCAAACACACAAATAGGAAAGACAATTTATCTTTACAAAAAACGTGAAGTAGGTCAGGCGTCACGGTGACAAATTAACGTAGCTCACGACTTGAAATATTGACTGAAACAACAAAAATATTTTAACAATGTCTAACGCATTCGAGCACACAAATAGGAATGACAGTTAATCTTAAAACGTGAAGTAGCATCTCACGACTTAAACTATTGAGTAAAACAACTACAATTTGTCTAAGTAAATATATATTTCACAATTATTGCTATAATACAATCACCATCCGGAATTATAAAATGCGGAAGTTTGGCAACAAATCAAATGTGGAGATGCATTGGTCTGTATTGTAACAGAGTAGAGATCATGTATGTAGCGTGAAGTACCAAGTCGTATTCATCCCTAAAATAGACGTTTCCACGAGCATGTGTTGAAATATGTTTTGCAGATATTATTTCCAATCAATCATCGTCGTCTTTCGGCCGTGAATTCCTAATTCGAACTGGCACTCTGATCACCAACCCACAATGTGCCCTGTCCAGTGCATCCATCTCCACAAGCTTTCTCACCTCCATGTCTCTCCTCACCATGACACTGTATCCACTGTGTCCCCATCAATAACCTCTGTCACCTCCATGTCTCTCTTCACTATGACACTCTATCCACTGTGTCCCATCAATAACCTCTGTCACCTCCATGTCTCTCCTCACCATGACACTCTATCCACTGTGTCCCATCAATAACCTCTGTCACCTCCATGTCTCTCCTCACCATGACACTCTATCCACTGTGTCCCATCAATAACCTCTGTCACCTCCATGTCTCTCCTCGCCATGACACTCTATCCACTGTGTCCCATCAATAACCTCTGTCACCTCCATGTCTCTCCTCACCATGACACTCTATCCACTGTGTCCCATCAATAACCTCTGTCACCTCCATGTCTCTCCTCACCACGACACTCTATCCACTCTGTCCCATCAATAACCTCTGTCACCTCCATGTCTCTCCTCACCATGACACTCTATCCACTGTGTCCCATCAATAACCTCTGTCACCTCCATGTCTCTCCTCACAATGACACTCTATCCACTGTGTCCCATCAATAACCTCTGTCACCTCCATGTCTCTCCTCACAATGACACTCTATCCACTCTGTCCCATCAATAACCTCTGTCACCTCTATGTCTCTCCTCACCATGACACTCTATCCACTGTGTCCCATCAATAACCTCTGTCACCTCCATGTCTCTCCTCACCACGACCCTCTATCCACTGTGTCCCATCAATAACCTCTGTCACCTCCATGTCTCTCCTCACCACGACCCTCTATCCACTGTGTCCCATCAATAACCTCTGTCACCTCCATGTCTCTCCTCACCACGACCCTCTATCCACTGTGTCCCATCAATAACCTCTGTCACCTCCATGTCTCTCCTCACCACGACCCTCTATCCACTGTGTCCCATCAATAACCTCTGTCACCTCCATGTCTCTCCTCACCACGACACTCTATCCACTGTGTCCCATCAATAACCTCTGTCACCTCCATGTCTCTCCCCACCACGACCCTCTATCCACTGTGTCCCATCAATAACCTCTGTCACCTCCATGTCTCTCCCCACCACGACCCTCTATCCACTGTGTCCCATCAATAACCTCTGTCACCTCCATGTCTCTCCCCACCACGACCCTCTATCCACTGTGTCCCATCAATAACCTCTGTCACCTCCATGTCTCTCCTCACCACGACCCTCTATCCACTGTGTCCCATCAATAACCTCTGTCACCTCCATGTCTCTCCTCACCACGACCCTCTATCCACTGTGTCCCATCAATAACCTCTGTCACCTCCATGTCTCTCCTCACCACGACCCTCTATCCACTGTGTCCCATCAATAACCTCTGTCACCTCCATGTCTCTCCTCACCACGACCCTCTATCCACTGTGTCCCATCAATAACCTCTGTCACCTCCATGTCTCTCCTCACCACGACCCTCTATCCACTGTGTCCCATCAATAACCTCTGTCACCTCCATGTCTCTCCTCACCACGACCCTCTATCCACTGTGTCCCATCAATAACCTCTGTCACCTCCATGTCTCTCCTCACCACGACCCTCTATCCACTGTGTCCCATCAATAACCTCTGTCACCTCCATGTCTCTCCTCACCACGACCCTCTATCCACTGTGTCCCATCAATAACCTCTGTCACCTCCATGTCTCTCCTCACCACGACCCTCTATCCACTGTGTCCCATCAATAACCTCTGTCACCTCCATGTCTCTCCTCACCACGACCCTCTATCCACTGTGTCCCATCAATAACCTCTGTCACCTCCATGTCTCTCCTCACCACGACCCTCTATCCACTGTGTCCCATCAATAACCTCTGTCACCTCCATGTCTCTCCTCACCACGACCCTCTATCCACTGTGTCCCATCAATAACCTCTGTCACCTCCATGTCTCTCCTCATCACGACCCTCTATCCACTGTGTCCCATCAATAACCTCTGTCACCTCCATGTCTCTCCTCACCACGACCCTCTATCCACTGTGTCCCATCAATAACCTCTGTCACCTCCATGTCTCTCCTCACCACGACCCTCTATCCACTGTGTCCCATCAATAACCTCTGTCACCTCCATGTCTCTCCTCACCATGACACTCTATCCACTGTGTCCCATCAATAACCTCTGTCACCTCCATGTCTCTCCTCACCATGACACTCTATCCACTGTGTCCCATCAATAACCTCTGTCACCTCCATGTCTCTCCTCACCATGACACTCTATCCACTGTGTCCCATCAATAACCTCTGTCACCTCCATGTCTCTCCTCACCATGACACTCTATCCACTGTGTCCCATCAATAACCTCTGTCACCTCCATGTCTCTCCTCACCATGACACTCTATCCACTGTGTCCCATCAATAACCTCTGTCACCTCCATGTCTCTCCTCACCACGACCCTCTATCCACTGTGTCCCATCAATGTCTCTCCTCACCACGACACTCAATTGCACCCTCTTCCACAATATCTGTCACATAATTTCTTCAATCGTATTCTTTCGAACTAATCATTCTTAATACACTGCAGATAAACAAGATCGTATTGTTCAGAATGCAGTCGTTAGGTCATAGTTCACCTTGCTATCCTCTATCTTTAACGGACGAGACAGGACATCAAGTTGTACTCGGACATTTATCTACTGGAGAGAACGGTCAATATTGAACGTAGCTATTCCGCCTCTAAAGTGCACACTTATTGGTCTGCCGCCGAAATATTATTTCGGTTATACATAGTGTGACAGACATCCCATATGTTTCAGGTAACAGCTGCACTAAGCAAGATCCAGAACGTCTTGCATTGCGTAGACCAATTCAGCAGGATTCTTTGAAGCACCTTCTGGTGAATATCAGCTTTTATGGCCATAGATAACCATCACTGGCTTCCCATTCAATCATTGATGCTAATGTTTGACACGGTTTGACCAGCTTCAGTGTAGGCCAATGTTCTCAGTGCTGCCTGCCGACCCCACTGTTGACCAGGTGTGAAAAACATTTTGTCTTCACTCCTGAACCAGTTTATGTCAGGCAATGCTTTACCTTTTGTTGGTAATGTTTATGTGTATTTGATTGTATTTACAAATACTTTTCAAATACAGACCACATTTCAAATATAAATACATGCTCTTTTTTATTTTCAAGTCAATTACAAATACACAAAATTTCTGTATTCAAATACAATTACAAATACATATTTGTACCCAACCCTGTCGTGAAATAGAATCGTTACGGTGTAGGCCTATTATAGACGACTCGATGTTTGACGTGGAGATGCCTGGAGACATTCACTCGACGTAGACAGAAATAATGCAACACACTGCATTGTTGCGATAACGTCAAAACACGTTATGCGATATCCGAATCGTACAACTGGTCACGGTCCATTATATTCATTTCCCTGGCAGCCATGTTCACTCTCCAATCGGTCGAACATCAATCAGGTCGACGCGCCTTGTCTCAGAGCCTTGTGTCTCTTATGGCCTCGTTTCAGCGCTATTTTCCTCAAAATTATTTCTCAAGAAGAACTTTTCTTGGGATGCCAGCATTGAAAAATGTTACACGGGTATTAGGGTATTGATAACACACTATGTCTCATAACCCGAACGGTTACTCTTTCGGCAAATGCAAATGTTTATTGATTTATGTAATATAGCGCCATAGTTATACAATAATATTCAGTGGTGCTGTGCAATACAAGTTCATTGAACAGCCGTCGATTTTAGCTGCTATCGCATGCTAACATCTAATCAAAACCCTCAATACGAAGTGAAGAATTGTTCACAGTAGATGGTGCCGCGTAAATACCAATTAATAACTTATTAAAGACTGCGACCGACGTCAATTATACCGTCAGTGTAACGTGGGCTCAGGTTGTAAGATTATTGCGCTGATCGCATCCGACCAAAACAAGTTTCGTCGATACCCGACGATTTTTTAAATTGAAGTGCGGCAGCAATAATAGTTCTTCACCTTATTTTTGGTTGAAAGAAGCACTTGACACGACGACAACAACACTCGTTAATTGGGTACTGTTGACCTTTACGTGAACGCTGTAGAAGGAAACTGATCCTTTGGTAGGACCACCTAAGGGGTTGTCTCTAAATTCTCGCAGTCAGACCAGTTATGCATTAAGCATTGGTCAAAATCCGTAGTTTGCAAGGATGCATGTTCCTCGTTTTTCGTGTATTAGTTAACATAATGCTCTCAATAACACAACAGTATGTCGTCATGCCAAATCGTGTTCAGTAAGTCGTTAACAATTTATTTGGTGTATCAGTCTATTTCTTCTACGGTACGTTGGAATTGTGCGAACTTATGCAAATGCGTGCGTGCGTTTGTGCGCTGGTGTATTAGTGTGCGTCTGTTTGTTCGTGTGTGTGTGTGTGTGTGTGTGTGTGTGTGTGTGTGTGTGTGTGTGTGTGTGTGTGTGTGTGTGTGTGTGTGTGTGTGTGCGTGCGTATATGCGTGCGTGTGTGCGTGTGTGTATGTGTGCGTGCGTGTGTTTGTGCGTGTGTGTGTGTATATATGTGTGTTGTTTGTGTTGTTTGTTTGTCTGCGTGTATGTGCGCGTGCTAGTGCAGGTGTACTCACGCGTCTGCAGGTACACCAGTGACTGCGTGCTTGCGTGCATTCGTGTCCCTACGAATTAAGACTAATGTGCGCGCCTACGCGTATGCATGCTATTCCCCCATACTCGTGTGTCGTTGCATGTGGGTGAATATTACGTAGGCCTACGACCTAAACTTACCGTCGCTGGACCCTGACGGCCAGGATAGCAGCGTCCATAACAGTACCCCGAGCAGGGACTTGGACAGAGAGTCGGCCATGGCCAGGCCCCGTCTCGTCGACACCGGTTCACATCAGACCCTGCAACGAAGAACAGCATGTTTTTGGCGTCGAACCATCGCAGTCTCACAACTCTAAGACTACTGCGCGTCCGTTGTGTTTTATATTCTACGGAAGCTAACGTACACATCAACTTAAGTAAGTCCAATCCACGTATCGATATTGCACCTCAAACGCCGACTGTTGTCTTTTTTGTTTAAACAAAACCGCTAACTTGCACATCAAGTAAGTCCAATCCACGTTTCCGCGTTGCACCTCAAATCAAACGCAGACTATTGTCTTTTTGTTCAATCAAAACGGCAACGGCGTTGCCGAGTGAAAGAGCACCTCTCCCGCTCGCCGTTCCGTTAAACTGAGGCATCACGCGCCAACGGGAAACGTGCACACATTACCCCTTCACACCACTCCGACATTTACGCCCGGGCGGCGTCGCAGGGGAGCGAATCTGCCGCGTCTAGGGCCTACCTGAGGTCGCCGGGGAGGCGTCGTCCTCGCAGCCAGTCGCAGCGGTGTGTGTCCCGCCGAGCGACAGCCGAGTGCCGTCCATCAACCACTAATGCGTGGCTGAGAGTCGCCGGGTCAACCAACGCCGGGAGGCGCGACATTTGCCGCAAGAAGCGCTGTTTTACCGTTCCTTCTTTGCCGGATCTTTATGATGATTGAATCGGCTTTAAGCGCGTCGGCACATAACGTGAGAGCCGGCTACCCACCGTCTTCCATCGTCCCACAGTGCGGCTCAACGTGCCCGAACTAGAAACGATGCAGTCGCCAGTCGATATAAGTAACCGCTTTGAAAATTCGTGGTCCGGCCAACGCTCATAAATGCAGAGACATGCCAGGTTGAAACGGCGAAGTCCAGGCGCTAAACGCAGCCGCTCATCTGCTATAAATCCTCAGTAATTTATTTGACAGAAGCAGCGCAAAAATCGTGTCTTTCGTGAAGTGGAATTAATCACCGATTCATAATTGCGACAAAGTAGCAATAGTATTAAATCTTGTTGCGTTCGGTGAATGGCGGCGATCTTTATTTATGCTAATGTGAATAGATGGAAAAGCGACGCGAGGGTCATATTTCGTAATCAAGGAAAGCGTCCGTGTAGAAAATACCACGAATAAATAGTTGATGAGCAAGTTTACCTTGAGGCAAACGCGTGCCAATTCCTGCAGTTGGAACAGACATGTCGGTGATTTGTGGCAGTTGACGGAGCTACCGCGGTGCAGATGAGTCGTAGGAGAATCAGTCACTGTCACAATCCTTATTGACTCGTTGTTCAATGTTTACCTGCCTATATTGTGTTATTGCTGATACGTTCAAATCACAGCAAAGAAACGACATATTTCTGTCACGGCTCTCTCTCTCTCTCCCTCCCCTCTTTCTCTCGCTCTCTCTCTCTCTCTCTCTCTCTCTCTCTCTCTCTCATACACACACACACTCTCCCTCCCCTCTCTCCCCGTCTCTCTCTCTCTTTCTTTCTATATATCTCTCCTCTCTCTCTCCCCCCCCCCCCCTCTCTCACTGACGCACTCTCTCTCTCTCTCTCTCTCTCTCTCTCTCTATATATATATATATATATATATATATATATATATGTGTGTATATATATATATATATATATATATATATATATATATATATATATATATATATACATATATATATATATATATATATACATATATATATATATATATATATATATATATATATATATATATATATACCAACATCATCATTATCACCACCAACATCACCACCACCACCACCACCACCACCACCACCACCACCACCACCACCACCACCACCACCACCACCACCACCACCACCACCACCACCACCACCACCACCACCACCACCACCACAACCACCACCACCAACACCACCACCACCGCAGGAGAAGAACATTTGGTCGGCACTAAACGAAATCCAACCCTATGAATTATTTATCGACAAAACCTTCAAGTGGCTCGCTACTTGCCTGTGGTAAAGTAAACGGATACTAATGTTTATCTCCGTAATAAATCCCGTCTCATTTGCCGTCCACCGACTGCAGCCAAGCAGGCCGCTACTCCCCGGGGCCAGCGAAGACGTCGACTGGCGCTCCATAGACAACGCACCATTAATAAGCTCTTTTTATTGCCGTCTCGGCCGCTCCTTGCAGACAATTCCCCCGTAATCGGAAGTCACTCAAAGACGATCGTCGCGGCCGCCACAGCCCGGCTCACACGATGATATATGGGCGTCGGCGTCAACAACGATACTCACTTGGGCGATTATTGTTATCACTACCACAAACGCCGACCTATTCCATTTTACCGCACGCCGATACATCATTTTGACTTCCACTAGGCCGATCTCGTCTCGGCGCATGCGTGTCAGTCAAACGAGTCTCTCCGGACGACATCCAGCTGATAGCGCGCGACGACCGAGCCGCCGAGATGGCAACTCGCCGTTGTCGTCTGCGATAACGCGACACGGGAAAAGCGCGGACAGGGAGACGGACGCGATGTGCAGATTGTGTCGCCAGACGCCGCACTTACGTGTGTTGTTGTTGTTGTTGTTAATCCCGCAAACAATTGCCCAACTACAGACAGGATCAGAGATCCCGTCAATAGACTTACTACTTGGCAGGTGTAGCGTTTGCAGAACACTCGCCCAGGAAAATATACCGCGGTGTTTTGAACCCAGTTTGAATTTCCATACAGTTTTAGTTACAATTAGTTTAATAAAAAATCTCACCTGTTCAAAACAGTTGATCTAAAAACAAAACTCGGCTGTCAGTTTCAAAACACTCAGGTCTTAAACACGTATATTTATTATGTTTTGTCACAGTCAATGCCCTAACTTACAAAGAAAGTAAATTCCTTTGACAGGTGTCTACGCTATCTAGCTGACTTCAACCTTTCGCGCACTATTTGAATACATCAACATACCTAATTATCGATGTTTTAAAAAGATCGAGGATTGGGATTGTAAACCAAAGCACAAGTTATGCACCAAAGCACAAGTTATGCACAGTGACAGCTGCTTGGACGTATGATCAAAGCAACCTTACACTAACACGGTCCACACTCAATTATACTCTGAGAAGACGCCACAACCGATATCCTTATAGCGGAGCGCCTCCGAAACTGCGCGACGCGTGCTGGATTATAACACCATGATAGGTCACACATAAATACTGCATAAAATCGCTATAAATACATTCCCGTCGTCGATGCCATGATAACATGTTTAACTGCCGCACAATCGGTGACCGGTGCGTCTCCGTGGGTCTTACACCGGCGACCGGCGCCGCGACGTGAGACGGCTACAAAGACTCGCAGGAGATGCGCTGGCGGTGATAAAAACTCGACCGGCGTCACATAGCGTATTCCAACCGCGCACCTTACACGGCTTCGGGGAGAACCTGCAAGTCATTGCCGATGCGTGAGGTGTGTCTTACTGCAGGTTCTGGCTGCTTCACGACCGCGTCTCATTGACCGGAACGTCGCAGACAATGATGGAGGATAGTGGAGGCCCCGTCCCACTCTCGTTCCCCGGTCGCTCAGGTCCGCGTCCGATTGATTAGCTGTTTTGTTGCGTCGCGCGCAGTTAGGGGAGTCGCGATTAACGGACTTGTGGTTTATGCGACGTTCCAGGGGTATGTGTGTTGTTTGAAATGCTATAAAACGTCACGTCTATGAGATACGTCTTCAAATGGAATAGATTGTTAATTAGTTCCTGTAGCGACAATGTTAACGGTGTTTGTATCGAGTGTGTGTGCGTGTGTGTGTGTGTGTGTGTGTGTGTGTGCGTGTGCGTGTGCGTGTGCGTGTGCGTGTGCGTGTGCGTGTGCGTGTGCGTGTGCGTGTGCGTGTGCGTGTGCGTGTGCGTGTGCGTGTGCGTGTGCGTGTGCGTGCGTGCGTGCGTGCGTGCGTGTGTGTATTTGTGTGTGTGCGTGCGCGCATGTGTGCGTGTATGCGCGCATGTGTGCGTGGACACTAAAAAACTGACCATCAATAACAACTGATCAGCTTCCAGTCTCATATCGACGGACGATAACTAAGAATCTAGCGGGCAAAGGCGCCTCGGTGAAATATATAACCACACCAAGGTTACGATTGGATTAAGTCTACTTCGTTACCCGTATTTGGTTACTGATGAGGAAAACTGCACCGAACGCGAAGAAATGACTCGAAAAGAACTAATGTTTTATACAGTTCCGAGCGAGTAATTTTGAGTAATCGATTTTTGATTCAACATCCAGTGTATTGATATCTTGCGAGAACCGAGGAGCCGAAGCTATTTTTGTTTATGCGATAACTCCACCGCGCTTATCGGCTCAGTTGATTGGCCAATAGTAAAGACCACAACGAAAAATGGAAGGTGTTAGACGAGACGTCCTATATATCATAGATATCCGAGAATGTCTGGTGTACTGAATGGAATTACCCAGCACGATATTTCTTGCGTGTTTGAAGGCAAGTAAGGCTTCAAAGGCACACAATTTATATAATTGTTTAGGTGTGTCTATTATATATATATATATATATATATATATATATATATATATATATATATATATATATATATATATGAAGTGTGTGTCAGTGTCGTGTCTACCTGTATATTTCGTTCACCGATTATCACAACTTACCAGTTGGGTTTTACATTTCAGTCAAGTGGAAATGCTGTTCGTAAGTGCACGTAAATACGCTGCCTGACTAAGCTTCTCTTGTAAGAATTCAGCCACAACACAACAGTTGCACGAAACGTGTTCCTCCACAGCGTAGTGGCACAGTGGCTAGAACTTCGGATTCTCGACTAAGGGAAACCGGGTTCCAGCTCTGTCCTGTCGTGCTTGTCAAATGTTGGTCGACGTTTTGTCACTCTAAATGTTTTCGTTCAGCTGTACGAATGAGTACCTGGCTATATACAGTGGTGGATATTTGTGCACGAATAGTGTTTTCGCGCATTAATTGCAACGTAGCTGGATGCTTCCCAATGAAGCCGATGTGGTATTCGATTGAACTGGTCTGCAAGGGAGTAAAGTGTAAAGCCGTCTTCTGTTGTTTTTCCTTAGATATCCTTGTTTGTTCGTCGGTGTCATCACTGCCGTAAACAACTGTGGGCTCACGTTGCTCTCCCGTCTCAAGAAACGTTCTTTTGAACTCTTCAGAAAGTCCGGCTTCACACACCACTCTGCCCACCCTTTCTTTCTATGTCGAGACTTCCGCCCCCGATACCCCATCAATCTCAATTATATAAACCAGGCAAATTTAGTTGTGATGCAACAGTGATTCAGAACTGAGCAACTGATCGAAACGACGTTGGAGGGACAGGAGAGTACAATATTATATCTGTGAGATTAAACTTAGAGAAAGACACCGCCATCTCTGTCTGTCTGTCTGTCTGTCTGTGTCTGTCTGTCTGTCTGCCTGCCTGCCTGCCTGCCTGCCAGTCTGCCTGCCTGCCTGCCTGCCTGCCTGCCTGCCTGCCTGCCTGCCCTGCCTGCCTGCCTGCCTGCCTGCCTGCCTGCCTGCCTGCCTGCCTGCCTGCCTGCCTGCCTGCCTGCCTGCCCCTGCCTGCCTGCCTGCCTGCCTGCCTGCCTGCCTGCCCTGCCTGCCTGCCTGCCTGCCTGCCTGCCTGCCTGCCTGCCTGCCTGCCTGTATGTATGTATGTATGTATGTATGTATGTCCTTCTGTCTGTCTGTTTGTCTGTCTGTCTGTCTGTCTGTCTGTCTGTCTGTCTGTCTGTCTGTCTCCTCTCTCTCTCTCTCTCTCCCTCTCTCCCTCTCTCCTTGTCTCCCTCTCTCCCTCTCTCCCTCTCTCCCTCTCTCCCTCTCTCCCTCTCTCCCTCTCTCCCTCTCTTCCTCTCTCCCTCTCTCCCTCTCTCCCTCTCTCCCTCTCTCCCTCTCTCCCTCTCTCCTCCTCTCCCTCTCTCCCTCTCTCCCTCTC
>OZ024859.1:5505523-5525523 GCA_964017155.1 Oasisia sp. SBJ-2009
ACAGACACACAGACACACAGACACACAGACACACAGACACACAGACACACAGACACACAGACACACAGACACACACACACACAGACACACAGACACACAGACACACAGACACAGACACACAGACACACAGACACACAGACACACAGACACACAGACACACAGACACACAGACACACAGACACACAGACACACAGACACACAGACACACAGACACACAGACACACAGACACACAGACACACAGACACACAGACACACAGACACACAGACAGAGAAAAAAAAGACGGAAAGCGAGACGTACATACATACATACATGCATGCATGCATGCATACATACATACATACATACATACATACATACATACATACATACATACATACATACATACATACATACATACATACATACATACATGCATACATACATACATACATACATACATACATACATACATAAATACATACATACATAGATACATACATACATGCACGCATGCATACACACGCACGCGCGCACGCACGCACGCACGCGCACGCGCACGCGCACGCGCACGCGCACGCGCACGCGCACGCGCACGCGCACGCGCACGCGCACGCGCACGCGCACGCGCACGCGCACACGCACACGCACACGCACACGCACACGCACACGCACACGCACACGCACACGCACACGCACACGCACACGCACACGCACACGCACACGCACACGCACACGCACACGCACACGCACACGCACACGCACACGCACACGCACACGCACACGCACACGCACACGCACACGCACACGCACACGCACACGCACACGCACACGCACACGCACACGCACACGCACACGCACACGCACACGCACACGCACACGCACACGCACACGCACACGCACACGCACACGCACACGCACACGCACACGCACACGCACACGCACACGCACACGCACACGCACACGCACACGCACACGCACACGCACACGCACACGCACACGCACACGCACACGCACACGCACACGCACACGCACACGCACACGCACACGCACACGCACACGCACACGCACACGCACACGCACACGCACACGCACACGCACACGCACACGCACACGCACACGCACACGCACACGCACACGCACACGCACACGCACACGCACACGCAGGCAGGCAGGCAGGCAGGCAGGCAGGCAGGCAGGCAGGCAGGCAGGCAGGCAGGCAGGCAGGCAGGCAGGCAGGCAGGCAGGCAGGCAGGCAGGCAGGCAGGCTGGCAGGCAGGCAGGCAGAGAGACAGAGTGACAATGAGACAGAGATACAGAGATACAGAGATACAGAGATACAGAGATACAGAGATACAGAGATACAGAGATACAGAGATACAGAGAAACAGAAGATAGAGACAGAGAGAGGGGAGAGAGACAGGCAGAGAAGATATAGGGATAGATGCAGAGACAGAGAGACAGGGAGACAGAGGGAGGGGTGGGTCGTGATAAGAACGAGGACAGCCGCAGTTACGACCCATTCAATCGAGACGGCACGCACCAACAATGGCAGCGTGTTGGGTCTGGAGACATGTGGTTGACCGAGTGGTCGGCGAGGCTGCCCCGGGAGAGAGGGACTGGTACAACTAAGACACAATCGATGGGACTCCTGATCTACGACAGCAGACCTGGTTGGAATTCGTGGATGGGTGCGTAAGTGTGGTGCGTGTGTGAGTATGTGCTGCTGCGCGTGTGTGTATGTGGGTGTGTGGGTGCGTGTGTGTGCGTGTGTGGGTGCGGCTGTGGGTGTGTGCGTGTGTGTGTGGGTGCGTCTGTGTTTGTGTATGTGTGTGCGGGTGTGTGTGGGTGGGTGCGTGTGTATGTGCGTGCGTGGGGCATGTGTGTTTTTATGTGTGCGTGTGTTAGCGCATTTGTGTGCGAGTGTGGTTGCGTGTGGGTGCGTGTGTGTGTGTGTGTGTGTGTGTGTGTGTGTGTGTGTGTGTGTGTGTGTGTGTGTGTGTGTGTGTGTCTGTGTCTGGGTGTTTGCGTGTGTGCGTGTATTGGTGCGCTTGTGTGTGTGTGGGTGCGTGTCTTGGTGCGTGTGTGGATTCGTGGGTTGGTGGGTGTATGTGGGTGCGTGTGTGTATTTGTGCGTGTGGGCGCATGTGTGTGTGTGTGGTGCGTGTGTGTATTTGTGCGTCTGTGGGCGCGTGTGTGGGTGCGTGTAGGTGCGTGTGGGTGTGAGAGTGTTTGCGTGTGTGCATGTGTGTGTCTGCGTGTGTGTGTGTGTGTTCGTTTGTTGCCGTGGGTGGGTGCGTGTGTGGGTTCGTGTGTGTGGTTGCATGTGTGGGTGCGTGCTTGGATTCGTAATTGCAGCCGAGACGTTTTTAGGATCAGTACGGGAATGTTTACGACGGAGAATGAGTAATATCTCAAAGGCTGGATTATTTAAATCTCCCCACGGGTGGACTCATGTTCCCCTAGATGGGAGTTAGACAAGGATTAGAAACCGAGGCGCATTTCCGTCCGTGTATCCGCGGTCACGTGGCCCACGTCAACTGTCATGGCCGGCGTCACTGAGTACGTTTGTGGTGTATGCAACCGATCAGACTCGCGACAACCTTACAGAGACGGGTTCAATTCTGGTGATGCCCAGTCCTGACACGCACGCACATATCCACGCACACACATACAACTCCCTTGCAAACAGCCTCCCCCATACACAACACAGCACGCACACACATACGCACCCACACACACACGCGCGCGCGCGCGCGCACACACACACACACACACACACACACACGCACACACACACACACACACACACACACACACACACACACACACACACACACAATACAGAGTAAATTATTAAGATGTTCAACAAGGTAGCGTCAACAAAAGACATTCCTATATTCTTTTGTATGGTTTAAATGTAATTTCGGTGTTTTTTTCTTCTTTATTCACTCTTTTAACTACTGTACCATCATTTTTCTTTTTAACTCTTATAATATTTTTTTCCGTTTACCTTCCCCTCTTTTCTACGTTATTTCACTCTTATTTCCTCGTCGACGTGTGCAGCTGCATAATTACATTTTGATCGATATTATTCTGACAATTTATATTGCTCGTGTGATTGTTTCTGGGAGATTATATCTGCTCATTTTCACTTATCATTTTGAAATGGAAAGATTCTCTTCAAAGCTCTGAAAACATAATTTACGCCTCACAAACAGCTCAGCCGACTTAACAACTCAAACAATCGTTTGTGGATATACTGAAGCTATGTCTGGGCAATTTCATTGTTGCCTTATCCTCTGAATCTTGCATTTGTGATCAATAAGTTCTACCTCGGCTGACGCCCTGTCTGCTGACGTAGATGTCACAGATAGTTGTCATTGCGATGGTCTTCTGCGACGTCTGATTAGGCCATTGGTGTCCCCACCACAGGCCTCTCTCAAGCGTCACAAATTCGACACAGTTACTCAACATTTGTCGACGATATTGACGTCCTTTTCTGGTCGACTCCAGTAATTACATCGTGCTGCCATTGATGTGTCTCAATTTACAATGATGTTTAGTCAGTTACGGAAAGATTCATGTTTTATGTCCACGGAGTATATATTATGTATGGCAGACTTATGGCGACTATATAAAAACAAATGATTATGTAGTACGCTATTTATATATCATCATCATCATAATCATCATAACCATCATCATCGTCGTCATCATCATCATCATAACCGTCATCATCATCATAATAATCATCATCGTTATCATCTTCCTTCATCATAATTCGTAGCCACGATTGTTTTCATTAAATTGATTTGATTGTGTTATTGCATGTGCTACTAAAACAGTATTGTTGGTATGTAGTGTGTAATTCCTTAATTCCTTTTTAACCAAAGACCTAGGGACTAGGGTTTCCTTCCAGCGTAAGTAGGCGTCTATCCCTTTACCTGAATCGCAGAAGAATTTTTTAACGATCGGGAACAACAAACAATTATGAGAAAGACAGATACAAGTAATTATTATTTTTACATTAGTTCTCCTGAAAAATAAACTGCACCAACCACAGAACAAACAAGCCATATTCGCTGGTGAATGTCGTTAAGTCATACAAGAGTATACATGCGCTATACGGACATGTGTAAAAGGTTACACATGTATAGCGTATATCTCCGGGCTTAGTTTCTTCACGAGCGCGTGCGTTTTTGTTACTCCACTTTGAACTTCGAAGAAACATTTGGGAGACACGCACGGGCGCGTATCAGGTATGGAGAAGTTAACCGGTTATGTGTACGAAGCTGGGGATAAAGTAAAAAGGGCAGAGTTTGGGGGAACGGCGGCCCACGCCGGATGCCGAAAGTGTTCGTTTTTGCCCCAGCTTTTGCCTTTGGCCTCTGCTTGGCGATATCACCGCTAACCCGTAACGACGATTAGCGCTGGGGCCGTATCGCGTGGGTTGAACGCAAGTTGAGCGACACCTAACATATGTCAAATTCCGTGTTATACAAGTAGATCGCTTTACGACTGATCCTAATTGATACCGGCTAAAAATAGACGCGCGGTTATTGCGCAACAATTGCAGTACCCACCTTCGTGTGTCTGTCATCGATGTTGATTTTTCCGCTTGCCAGAACCTGTTTGGTTGGATTGGGCGGTTGGGGCAGTATCGTCTTCTCCGTTCTAGTTCCGTCGATTCACTGGCGAGAGATGAGGGATGTGCTTCAACGGTAGTTAGTTCTACGAGACTCGATGTCGCGTCAGGTTCGCCCACGGTTTGATCTCGTATAGAATGGACGTCTTCTCCTCCTGGTCTGTGTCAATCTGTGTCAATAAAGTGAATGTCTGGGGTACACTGACATCGATAATCCAGTAGATCAAACGAATAGTAAGTGGCGCGTCATTCGAAATTGGCTTAACATAGACGTATAATTCAGATTAATGCGTACAGTAGTTTGGATATAATAAATAACATGCAATACATGGCTGCGATGTCTTAGCAGAGCGTAGGCTCCCCAAATCGGACCCCAAATAAAGGTCAAATCAATTATCGCTAGACTATGTGAGAGTAAAATTGCCTTAATGTAACTCCGTTGTTGCGTCGGTGATTAGTTAGCTTATTAACGAAGCTGTACCATTCTTTACCCCAAAAAAAGTCGTCGGTGCTGTGATTGAACGAATATTCATTGGTCAACTTCTTCAAACAATCTTGTGATTGTTGTGTTGTATTTATGATTGTTTGAGTAATAACGCAAAGTCATACATATTACACTGTGTGTGTGTGTGTGTGTGTGTGTGTGTGTGTGTGTGTGTGTGTGTGTGTGTGTGTGTGTGTGTGTGTGTGTGTGTGTGTGTGTGTGTGTGTGTGTGTGTGTGTGTGTGTGTGTGTGTGTGTGTGTGTGTGTGTGTGTGTGTGTGTGTGTGTGTGTGTGTGTGTGTGTGTGTGTGTGTGTGTGTGTGTGTGTGTGTGTGTGTGTGTGTGTGTGTGTGTGTGTGTGTGTGTGTTATATGTTATATGTTACATTAACCAGTGGTAAATTTATTTTGGCCTCCCTCAGGATGTCAATTCACGTAAAAAGAAGAAGGCCAGATGCAACGAACAGTGCGGTTTCCCACTAACACACATTTGCTCTCGAAAGAGAAGTGTCATTGGAGACAGATATTTCCCAAGAGAAGTTCCTCAATAGAGTTTGATCCCAAAAGTAGAAATGCTTCAAGACACATGTGTATTCTATATAAAAACAGACACTTTTCAACACCGATTTTCTATTATAAAAAGGTCGCCTAGAGCAAACTCTCCCCCAAAAGAATTTGATCTTTGCGTTCTATCCCAAAAGACGAATCCGGCGAAAGGTTTTTATCCCCAAAAGAGGTTGATCAATACATGTTTTTAATGCAGAGGCGATGCATGGTTTTCCCACCAGAGGAACCAGAAGATAGGCTTTATCCACAAAAGAGACCCACCAAGATATGTTTTTATCCAGAAGAGAGGTGTTACAACACAGGTTTTCTCTCAAAAAGAGGTTTCAAATGCCGTATCGACTACTTGAAACAGCTGCAGCGTGCACACTGAGGCGATGCGTGTGCATTAATGTAAAACATGTGCAGCGCGTATAGCCATTGTGGGTAAAACAGCTACGCGGCGGCCACAAGCAGGAAATCACATTTCGTACGTTTGTTGCAAGATCGACCACGCGTAATCCGAGCTCATCGATCGGGGTCAAGTTTTTACCACGAAAGGGAAGCACTCCGTTTTTGCGGAAGCCATCTTGAAGAGCACTCGCGTGGCGGTTGCGTGCCGGCGCTGCAAATCAGGTCGCTGCGTCCGTGTCACGGACATGGGGACTCCCGAGTCAGGATTCTTGGCATTGGCATGGGATGGTTGACCAAGTAGCGCTGAGACATATAGAAGCGACTATTTCTTTTTTTGGACGTGTCTTTAATATTTAGAATAGAAACGACACTGTGAATAGTCGTCGGTTAATAGGTGATATATCGAAGTAAGGTTGTCGGCTGTATCCTACCTTAATGTTGTTTATAATATGTGTGTGTGTGTGTGTGTGTGTGTGTGCGCGCGTGCGCGTGCGCGTGCGCGTGCGCGTGTGCGTGTGCGTGTGCGTGTGCGTGTGCGTGTGCGTGTGCGTGTGCGTGTGTATTTGCTTACGTATACATTATCTATATATATATATTATCTACATTTTAACAGGTGCTAACCAACATGTATGTAGACACATTTAAAGGGGATTATTATTCTGGATATGACTGTAATTAACGTACGACAAAACTAATTAATGTTACTGACATGGTGATGCGGTAAAAAAATATACGTGCAAGTGACCTTTAAAAATGTAGCAGACGACCAAGAAAGCAATTTATTTGTTAATTAAGTTGGAACACGCGGGAGAATTTATATTATTATTTTTTATTACAACCACGTCGCTCAGTTGTGAGTTGAAGTTCGTCAACTTCAAATGTGCTTCACATACAGATGTGTGTTAAATATAATAAAAGTTAGTTGAGATGTTAAGAAATTCATGAAGAGGTTTGTTATTACGGTATGACAAATGTGTATGTGTTCGGGAGGTCATTCTACATCACTTCCGGTACAAAGAAGCCAGTATTTTATTGTTTAAAATTGTGTTTTAGATCAATTTAATGTCGTCGAGTCGAAGTAAACAAGCCGATGTCACAGGGTGTGAGCGGTTAGTGCACCCCAGACACACCACGACCGCAAAAGTAATATCTTGCTATTTGCGGATTTGTACCCAAACCTAAGGCTATATCATAAATTTTTATTTTGTATAATGAGGATTTATTTGTTTTAACATAACATTAAAAATATTGCTGATTGTTTTTTGTTTCGCAAAACATCGCATTTGCGGTCGTGATGCGTCTGGGATGTGCTAACTGCTCACGCCTAGTTATATTGGCTTGTTTACGTCGACTCGACGGCATTAAATTTACATAAATCGCATTAAAAAATTATATCTGACTTCTTTGTTCCAGAAATGATTCCGAACACATAGACATAGAAAAAGGTGATAAAAATGTTTTGAAAAGGCCCTAATAATTTAGGCCAATTAAATGGAAAATTACCAACCCTTCCCGATGAATTCGAAGCTAAATATGTGTTTAGTCTTATATATATATATATATATATATATATATATATATATATATATATATATATATATATATATATATCGGCCAATTTGACCAAAATTAACTATATAATCTTTCAGCAAAGTTATATGTATCAAACTAACACGAGACATGCAGTATTTTGAGGCATGTATTAATAACAAGCTCAAGTTACGTGACTTCGGTTTCGGTGTGCCATAATATGTGGCAGTGATCTAAACAAACGTAATATTAAAATTTATCGAATGATATTTTATGCAACTTTTCACACTAACCACCAGGGGAAAGTAAACGTTCATACTATCAATTCTTTGCGTTTTACTGTACATCGATGATTTCGCATTTATTGCGCATGAGCAGAAGCGTCACCCGGATAATATTTAACGCGCGCGGATAAATGTAAGCGCGATGGCGGTGCACGAGCCACGGCAGATGTTGCGTCTGAGGTTACATAGTAGCTGCAAGTCTCCCAGGCGACGAAACCGAATCAGCTCACCAGACAGATTTCAGATAAACATTTGCTAACTCCTACGTTATGCTATTCACAAATCGTTGGGGTGAAAATAGGCCGGTGTATCGTTCTTTGTCCACGGGGAAAACCGTCGATCATTTAATGACTGCAACACAGCCATTAATGCCCGCTGTCGGATTCTCGTCCGATGCCCGCGGGAATTGAGCTTGAGCGATCGCGGTACTTGTGAAGCGGTTTATTTTTTTGTTACCACTTGACAGGTTCAACCTATTGTGCATTTGTCTGCGGCTGCTAGGTAACATTCGTAATTTGTAATTTGTCGGACCTTTTGTTTTAGCAGGGCGGCATTCGTGGGCCGGTATCACCCACAGCTCACGCGAGGCTGTGCGAATGTCGTGCTATTTAAGATGTTCATTGACTACGGCGATATGATGTGCACTGGCGAGGCGTAAAGCTGAATGGAGCCGACAGTGTGAAGTGAAAACGACAGCTCTGTACTGTCAGGCGTGGTTAAGTAGTGTCGTCAAAAAGAGTGTCGTCGTTAATGTTGCTATCGACATCATTATGTTCAGCATCAGTGTCACCGTCGTCGTCGTTATCATCATCACCACAACGTCAACCCACATACCTTCACGTCACCACTACCACCATAACCTTCACAGTCGCTAAGCGTAGTAATCATATTTGTTATCTTTTTCATCATCACCATCATCCTTATTATTATTATCATCATCATTATTGTGAAGATCATCATCATCATCTCAACGAACACTACTACCATCAGCACCACCCCATCTCTATCACCAGGATGATGATGACGACGATCATCAGCATCATCAACAAAATGTTCATGATGATGATGATGATGATGATGATGATGATGATGATGATGACGATGATGATGATGACGATGATGACGATGATGACGACGACGATGACGACGACGACGACGACGACGACGATCATGATGATGATGATGATGATGGTGATGATGATGATGATGATCACAACTATCATCATCACCATCATCATCACTGGTCACCACAGTCGTCACCCTCTCCCTACATCGCCCACGTCGCCCATCACTGCGCTCGCCACGTTTCAAGCGGCCATTTGTTGCAGACACTCTCCAATTTGGCGACCTCAGGAGAAGAAGGACATCAATCAGAAAGCTTTCACGTTGTCAGTCAGCGTGTCACCGGCCCGTCGCGCTGTCATGGCGATAAATTGGTAGTGCGCAAAAAACTAACAGAGTCACTCATTTGTTCAATGATCGCCACAGTGCAGCGACAGACGCCGCGATTAGCAGATGGAATTGCATTGCATGACATTTTAACCACGCGGACGGCAGGCTCTGTTCCGTTCTCGTGGAGCGTCTCCTGGCGGACTGCGCGGACTGCCGTTGAACTGACGTTTTAGGGAAGGCTGGAACCCGTGAGCCACATTTCCCGTTTTCAGCTATACTGTAAAATGTTCCTCTACACAGTTGAATGTGAAGAAGAAGAAAATATCAAAATACAGCTTTGTAATATAAAAATTCCATCATCACTTGTTTAAGTCCTACGTCTTATGAGAGGATGGTGAAATGTGAGATTGGAAAATGTCAATTTGAAGATGTACGGAAATTATAGGAAGCATGAATGTAGGTCAAGGGACTTCAACAATCGTGTGCCACCATACGGGGTCCCTTGTGTCATAAAGTAGCAGTGAAGTGGCGCAAGGGACCCCACAATCTTGCGCCACCATACGGGGTCCCGTGTGTCGTAAAGAAACAGTAAAGTGGCGCAAAGGACCCAACAATCGTGTGCCACCATACGGGGTCCCTTGTGTCATAAAGTAGCAGTGAAGTGGCGCAAGGGACCCCACAATCTTGTGCCACCATACGGGGTCACGTGTGTCGTAAAGAAACAGTAAAGTGGCGCAAAGGACCCAACAATCGTGTGCAACCATAGGGGTCCCTTGTGTCGTAAAGAAACAGTAAAGTGGCGCAAAGGACCCAACAATCGTGTGCCACCATACGGGGTCCCTTGTGTCATAAAAAAGCAGTGATGTGGCGCAAAGGACCCAAAAATCGTGTGCCACCATAGGGGTCCCTTGTGTCATAAAGAAGCAGTGATGTGGCGCAAGGGACCCAACAATCGTGTGCCACCATACGGGGTCCCTTGTGTCATAAAGAAGCAGTGATGTGGCGCAAGGGACTCGTCAATCTTGTGCCACCATACGGGGTCCCTTGTGTCATAAAGAAGCAGTGATGTGGCGCAAGGGTCTCATCAATCTTGTGCCACCATACGGGACCCATGTGCCATGAAACATACATTTAAACATCGATAAGTTTAACAAATGCGCTACATTAAATAAACACCTATTGTATGCGCTGCGAGCTTGTAATCATAACTGAAATTAATCAATTATATTCAGCTAGTATAACGATCTACAGCGTGCTTATTGTTTATAGTGTTTCCAATTTACAGGAAATAGATAATTTCTTTTATATTAACGGATATAACTTACACATATTGGTCATGTCCGGTTGACCGGAATAAATTGAAGAGGGTTGCACCGGTCAATTGCGGCACCTGGGAGGCTATGAACCAGTTGACCGGAACATCATCAGTGACTGATCACAGACGAGTTGACTGAAATATTGAACTAACACCTGCGAATAACTGTCAAGAACTGCTTTATGCACTGACAGAACGTATCCCTTATTGTCAGTATGCCAGAACCAAGAACACTTCATTGCGTAAGTTAGTTGTATATTATAAAGAAAACATAAATCACGAGATATATCACACAGAAGAATTTAAATGTTCAATGCGGCCGTGATTTTATAGACCGCTAGTCCCGAGTAAATTTTAGTCAAATAGCCGTGACGTCGTAAATAGCACGATATAATTCAAACATATTAATAAACTTACAAACTCCCTTACATCATCATGGATTCCTAGTCAGCTGTAGCATCAACGAATGATATGCGTTACACAAAACAAACACAGTCTAGGCCACTATATGTAGCTTTTGGGGTAGCTTTTGTGTGATACCATGCAAACAAAAACAGTACGCTTTTCTTCAGTTTTGATATATTTGATCAAAGTATTACTCTCATCTGTAGATAACATGTAACACAAGTCCATGGCGGCATTGTTGATCACAACAGCTTGTCTGCCATTTGTAAGTTAAAATGACTGCCACCTAGGGTTCCTCGTGACCAAGATTACTGGTATTGGTGATTAAATTATCATATTTGAGAACTTTGGCTATTGATCTTTATCAAATAGAATAAAACTAATCGTCGTCATCCTTACATTCAATGTAGTCTTCGCACAATACGATTGTCAGGTGGCAGAGAAGACCGAGGACAACCCCGATGGTGCCACGTGGCATGGAGGGAGAGGCGGGATGCAGGGTGGAGGTAAGGAGGGAGGGAGGGAGTGAGTGAGTGAGTGAATGCGTGAGTGAGTGCGTGAGAGAGGGGGAGGGAGAGAGGATGTTGGTGGAAATAACCGACAAGAAAAGTAAGCGCTGCGGTCTGACGTGGCCCCCGCCCCAATAGGGAACAATGGGAAAAAGACGAAGACTGTTAACCGCACAGGCTTGAACTTGGAATGATTAATCGAAGGCGTAATCGCCACCAACCAAGTAGTGCGTGTTGATGTACGTTGGTCACATTTACGTAACCACCTTTAGCCGCACATTTTTTTAAACGTCGATGAAAGTGCTTATTTGTTACTAGAGCTTGGACCGTACAAAATATGGCCCGTGTATAAGATGAAAGAGAACTGAGAAGGCAATATCTTAAGTGGAATCTTGATCTCTGGATTCCCAGTGTTCGTGACGATTTCTTTTCTTGACCTGTTGACGTGCTCTTTGTGAGTTGCCGTGATTTATGAACCATTAAGTCCATGCGACACTCATAACCCCCGCTGTCATTATGATGTCCACATGATGAAAACATGGGTCAAAGTAGCATGTTTAAATACCAATGCCCTCATTCCCGTATATAACAGATACACCCACGGAAGTATTAAAACCGTCGATTGTAATTCCTCGCGACGCACCATGTGATTGTCAAAGTTCTGACATTTCAAACGTGTCAATGTTTCATACTAAACGCGATACTTATGGTTCCGTGTAATTACTAAACAAAGCACTGCTTGAACACTGCACTATGGTCTTTCAGAGTACCCTATACAAAGCACTGACTTGAATACATAGGTTAGAGTATATATATATAACTGCACGTTCTGTCTGGGATATTTCAGTTCCTGGCATAAAGAGAAGGTAGAAGCGAAATTCGGCTCTTACAGCGTCTCATCCGAACGGGATGTCAATGTGGGACTTACGGAAGTGCCCACGTTTTATAACAGCAACACGTGGGCTCGTGTGCCAGTCCTTCCGCCCGTTCTAACGCATAGCTGCCGAATAAAAACAGATTATCAACACGCCAGTTTTGCGGCATCACAAGAATTGCAACCGCGGTGTAAACCCCGGGAGAAACAGCCTCAATAAAACATAACACACCTTCAGATGCGGTCAGAGCGCCGGGGACAAACACAGGGCACCCGCGTGCCGTCGGTTCAACGGATGAAAGCAACGTCTTTTGCGGTAAAAGCAACGACCTTTGCGAAAGCACGTGTCACCGCTAGACTGATAGTACCAGATATTTCGTTGATCCTTTGATGTCCACTATGGCCATCAGGCTAAGAAGCCTGGCCAGGAATGGTTTGATTGTTTCCGCTCCGCCAGACGGAACAGCTCCCAGATCCAATCAAGTCGAACACGGTATCTTGTCTTGTCGCTGGCTTCGCGACATGCGGCTAATACTGTCTTCTGCTAAAGGCACGCCTTCCGTTCGATTTTTCGCTCGTTTGATTTCAACGTACATTTCGCGAAGATGGAACATTTGTAGCACCGAGAACGACATGGTCGTATTAATTTACTGTTTAGATTCTGTGAAAAAATTGAACGCAGATAGGTTTTATTAGGTCTGGTCAAACGTAATCTATCCAACACGTGCCATGTTGCCTAGGAAAGTCGCCGTCAACCATTCTAACATAGATGTCGCTCAGACGTCAACAATCAAAGGAAGCACGTGGGTTGAATACGACGCAAGTGGAACTCGGTGCTTCGGAGGTCATACACTTACAAAGATCCTAAGATAGCTTATTAATATACAACTTTACAAAAAGCTACATGGAGTCATCCCAAACTGGGTTGTATAGATTTGGGAATATGTGGAAATATCATGATGTCGCTGTTGCTCAACATTCAATGCTGAGCAACATGTTTTGGTGTGAATTGTTTTGATGCTTTTGGCGAGTGCCAATGATGGTAGTGCAGTCGGAGGCTACAACCAAACCCCTTCTCGAAATCGCGACGTATCTGCAACGTTGCCGCCGTGGTTTGATGTCACGTCTGACAGCAGCGACGTGTGGAGTTCCCGGCTCATCCCACTCAATATTTCGTTCCGATATTTGTAAACATGTCATATTCATGTCCTATTGCTTGCGATTTGCATTGTTCGAGGACAAACATTCAATAGATCACGGAGCTCATAAACCTGCGAGGTTCCAATTACGAGACCGCCGCGTCTCTGGCGTTTTCTTCGGCCGCAATGTCTGGCCTTTTTCTTGGTAATTATTCAACAAATCCGCGATACGAAGCGACGGCGGTGGATAAAGATCTCGGAGGGGCAGCCACACGTGACGTCGCCTTAACGAGACGACCCGAACTCAGTCCCGGGATAGCGTCTGTTGACGGCCACACGTGCCGCTAACAAGACGCCCATGTCTGCGGCCAACTGACGGCTTAGGGGGATCAGTTGATTGAACGGCGGCCACATCTACACCGAGATGTCGATCCCGCCAGTGCCAAAAGATCTAACACCTGAGATCGTCTTCCAGATGATAGTAAATTTCTCCCGAGTTTTAGTAAATAGCCTATAGGCCTGTATGGTTTGGTCAATTCGATTGGTCCGAACTCCCATTCGGAGAGACCGACCACGTAATACGATGTGGTGAAATAAGATGGAGACAGGCTGGATCCCAAGGGTCGGCTTATCACGTGCACGAATGACCAACTACGATTGGGATGATCAGTGCAATATACACATGCATAACCAGATCTGCGGAGTTTACAGGAAAGATCGGAATAATTTGCATATTGATTTTAGTACACATAGCGACTGTTATTAGATTACAGTTACTCACAGGTTTATGAAGACAACGACATGATTGTCTACAGGACGTATAGGACATTGATATAAACAACGATCCTTGTTACGTTATTATTTTATCAGTTTGCTGTGATAGTGTAGGCCTCTAATTGGTAGGTTATCTATATACATGGATATTAAGTGCATGTGATTATGCGAAACAATTGTCCACCATGTGGCTTTCCCCAAACAGCTGATAATAGAAGTCAGATGATGATTTATGTGCAGTGATTATGCGTGACATGCATTTGGAACGTAACTACCTATATCACGTTTGGCGGAAATTCGAACTACAGTTTTATTATAGAAACATGAAATAACGCGATCTTACTCATGTATGTAGATCAACTGTTACTGCCTAATCAAACGCCACAATACTCCGCTAAGAGTTTAAGGACCACAATGGAAATAAGTGCGTGCACTTTTTGTGTTATCCGAATATTTAAATGTACCTTGTATTCATATATTATGCATATGTGTACAATGTTTTACATTTTATATTAAATAAATCAATAAATCAATCAATCAATCAATGACAATAGGGCGTAGCTATTTACGGCCGTCAAGTGTACCGCGAGTTGGCAGTAGCAACTATACTCGGTGTGCCCAGCAAAGCAGCGGTTTTCTGTCTGTATCTAAGCATGTCCTATTGCGACTCTCGCACGGTTTTTGCAAGGTTGACCTTACCTAATCCGAGGTTCATCCGTTGGGATCGAGTTCTTGTCGAAATAAAACCATTCGCATTCAGAGGTCGCGCAGTGTGCATAATGAAGTGTCGGGATCTCCCGGGCAAACTCAGAATAAATGGCGCCTACAAATTTCGTCTTTCATTTCCCTGGTCTACGGTACATAGGAGGACATATCCGGTAGACATGAGAAACTGTGGTATGTTGATAGCCATTTGTCAGAATTTGGAGTTATCGTTCATCTCTTGGTCTGTTCTCATAGTCGAATGCATGGTTGTGGCTGTTGTCTTGTCAAGTTATTTGGGGTCTGTTCTCTTGGGTCAAACTGTGATCATGGCCGTGATCCTTCTGTCGGCCCATGGCTTATCTTCCTTATGTCCCGTCGAACATAAAGCTCCCTTCGGCTATAGTGGGCGGGTGGCTTTAAACATGAGGTCATGCTAAGAACGAGGAAACATGACAACTCCGATGTCAGCCGGGTATATACCTTGCGTGATGTAATGAGCAGCGTGAAAACTAAAAACAATTGTTGATGGTATTATTTCATTAGAGTAGCTTCAAGCGATTCATTTATTCTAATTAGATCCACCGCTTCTGGGATTTTGCAATAAAAACTGTCCCGGATGTAGCCTACGTCAGAACAATCAAATTACGATTCACGAGGATTCTCGTAATAGGTGTACCAGAGCTATTAGATAGGAACGGGGGCACTTTCCCCCTGTGGAACCAAACGCGCACAGATCTCGCTCAATCTCGGACGTCTCGTCGTTTAGTACGGTATCTGTTTTAAGTTTTCATACCATCCGTGTGAGGGCGCTGTGTGCTTAAGAATCCCCGCTCGGATGGATTAGCTCTGGTTGTACCAACAGCGCGTTTTTGTGTGGAACTATTTTGCGTCGTGCGAGTACACGAACGCATCACGTAAAAAGCAGGCTGGGCCAAACCGGTCAACAAATATAAGCTACCACTCCGTCTGGCGTCCATTTTGAATTGATAATGGTGCTGTAGCAGTGGCGCCGCTACTGGACTGTGTGAACAGTGAGCACGTGCTTTCTGTCAGTTGCTGTGAATGGCGACACCTGGTGCACGATGACGTGGCATTGCGTAAGCGGCCAATAGGGCGTATAAATGTGTTACGATACATGGCGAGAGTTCGGGTGACTGGAGCTGATTAGGCGACAGGACACAGTAATGATATTCTAACGACGGATGACAGTTGTAGTTTCAGATTGATGAATACTATAAAAACCAGGTCATAAATACTTTTTTTTATAGGTTTCTTATGATCTTATCTTAATTGTCCGATTTATCATTAAGTTTATAACACTGTGACTGTCATAGACATATAGCAATTTACGTAACGCACATAGTATGAACGATTTTAGGCCATATCTGTCTTTACGTGATTTGCATTTTACATTGTTGTACGTTATGGCTGCACAACAGTTTGATAACCACTTGTATCTGACAAGGTGTCTAAATGCGCATAATCATAACATATGTACACATTTGCCCACAAACAGGTTGTACTGAGCGAAAGATGACATTCTTCATTACTTGTTAAGATCACCAAACACAAATACATGCCGCCGATGCCATGACAATCACCGTAATATTGGATTAAAATGCACGATTTCCGTGGTCATTCTTACCGGTAAAGTGCTGTGGTAATTACCCTTCGGAAAATATAGCTATTTGAGGACAGCCCGATTAGTACAACTAAAAACAAAACAAAGCCAATCTTTTAACATGGAGAAAATGGACTTCCTGCCCTAAGTGCCCCAACCTCGTTTTCGAGCGCAAAACTGACATGGCCTATACATTGTTGAGACGGACACAACGCGTCGTAACATCTGATACATGGGCTCAATAACGGGCTTAGGGAGAGGCCGGGAAATAGGGGAATGGCGGAAGGGAGCAATGACCTCTAGCTTCTAAGGCTAAACGAAAATACCCATTTTTCCCATTGCAGTTACGGAGACTACAGGAAAATATTTAACATTACTGCCGCTCGATGCTCGATGTGGAAATTGTTCACCAACACCCTATCGGTGAGATCAGAGTCAGAAAACGCATCATTAATCAATTATGTTATATTTTAGCTATGCTATTTAGTTTTTGTTTAATATTTATCATATACTTTTAATTCTGAGCACACTGAGGTATAATTAGTAATGCAATTAAGGTTTTATTTTATTTTATCATTCCATATAATTATATATATATATATATATATATATATATATATATATATATATATATATATATATATATATATATATATATATATATATATATATATATATATACGTATATATATACATATACGTATATATATATATATACGTATATATACATATGTATACATATATATATATACATATATATATACATATATATATATATATATACATATATATATACATATATATATATATATATATATATATATATATATATATATATATACATATATATACATATGTATATATACATATATATATATATATATATATATATATATATATATAGAGAGAGAGAGAGAGAGAGAGAGAGAGAGAGAGAGAGAGAGAGAGGCTTATATTTAGTAGAATGTTTTTGTTTTAATATGTCAACCAATCTTAAAGCTGTCCAATCAACTCGTTTGGCTATCACCAATCCAATTCTTTTATGTCCTGATGTGTAATGTGTCAATAGCTTAACACAGTCAGTTTAATTTTAAAATGCGTACTTGTCTTTTTTATTCGTCAAAACAAAATCGTCGTTACACCGGGTATAACTGGCGAAACAATCAGCAGCTGTCGATGTCCTGTGCATTTTGGGTCTAGTAGTTATGCATAAAGATCGTTAATAAATAATTAGTTATAGTTTAATTGTATAAAAAGACATATTATCTTAGAATCAGAGTGCTGCCATCTTGAGAATTACGCGCCAGTGACGTAAGCCAAATCGTTGACGTCACTGGCGCATTGTTGAAAAAGGCAAGGATTGGCGGAATCTTCATTAAAAATTGTGATTGTGACGTAAGTAATCCGCGATGTACTGGATACATCAAATACCCTAACTAGGATTTTCGAACGTCCATGCGCCAGTGACGTAAGCGGTTTACGTCATTGGCGCGTACGTGTCAATATGCCCTGAATCCAACATCATATGAAGTATTACTATTCACATAACATTCTTGCATTTGTTTCCATTGTGGTCAGTGATGCCAGGCTATTGTTTATGTAATACCTGATATCTTTCAACCCATATGTGCCAGCTGTTCTTATATATTATGTATTTTTAAAACTAATACGTAATTTATTTATTTAAAAGTGCTACGCTTTTTAATACCGTATAATTTTATTTATTTATATACCTATACATATTTTTTTTACATTTATTTTAAAACACTAGTATTTGTCTTGTTGTATACATATATTTTGTATGTCTTTTAAATTGTAATATGTTGTGAAGCGTCACGAACGATTATGGATGTGGCGCTATACCAAATAAATAATATTATTAATATTATTATTATATATTTAGCAACGTTTTCATCACAGCAATATGAATGCATAATATATAACTCGAATTATGATATATTGCTACAGGCCACACTACAATGCATGTGAGACGAGGCAGAGGAGGGGCTAAGATTACGGCATTCACATGGGTCAGGCAGACGCATGGAGGATACGTAGTCTGCGGGATGCCCACATCAGATCAATCCAGGTAATTTAAACATTTTAACAATCAACACCGTATAAATTATCAAAACATATTAATATGGCCATTTAAATACACATTTGTTTTCATTGACATTTTCATAATAATATCTTGGACATGGAAAACTAAGATAACGTTTGCACTTGTATAATGGATATTATACCCAGTGTATCCATACACACTTCGGTCAAAACATAAAAAAAAGTATTCAGCATACAACGATGACTCAGAAATAAATTTATAAAATGAATGTTTGTACATGCATGTCAAGTGCTTAAGAGCAATGCTATTGAATAGGACGCTACACACATTTATTGTATTATTATTATTTGTTTGCATATGTCATGTTCGTGTTCCATGTGCAATGATTACCTATTTTTATATTTGATCTACCACGTAGTGTTTTGACAGTGCGCCATTCTCGAGGTGAACAGAGAATAGCACTTACGTAATACTCACGTAATGTCTTGTGCATTTATTTATAAACTCATCATTACATTACGTCCATTTTATAATAGTGTTTGTTCTTTGGAATATCCAGTAGGCGTATAAACAACCCACGATCAATCCAAACATAGACGCGTATCGTTCCCCGGAAGTTACTTATAGAACACGTTTCCTGTATAGACGCAGGCATTCCAGGCCTGTAGAAAAAACCGACGCGATAACGCATTATTCTGTAAAAACGGGTCAAAGAGGTTAATTATTCTGTAAGTTAATCCATTTGCTAGACGCACGCGACCAAGAGTGCAACGGCAGCTGTGAAAATACGTTGCTTAGACTCCATAGCAGACGTCGAGTGTGGGGAAATGTACTGACACCATTAATAGTCTATAGTAAAAACACATAATCCTGCGCGTTTGTATTTCGAGAATAAGAATACATTGCATTAGTATGATAGTTTGCCAACGAACATAGCTCATACTTATTATTTCGAAGATTTTATGTGTCTGCAACTCTGCATTGTGGCGTGTAATTTAAGAATTGGCGGTCACTGACAACACATTTGAAAAGCGACACCAGGTGATATTGCAACGGTCGCGTGAATATGAACATTTAATTAAATGAGGTGTCACTTACGAACAGTAATAGTTATGCATGACTTAATAAAATTAAATCCCGTAACAGCAGGTGTCCCAAAGGTGTTCGCAACGTCAACCAGTGGAAATATTGCATTCTACTTCAAGTACTATAAGATTAAAAACACACATGCTTGATTACGTGGAGAAGTTCTGGTGGTCTAACGTAATCGTTACTTCCAAATGCACCGAAGAAACCCTGCGTGGTCCATATGAAGTTGTTCT
>OZ024859.1:5535523-5545523 GCA_964017155.1 Oasisia sp. SBJ-2009
CCGTCGTTTACTAAAAACGCACCTGTATCATCCTGCTTAACCGCTCTCCCTCACTGGCGTATCAGTTCAACGTTGACAACTGCAATATTGCTTGCTGACTTTGATACTTGTTTTATGCGCATCTGATCTTGATTTCCACGAATTTAAGCGCAATAGAAATGATCTCATTTCAATTTCCCTCACTGTGATATTACGATTATTCAATATAGACTGGAGCAATAGCTTTTTTGTGTCACTTCGGAGACACAAAAAACGGAGGATTAAAGAAATTAAGTAGAGTAGTCCTTACTTTGCTCCTTTCAACAATCTCAACCTACGGACTACCGTGCCCGGTCACCATCCAAGCCTCGCTTTGGTTGTTGCAAATTCGGTTTTTGTGTGGATGAAAATAATGTTTATGCATGTTAAATATGAGCATATGACTGATATATTCGTCAATAAACGTAACAATTTGCAGCGATCTCCGAGTTGATTCTTCTAATCTGGGAACTATTTCACTAATGTTGTTAAGAGCTCTTAAACCCGATTCTGCTCTTTAAAATAAATTGTGATTCTTTACAATAATCTTGATACATGAAAACCGTCAGCACAATGACGCGCCGGTAGGACATTGTCACTAGTGTCTCGTGGAAACAGCGTCTTCTGTACAGGCAACGGATATTTATGTTATGAAGAAAAAACCTAATTAAATGTAACAACGCATTTTGTTTAATGATGCATTTTCCTTAAGAGCTCTTTATCCGGTCCACGGTCTCGGTGTCTAGACAATTTAGCGAATATTACGTAACACGGGACAATATAGACACATAAACCTTGGGCTGGTTTAATAAAGACGCGTAACTTTACGAGCAATTATGAGGTCTACTGGTCGCAGCTAACAGCGATTATTCAGTATAGCTTATAGTCAGTTTCATGAGAGCAATTTAGCATTCGCGTAAACAAATCGACGTAGCATTGACCTAATTTGGTGGGGAATCCCTGTATTTGTGGTGTCTGTAGACACTAGATACCCTTTTTCACTTTAGCTGCCGCCTTTGCCGTTCGTATAGCAAATGAAAAGTTATGGTGAATGTCAAGGATATCCAGTGTAAACATTAAAAATAATAAGTTGGGAGTAGGCGAGTCGAGAGCATCAACGAACTTGGGGAGCATCACGTAAATATTTCAACTGGCGTAAAGTTATGCCTACTAAATACATGGTGCAGCCTAAGTGCAACTATGGAGCAGACTCGTGAAACGCAACTACCGTAACTTTACGACGTTTTAGGCTTTCGAAGAGTTGTCGCCCGCGTCGACGTCGTAACCAGGCTTGTATGATGAAACTACCCCATGTTGCGAACTACGACGAACCACGAAAATCAGCATTTCCCCGCTATATCTTTTCTGGTTTAATTTTAAAAGAAATTCTCGTTTCATGACAATAATTGCAAACTTCTACTTTAAAACACAACTAACTACTAACATGTTTAATCATCCACACATAGTAGCTAGTTGGATTCCTGCAATTTTGTATTTGTACCAAAGAGTTTAAAATCAAATTGATTTTAAACTCTTTGTTTGTACTGTGAGAAAAAAGGCAAAACAATTGTTTGTTTGTGTATGTGCGTGCATGTGCGTCTGCGCGTGCGTGAGTGCGCGTGTGTGAGTGTGCGCGTGTATGTGTGCGTGCGTGTGTGCGTGTATGCGTGCGTGTGTGCGTGTGTGCGTGTGTGCGTGTGTGCGTGTGTGCGTATATGCGTGTGTGCGCGTGTATGGGCGTGTGCGTGCGTGCGTGCGTGCATGTGTGTATGTATGTGTGTGTGTGTGTGCGTGCGTGCGTGCGTGCGTGCGTGCGTGCGTGCGTGCGTGCGTGCGTGCGTGCGTGCGTGCGTGCGTGCGTGCGTGCGTGCGTGCGTGCGTGCGTGCGTGCGTGTATGCCGTAAGCACTTTACAACAGTTTTCCTTTTAAATGCGACGTCCTGCCGAGTGCACGAAGGTAAAAGAAAACGGAGACACGCTGAGCAGCGATCTTCACATTATTCTCCTGCTACGTTTCTCGTCAATCACTTGTACACAACGATAATCGCCGAATGTACGTCAAACGATGCACCGTGAGACGTCACGTGACGCGAACGCGTTAATCAATCGACCGCGTTGTTTCGTTGTTTTGATAGCGAAGGCGCGCGACCGCTCGCGACGAGACGTTAACATCAATCTCGCCAGTAGATAGATTGTAATTGGTGAATGGAAAATATTTATGTTATTGAGGAGGATTTGCGGAACATCTGTTAGACGGATGTCTGCTGGTAATAATACTTGAGGTGTCATCGCCGGCTGCGATAACAACATGTCGTCTGTCACCGAGGACTCGCTACATAATGCGCCGTGATGACTGAAGACACACATTAAGGGCGACCGATATGGGAAAAACGTTTCCTTTGTGGAGAACTATTTCTGATACGATATGTGTTGCAGTGTGTGTCCAGATGCGAGGTCAACGAAAGTGGTAATCAATCGTGTCGCTGTTTACGACGCTTTTCTGTCTTCTGCGACGGTTTGCCGCTGGTTCTGCGAGCATGTATTGACAATTTGACAGCCGGTAAATGTATTAAAGGTTAATGGAACCATTAGTCAAGAAAATGGTACAGTGTTTGAGAAGATAAACGCAGTGCTAGACATATGGCGAATTGTTTTTATTATTACGATTATTAAAACCTCGTTTCTTTAAGAGGCAATAGTTGAAAGAGAAGTAGAAAGAGGTGATGCATAGAAGAATAAGATAAAGCAGGAACTAAGCAGAAGTAGATAGAAGTCAAAGCAAAAGTAGAAACTGAAGGAAAAATACAAGAAGAATATGATGAAGAAGCGGTTAATCCAACGTAATCTGCTCTATCATCTTGATAATAATAATAATAATAATAATAATAATAATAATAATAATAATAATAACAATAACAATAACAATAACAATAACAATAACAATAACAATAACATTAACAATAACAATAACAATAACAATAACAATAACAATAACAATAACAATAACAATAACAATAACAATAACAATAACAATAACAATAATAATAATAATAAAATAATAATAATAATAATACACTTCTTTTGCGCCAATATCCTCGAAGATCAAGCTCAGTGGCGCGACAAAAACCAAGGGATTAAGCAAACTCGTAATCGTAAAACAATGCGTGAATCGTCAATGAATGGATGAAGATGCTAGGAAGCTAAGGAGGATAGGCAGCATTAAAGGGATAGATTTCTAGACGTCGGCGGAATGATACTTCAATTCCACTGGTAGCCGACTCTCCTGACCACGTGACGCACGATTACATTTCGATTATAATATTGTGTTCTATCTAATGTACACCCTACATCGTCCGCCCATATTTAACACGATGTTTAGCATGGAGTCAAACGGTAGTTGACATTTGACAACCCGCACATCGACGACGCAACAGCTGCGACATCTGGACTCCGGTTTTCATCCAACCGGAAGGTGAAAGCTGACGATTTCCCAGAATACATTAGTCACGTCATGCGCCGAGAATAAAACACAGTTTCTCGCTCGTTACCCGAGGGATCAAGTGGGGATTGACCGCTGGATTAGGTGGCGAGTTCTTGCCAATTCGCCACTAAGTAACGCCGGATGGCCGTCGGATTGAATACGCTTGTCAGTAACTGCGACACACGCGGACTTGAGATTTCCTTACCAGGAACGTGTCAACTGTTGATACTGTCCACAGCTGGGTGCTTTCAATTAATGTCATCAACCACGCCGACAGAGGAACACGGGCGGCAGGAAACCGTTGATACCATTGTTGATAATCGGGGAAAATCATATTCATAAATGGCAGCATAGATATAAATAGAGGGATCGCCGACTCCGAATGGCGGGAAAATATGTTCAAATTTCGCAGCGCCGTCACCGGGAGTCATAGAAAGTCGAAACCATGGACGCTCACTGTTCCAACAGTGGCAACACGGCAGTGGATTCTGTACCAATTTAAGAACTTCAGGATGTACTTGAGGTAAGATTAAATCGGAAAATCATCATATAATATGGATAGTTTATTGTCAGTTTTTGTTTTAAAACGGAGACATACATTAAGTGATGCAACAGACGAAAACAATACGAGCGATATTACAGGTATCATTCACTGTCACTGTCTAGTATCACTCGGTCTCGATCAGAAATACTGGGCACTACACTCTACAGTACTTGTATATCCAAAGTGTAGTCAATTAAGCAAGCATATATAACATATGTAGTGTTGCCATAGTACAGTACTTTGCTACAGTGCCAAACCAATTGTTTATTCTCTGAATTTCTCGTCTTGCCATGGCAGTGGCATTGCCATTGGACATTGCCGTCATTGGGTCATTTGTGATTGAGGGATTCTATGTCTGACTATCACTATGACTATGATTGGAGGTAAAGTGATTTCGCTAGACTTCATTGAATAGGCGGATCTTTTAGCGTGTCTACAAGCATTCTATAATATTATTAGGTGGAACTAATTAAAATTAGGCCTTCAAATATTTTACTCTTCCTGGTGCTTCTACTTGTTGCTCGTAGCTGATTATAACATCTTGGATGCTGATATGTATACATTACATACAGTTACTATATATCTTTTACATATTACCACTTTAATATTAGTATTATATTTATATTATATGTATTCTATTTTCAGCACAAGTCACAAGGAGTCACCGCAATGACAGCATCACCACTGAACAAGTGTTTGAAATTTGAGGTCTTTCCATCTTTGTCAAAATAACTCATGGACAGAGTTTCGCCATTGTCAAAGCATATTAATTGCACTTGTCAATTGTATCATTAACCATACATAAATCATCATTCATTATATTTAAGGTCATGGAGGAGCTCATCAGGGTCAATCTTATGTTTAGCAGGAGCAGGCTGTTGTATATTATGTTGATGGTTTTGTGTTGTGTCGATCGAAGAAATTATGTTATAATGAATGATGAGTACTGATTGTTAATCACATCATTAAAGGAGAGAATGAATTATTTACAAGTAAACTGATATTGACAGACTAGAAGTATTTTTCGTCTTCAGATAGTCACTCTTTGCTGTGTTATAGTGATTCTGTTTGCAACAGAAGCAATGTTGTATCCCTGTTTTATACATGTACACATTTTCATGATGTCATTGTGAAGTCACAGGAGCTTGTGCTCATGCGTACACATCTTTTGGGTTTTTTGAGATGCCATGCCAACTGCATACAGCTTGTAGAGAAATATCTATATCAGAACCAGTCACAAAGAAAGCCGACAGCCTTGTGAAAGACTATGAATGAATGTGTTAATGGGAAATAGGTCAATCAGATTTTTACAAGTTCCGTTTTCAAAGATACCTTGGTTGTGAGAAGTATATTACAGAAATACAAGTTACTGCTATTCAAAAATAATTATTAATGATTTCATTCCAGAACACATAGCTAAAACAGAATGATTTCATCTCATGTTATGTGCTTTTTCATGATATATATGCACAGTGTAGTTGAGCTTCATACTGTAGCAAATCAATATTTCCTAAAACAGTAACTAAGGATTATGTTTCTTCAGATTTGTTGTCTTACTCATTACTGTCAACCTGTTGTATGAAGCTACACAAATAGAAGTACTGTCACTTTGTCATTAGATTTATTCATGGCTGCAACATGTACAGCGAACAATAAAAAAATATTTTCTTTTACCTGCTATTGTGGTTTGCAAATATTTATTGTCATGCTGATGACATGTTAAGTCACCATATATACATCACTTGCAACTCACAACCAATTATCGGCATGTGTTTTATTAGATTTTGAATTTTAGTGACACTATCTCCAATTTAACAGGCCTGCCTTAGATTTTATGTACATTTCTGCCAGCAGTATTTCTCTGTCAGGTGAAGCTGGAAAGCCAGGTTTCTTTGGGGGCAGAGTTGGTATTCCTGGAACACATCACAAGTATAAAACAGTACAATAGAGTACACAAGTATATTAAGAACACCTAAGCACACATCTACTGGATCTTTACATATAATAGTGTCTATTGGTAGAGTGTTGAATTGGCACTACTATATGCCATGCCGACCAAAAGACAATTAGTGGATCCTAACAGAAATCCTGGCTAAATACATATGATATGGCACGTCACTTTGCAGCAGATGGGTTGTGGCTTCCACACAAACGTGGACTCTAAAAGTACACACAATTTACTGGTTCATGCATTAACACACTATGATACATTGATGAAATAAATATAAGGATGGAAATATAATATTACAATATTTAATATTATATGAAACAGCACAATAATCAATCAATGTGATTATATATATATATATACATATATATATATATATATATATATATATATATATATATATATATATGATGCACGTTGTGATCCGACCGTAAAGCCAAAGCCAAAATCCTTCCACACAATTAAATAGGACGCACGGTTATTAAGTTCACATGTGTCTTTTACGAGGTATGTTTTCTGTCTGTAGCACTTCATCAAAAGCAACTTTCAAACACTTTATTTGCTCGCATTTGCCGTAATATGTATTTATTATCTTAATAGAGTTATGGATTAATCAGTAAGGAACTATGTTCAAAATGAGCCGTGGAGATATTAAATAATTATGTTGATGCTTGTCAGGGTTGAATGAAGGAATGAAGCTGTCATCGGACCGCCCAACGTAAACAACAAACGTGTTCCTTCATTCATCGGTCTCCTTGTCTTTCCCAATCTTTTGAAATGCCACATAACCGATCCATGTACTTTTAGATTTCTGATTATTGATGTGGCATCGCACTACGCAACGATGTTTTCATCACATTATTATAACTATTTGAAACAAACAACGTTTACGCCATGATCACGCGGCCCTACAACTTTTCTATGACTCCCGGTGAGGGCGCTGCAGTGCGAGGGATATCATCAGGCTTAAATGCAGGGTGACGTCACGAGTCGGCGATCCCAGCGACCACGAGGGGCAGACAGTCGGATACAAATAGGATTTTGTTTTGTTTTACGTCCGGACGATTTGTGGTATTGCTCAAGGGGTTTACAGCAGTCTAGTCTAGTCAATGTTCAGCCCACGTCAGTGTTAGACATTGCGTATTTGGACCCGATAGTTAGGCAGCAAAAGTAACTTATAAATTCGAGACACCCACATAATACTAAATTACTTTCAGGAAATAATATACCCTGTTTCGCGTTTAACATGGTAAACTAAGTGATATCTTTAACGAATTATTTATTCCATTATATATACACACACACACACACACACACACACACACACACACACACACACACACACACACACACACACACACACACACACACACACACACACACACACACACACACACACACACACACACACACACACACACACACACACACACACACACACACACACACACACACACACACACACACACACACACACACACACACACACACACACACACACACACACACACACACACACACACACACACACACACACACACACACACACACACACACACACACACACACACATATATACATAGCACACGAACCTATCAACGCACATCTTTTCACGTCGTCCCACTACCGGGATGCGATTTTTATTTTCTTGAGCAGCCTACGTCCGAACAATGTTCGCGCCGTTCATTGGCTGTTGACTTGACCACTAGTGACCAGTGTATTGTCACCAGTCTGGTGTCACCAGTGTGGTGTCACCAGTGCGGTGTCACCAGTGCGGTGTCACCAGTGCGGTGTCACCATTGCGGTGTCATCAATGTGGTGTCACTAGTGAGGTGTCGCATCACGACGTCGTGGCTTCTCCTGCAGCGTGGGCCTACGACATAGATCAATAACACCCGGCGACACTCGCCTTCTTCGCTATGTGTCATTCATCGCATTCACTAAATGGTCCGAGTCACACATCATTACGGAGGTCGATTGGCTGCGGAGGTCTCGCTAGCAGTGCGTGGCACTTGGTTCATTTCTAGTTCTACAGTGAGTCTCGCTTACGTCGGGTTCAGTGGAACCGTGAGATTAAATACGAGTTACGCGAATATTCAACTTAGCTGAATATGACTTAATCCAGCGCTAACACCAAAGTCAGCCCTTTCAAATACCATAGGTAGCTGTGCTTGACGTCCGACCATGACTGGATACGGTGTGTAGCTGTGGTTTACGTCCTAACATGACTGGTTACAATAGGGAGCTCTGGTTGACGTCCGAACATGACTGGATACCTTAGGTAGCTGTGGTTGACGTCCGAACATGATTGGATACTTTGGGTAGCTGTGGTTGACGTCCGAACATGACTGGAAACTTTGGGTAGCTGTGGTTGACGTCCGAACATGACTCGATACCTTTGGTAGCTGTGGTTGACGTCCGAACATGACTGGATACTTTGGGTAGCTGTGGTTGACGTCCGAACATGACTGGATACTTTGGGTAGCTGTGGTTGACGTCCGAACACGACTGGATACCTTGGGTAGCTGTGGTTGACGTCCGAACATGACTGGATACCTTGGGTAGCTGTGGTTGACGTCCGAACATGACTGGATACCTTGGGTAGTTGTGTTTGACGTTCGAACATGACTGGATACCCTGGGTAGCTGTGGTTGACGTCCGAATATGACTGGATACCTTGGGTAGCGGTTGACGTCCGAACATGACTGGATACCTTGGGTAGCTGTGGTTGACGTCCGAACATGACTGGATACCTTGGGTAGCTGTGGTTGACGTCCGAACACGACTGGATATCTTGGGTAGCTGTGGTTGACGTCCGAACGTGACTGGATACATTGGGTAGCTGTGGTTGACGTCCGAACGTGACTGGATACATTGGGTAGCTGTGGTTGACGTCCGAACGTGACTGGATACCTTGGGGTAGCTGTGATTGACATCCGAACATGACTGGATACCTTGGGTAGCTGTGGTTGACGTTCGAACATGATTGGATACATTTGGTAGCTGTGGTTGACGTCCGAACATGACTCGATACCTTGGGTAGCTGTGGTTGACGTCCGAACATGACTGGATACCTTGGGTAGCTGTGGTTGACGTCCGAACATGACTGTATACCTTGGGTAGCTGTGGTTGACGTCCGAACATGACTGGATACCTTGGGTAGCTGTGGTTGTCGTCCGAACATGACTGGATACCTTGGGTAGCTGTGGTTGACGTCCGAACATGACTGTATACCTTGGGTAGCTGTGGTTGACGTCCGAACATGACTGGAAACCGGATCCGAAAGTTATATAGATGCTGATGTTCAGAACTACCAACTTACGGCACGATTCTATAACAACATTAGCTTATGATTACTTAAACAAGTAGTATTATACAACTTTTCTGTGCTTCGTTTTGGTACGATTCTGTAACGTCATTGCTTAGTATTACTTGAACAAAGTTGCATACACATAGTTGTTTAAATACGTGTAGTTATGTGCTACTTTTGGCGCGATTCTCAAAAGTCAATGCATGTTTTTGATTGCATAAATTGGTCATCTTGCTCTGCATACGTTTTTGTTGCGACTGTTTCATGAAAACAGTCGCGCACTTGTCGGTTTACAATTCGATCTCTCTGCTCTGGTGCTGAATATTAAACCACAACGTCTTACGTAACAACGTCTTACGTAACAACGTCTTACGTAACAACGTCTTACGTAAAACAGCATGCGCGTTACGGTGTAATCGACATTATTGTGATAGTCTGGGTTGTGTTGTTTCACGTTTTTAATTCATCTGGTACATGTGCTGAATGCAACCAAGGGATTGTTTGTCATGTCAAACACAGCCATCCGACTTTAGCGACGATAAACCGGTAATGAGATGGACCAGCTCAATTAGTCCGAGTTGGGCTATAATCTGACTTACATAATCCAACTTAGACATCGTTTTTTTGTGGACAATACATCACAATTATATCAACCTTTTTACGGGATTCTGTCCGAATTTAGCGAAGATCCGACTTAGG
>OZ024859.1:5550523-5575523 GCA_964017155.1 Oasisia sp. SBJ-2009
TCTCGTATGATGCTAAATACCACTATCATATGTGTAGATAAGTATTTATATAACCAAAATTTGAGAGGTCTGAGCTTGAATTGTAAAGGATATAGGGGCTATTGAAATTTTACAGTTATGGCTATTGTTATATAATGATTTTTAGTTTGAAGTTTCTTTTATTTCCATTTATGTTTCTTTGAAGGTACGCTGTCTAAATGCTTTTGCTTCTTTGCGCCAATTTGGTTGGAGTGTTGTATAATCAGCGAACACACACACGCACACGCGCACGCGCACGCGCACGCGCACGCGCACGCGCACGCGCACGCACACGCACACGCACACGCACACGCACACGCACACGCACACGCACACGCACACGCACACGCACACGCACACGCACACGCACACGCACACGCACACGCACACGCACACGCACACGCACACGCACACGCACACGCACACGCACACGCACACGCACACGCACACACAGACACACACACACACACACACTCACACACACACACACACACACACACACACACACACACACACACAAACACACACACAAACACACACACACACACACACACACACACACACACAAACAAACAAACAAACAAACACACACAACATTCATTCTGAAATTCATTCGCGCATAAAATCCAATCCAAATAATATATAAACGGTTACACCGATTCCTTTTGGGAGTACCGTAACTTGCAGCCCATTCTATATATACACGATGTCTGAGCGCATGCATTTACATCTGTTTCCAACAATACAACTGTACTAGATATATATACACACATACACAGGTGAAGTCTATTTTGGTAGCGATCCCCGAAGTTCCCGCTTTCAGCCACACGCCGCTAATGTAACTGCCTTTCAGCGCGTGGCAAGTCCGACTTTTCACCGTGCCAAATCCGCTTATTAGCGGCTACGGAGACCAAATAAAGTTGCTTGCGGGCGGCAGCCTGTTACTCATTAATGCTTCGTGATAGTAGACTTTACAACGCCAATATATATCGGTTTATTTGCATTGTATTCATCGCTATAAGTAGACGCGTGGTTATTAGTCACGGGGTAGGACCATTTGTGTTTGAAATTCACGCCGTCAGGAAGTCACCTGGACTGGCGTGTTTAATGCAATAAGATGCGATTAAATCTATGTACAAAGTTACATTATCCATGTTACAGTATCTCCACATAAACACGTTATAGCAAAGTGTGATTACATTGTTGTACCATGTTACACTATGAAAGTTACATGATCCGTACACAAACATGGTGTAGTAACACGTGTCACTAAATCTGTGTACCATGTTACACTGTATCTGTACACAAACAAGGGACTGTGTTTCGGTGTGTTATGTGTCTTCGTCTCTCATGTGCTCTTAAACGGCGGTTCCAGAAGTAAATTGTTGTCAAAGCATATCCTGTTAGAATATGTAGAACAGTAGACCAACATTTGCAAGATAAACTTGGTATTTTGTTATATTATTTTTTTTTACAAAATAAACAGTACATAATAGATTGCGGAATAAAAATAAAGCTAATTGCATTGGCGGCCGTCTTTTCAACGATGAAAGATGTTGTATTTACGACGGCACGGTTGCTGGGTGACAAACGTGGCATTTTGCCATACATGACTAATAAAAACTAACCCAGAGAGTATATAGAAGGTTGCGCTGTCTTTTTTGGGGAATAAAAATGAAGCAAACAGAACCGACATCGCGTCTTTTCAGCGACGCAGACGTCCCTTATTGACACTGACACGTTGCCGGGAGTCGCTGGCTGGAGCCGACAGAGTCGTCATAGAAATCCCGGTGTACATTCATTCACTCGCTGTGCTCGGCGTAGCGTGGCGTCTAGTGCTAGCTCATTTGCTTCTGTCCTCGGATTATGGATTAAGCAGCGCGAAGACTCGAGGCGCAGCGCGCGACCAGCCCCTCTCTCGCTGTAGCGGTCCAGCAAGACCGCGGTGGCTGACGGACCACGATAGCAAAGTACCGCAGGAGCGTTGCTGGTGGTTTCGGCTCGGCTCGTGAGCGACCATTTTACATACGTACGTTTACCGTACGTACGTAGAACTAGCGTTCGTTACCCGGTGGCGTTCTGGATCGGCCAACGCGTTGGGCGTGTGCAGATGGTTACGCTGCGGTGCATTTCGTGAAGTGGCGCAATAGCGAAGTGGCGATTTCTGCTGGTGCGATTACGTAACAAACGCGAATGCGATATTGTCGATAGGTAAACATGTAGCGTCGACTGGCCCGCTGTCGTTTGCGCGAAGTGGATGGGAGTGTACGCGTGAAATGTGTTTCAAGTTTGTATTTGTGGCAGTTAGCTGCGGAATACAGTAAATACGGCGCAGATGGACGCTGTAGAGAGGTGGGTTACACGGAGAGTGCATCAAACGGACAAGACAAGGCATTCGGAGACGTTGTCGGCGCTTGCCGCCTTCACACACAACGCCGATGAGCTCGGTAACGAAGCACCAGCGTTATCGGGAGCAATCGGCCGAACATGGCCGGGAACATGTGAGGGAACACGGCCGGGAACATCACCGCGAACATGGCCGACACCACCTCGGACCGACTTCCGCTGGCACCGTGCGCACGACGGTCGGGCGCAGCCACAGCGCCAGGCGGGTCGCGAGACCGGAAGTCGTCGGGTCTTCACTCGATGTCCCCCGTCGCTCCCCCCGGGATGACGTAAGGAGCGCCGACGCCACTGGCCGGAGAAGTCCGACTGCTTTCCGGGCGTCGCCAACCCCGCCCCCGGCGCCGCCCCCTCCGCCTCCGCCGAGCTCGCCGATGCTTGCCCGGTCTCGCTGGACCAACGTCGCCGATAAGTTCAACGCGAGTCGCCGTCGGTCGGTCTGTAACGGCAGCCAGCCGTCGAGAGTACCGCCGCCGATACTGGTGCGAGAGCGCAGACATTCCGTGGCCGGCGTGTCGCCTTCCCTCGACCAGCGCCAGGGAGAACTGACGCAGTCCGAAACGGGTTCTCTCTCGGAGGTCGCGCCGCCGAAGAACAAGATCCCCTTCCCGCGGATGGGCTCCCAGACGTTCATGGAGGTGCTGCAGGGGTTTCAGGAAGAGCTGCAACTCTCCAACGAGCTGTCGCAAAGTGAACGCGACGCGGAGGAAGCGACGGACACTCGACGGCGCGTGCACTTCCGGTATGACGTCAGACTCGAGTGACATTAGTCGCTGCTATTTTTCTACTCGGACCTGTATATATGTCTAGAGATACAACAGTGGACACTGGTCTGTTATGGGTGGTGGTGATGAGGGATACCTTGCCCCGTCATTAATGAATGACGTCACTTCCGGTTGTGATAATCGCAGTGACGTCACACTGAACGAAAAAAAATTGAAGGTCATTTTGGTTTGCACGTGATTGTTCAGATAACCAGAGCAGCAAAATATGTTGGTTTGGATGTTTTCACAAGAAGTCGTTACATACTAATTGGGATTATGTGTTGTCGCGAGTTGGCGGTGGAAAGGCTGACGATCCATTTCAGACGGCGAATTGTTACCTACAATCAGTATGGAGTTACGATAGCTGCCATCAGCGTGGAAAGGTGACACCCACCATCAAAATCGTCAAAATAGTTTGACGTTGGCTGTTATCAGCATGGAATGATGCTATACGCGTGGACACATTACCATCGTCTGTTTAAAATGACTTTAGCAGTCATCAAGAAATTCAGCAGGGAATGACGTTACCCACCATCAACGTGGAATGTGTGCTTTTGTGATGCTGATTGGTGGATTGTGAGTGTAACGCCACGATTCTAATTATGAGCGTGATCTCCGTCAAACTTTGTCATTTTGCAACCACGTTTAACAATAAGTAGCCTTGATCTGTGAAATGACCATTAGCACATTGTTCTCGTTTAAACTGGGTTGCCCTTTATTTAAAATTGTCTGGCTCAAATACTTACGCAGACTACGACGGAATATTTCCATGACACTTTCACATTTGCGGCGGCCATTTAATAACCTCGTCGGGTTTGGTTTCTATGCAACAAATAACACAGTGGACACGTAAGTTGATAGCATACTTTACAATAAAATATAATTTGTATCATTGATAAGCGCCGTTGTGTATTTGATCTATCTTGCACTGCCTGTATGCTACATTGGGTAATATTAATCATAGTTGATTTAATTTAAAAAAATGAGGTTTTAGAATATATTAGTTAAACCAATTTTGTTATACAGATTGGGTACGTTGGATGCGAATGAAAGTAACAAGAGGAAGCTTGGCTAAGTTCAATACCAATTCAAATATTTAAGGGAACACCTAGACAGTAATGTACTACTTTTCTATCTAGTATTTTTTTTAAAGATATCCTTCTTAAAACGTCGAGTCATAACAAGAAGACTCAAATGGATCGGACACGTACAAAGAATGCAAAGGACAGCCAATGTCCCGTCGTTCTAACGACGACACCGGAAGTCAAACTTACGCACATCAACACTTTGAAGAATAACACTGTAGACAGTTGTATACACAGTTGTATACACAGTTGTATACACAGTTGTATACACAGTTGTATACACAGTTGTATACACAGTTGTATACACAGTTGTATACACAGTTGTATACACAGTTGTATACACAGTTGTATACACGAGTTTAACTGAACATCGTGGCTGGAAGCCAAACATGTGGTCAGATATCAGGGCACACATAAGAAGGAGCATTGCCGCTTTACTCAATTATCATCAGAAGAGCATAGGTAAGGGGAGATTGCAGTTTAATATGCAATTGAATTATATAAAACGCACACGTCTATTATTCTGTTACACATACGTTTGCATATGATCATACTTAAATCAAATACAGGTAGTGAATTCTTAGAGACGACGTGTGTTTGATTTAAATATGTAGTTGCATAATTACTCAGGAAAGTCTTATTAGGATATTGCGCTGGTATTTATTTTCGTGTGTCCATTTCTAGAGTTACCGAGCCCACTTTACGTTGCCCATTTACCCCGTGCCCAGGGTCGTGTACGTCTCAAGAGCGTCTCTTCTGGAAGAAACGTGCAACATGATGTCGAAAAAACATGCAACTTGGTGTGAAAAAAGTCCCTAAGTTTCTAATTCTATACTGCGGGCAATGGTAAGACATGTTTGTAGGTTGCTGTTGTTTTTAAAGGGTATCTGTAGTTATTGTAGGCGCTAGGTCCAAACGTGTCGAATATTGTAGCAGAGACAACAATGACGCTAGCCAAAAAAACTACGAAGACACCCAATTGCATCAATAGTCTTCGCACATTAATTCCAACATGGCTGGATGCTTCCCATAGAAGCCGAGATGGTGCTCGATTGGCCACGTCCGACCGGAAGTAAAGTGTAAATCACTTTGAGCAATTCGGCGCTATAATATAAAAATTTACATTTACAAGACACCCAATTGTATCACACACGACATCCGACTGCATCGCACAAGACACCCAGCTGCATCACACAAGACACCCGACTGTATCGCACAAGACACATAACTGCACCACACAAGACACCCAACTCTATCACACAAGACACCCAACGGCATCACACAAGATACGTGACTGCACAACAGAAGACACACAGCGGCATCACACACTCACTGACAGCGGATATGATCGATAAATTCATAATACCATTGGTACCTATGATTCAGCTGACACGTTTTGCCTGCTGTGTTTTGATAATAGGCATATTTTACGGATTATTTCGTAAACGGTTATCGAAAGCCACCTAAACTTAAACACATACTTTATATAAAACCATTTTAAAAGTAGATAGACAGTGTGGAACATAAGACACGAGACAAACAAAACACCACGAACATTACGCAACCGTCAGTTTATTGCTTCTGCGACAAGGAGTTGTGAACGACCCATGCCCTGTAGATGGGCGAAACTTTTTGTCAATCATCCAGATCACGAGGAATTCTCTCTCCACCGGACTCTGGACAGTGGGCAGGCAGACAGTGTTGTTTGTGTGTTTTTGCAAACATAGGACAAACACGGTTTATGGTTAGCCCTATGTCAGCTTTAAACCATACAACCAGTTCCAGTGCATTGGACCTATAACTGCAGCAATAAAGATATAGTTTTGAAGGCGTACCTACAGCGGTGGCATAACTAATATAAAACGTGCATTGTGATTGATGTAAAAGCCAAATATCACCTCGCCAAAGTTTGTTTGTTCAGATCGTCGTTACTTGTTAATATGACCCGGGATTACCATAGTGCCAACTCATGTCGCGCGTCAGGCCATCGCCCTGACAACCGTGCCTCGACCAGGGTTGTCCTGAGAGACTGAAGTGTGCCGAGAGCGGCCTACTTGTCCAACGTAAGTCGAACTGTGGAGACGGCACTTACAATTACCACCAGAAAGACATCTTGCTCGGTTTCCCTAAAAGCATATAAGGTTCTTTGAGTATTGCACGGCATTTATCGCTTTATTGTGAGGTATATGCTAATTATACACAATATTTACGTTATTGCGTTAATTAACGATACGAACCAAAACAGCGCTCTAATTTGATCGGAGCTCCCACCAATGAAGCTATTCATTAAGTGTCTTTATTCTGTTACTTGGAATACGTTGGTCATGAAAGACTCACCTTAGCCCAATTGTGACACCTGCGAAGTGTTGGTCGTGAACGTGTCACCTGAGAGCTGTGGTTGACAGGAGATGTTACATTAGCAGTGATAAGTCTATGAACTAGTTGAACTGAGATTTCGAGCCGAATCTGATTATGTCTGGAATCTTGCTAAGTCTTCGTTTTGTAGGCCTAATATAAAATACAATAATACAATAATACAATAATACAATAATACAATAATACAATAATACAATAATACAATAATACAATAATACAATAATACAATAATACAATAATACAATAATACAATAATACAATAATACAATAATACAATAATACAATAATACAATAATACAATAATACAATAATACAATAATACAATAATACAATAATACAATAATACAATAATACAATAATACAATAATACAATAATACAATAATACAATAATACAATAATACAATAATACAATAATACAATAATACAATAATACAATAATACAATAATACAATAATACAATAATACAATAATACAATAATACAATAATACAATAATACAATAATACAATAATACAATAATACAATAATACAATAATACAATAATACAATAATACAATAATACAATAATACAATAATACAATAATACAATAATACAATAATACAATAATACAATAATACAATAATACAATAATACAATAATACAATAATACAATAATACAATAATACAATAATACAATAATACAATAATACAATAATACAATAATACAATAATACAATAATACAATAATACAATAATACAATAATACAATAATACAATAATACAATAATACAATAATACAATAATACAATAATACAATAATACAATAATACAATAATACAATAATACAATAATACAATAATACAATAATACAATAATACAATAATACAATAATACAATAATACAATAATACAATAATACAATAATGTTGATAATGTTGATAACGTTGATAACGTTGATAACGTTGATAACGTTGATAACGTTGATAACGTTGATAACGTTGATAACGTTGATAACGTTGATAACGTTGATAACGTTGATAACGTTGATAACGTTGATAACGTTGATAACGTTGATAACGTTGATAACGTTGATAACGTTGATAACGTTGATAACGTTGATAACGTTGATAACGTTGATAACGTTGATAACGTTGATAACGTTGATAACGTTGATAACGTTGATAACGTTGATAACGTTGATAATGTTGATAACGTTGATAATATTGATAACGTTAATAATATTGATAACGTTAATAATGTTGATAACGTTAATAATGTTGATAATGTTAATAATGTTGATAATGTTAATAATGTTGATAATGTTAATAATATTAATAATGTTAATAATATTAATAATGTTAATAATATTAATAATATTAATAATATTAATAATATTAATAATATTAATAATATTAATAATATTGATAATATTGATGATATTGATGATATTGATGATATTGATGATATTGATGATATTGATGATATTGATGATACTGATGATACTGATGATACTGATAATACTGATAATACTGATAATACTGATAATACTGATAATACTGATAATACTGATAATACTGATAATATTGATAATATTGATAATATTGATAATATTGATAATATTGATAATATTGATAATATTGATAATATTGATAATATTGATAATATTGATAGTATTGATAATATTGATAATATTGATAGTAGTGATAGTAGTGATACTAGTAATACTAGTAATACTAGTAATAATATTCATAATATTAATAACATTAATAACATTAATAACATTAATAACATTAATAACATTAATAACATTAATAATATTAATAATTTTAATAATGTTAATAATGTTAATAATGTTAATAATGTTAATAATGTTAATAATATTAATACTATTAATAATATTAATAATATTAATGATATTAATGATATTAATAATATTAATAATATTAATAATATTAATAATATTAATAATATTAATACTAGCAATACTAGTAATACTAGTAATACTAGTAATACTAGTAATAAAAGTAATACTAGTAATAAAATTAAAAACATTAATAACATTAATAATATTATTGCTACTAATAATGATGATGATGATGATGATGATGATAATAATAATATTATAATTTATATCATGTTCATGATCATACTTTATTTTAGTAACTGTTATTACTATTAGGCTACGGTTCGTGTAAAGTAATGTAGCTATTTTAGTCTCGCATTTTGTGTGCCTGTTATATGTTTGTGTGCCTGTAATATTAAAAATAAAACGTTGCACATTGCATTTTGATAGTTCTTTTTATTAATTGCCATTCCGTGATTTACCTTAGTGGTCTAGGGGGTATGCCTCCAGCCCCCCCCCCCCCCCCCCCCCAGATCCGTCTATTTGATTTGCCACGCACTTTCGTCCCAGCCCAGGTCGCCTGGTTTGTGGCTAACGGTGGCGCCACATCGCGGGTCCTGGGTAACTAACTGGGCTACTGCAACTGCGCGTGCGCCTTTCTGCAGCGACCACGTGTTTATACAGAAGAATACAGATCGATATGGTTTATGCAGGTAATCATAAAATTATGCATTTTTTAACAATATGAGCCGATTTTTAGATGTATTGTTACATGCAGTAACAACTCAACATTTTGAGAGTCCGTGCAGATGTGCATGTGAAGACTGATTTTAACAGAATAAGACCATGAAATGTTGGCAATTTTGCGGCTCCCAATTTCGTTGTGGAAGTGCGCCATGCCAATCGCCGATAGCATTGGTGTATTTTCTGCATTTATCTTTTAGAATGCGTCATCTGGTGTCCTTTTAGTTAACGAACCATTTTGTTCCCAGTATACATATAACGTTATTATCAGACAAAGGTCACATCTGGCTGAGTACGCGTCAAATATGTGGGCGATAATTGGTGTAACTATCGACCTGTTCCATCATCCATGACCATCGCCATGTGCGCTTATCTGTTATGCTTACATTTTCCCGGTCGTTATAAACTTTCCGATTGACGTTTCTGTGCATCCGCGATAAAAATTAAATCACCAATGTGCAGCGAAACGACAAAGCATTTTTGGTATAAATGTTATAAATCGAAACATGTCTCAAAACTTGTGTGCCTAGTGTTACTGTTAGTTTGATGAGACAAATAACTTCGCTGCTCAACAGGTTATACGTTCTAGCGATTAGCCCATAGTATTTATACCATAAATGCTTTGTCGTTTCACTACACATTGGTGATTTTACATTTATTTATGGAATGTTTATAACGCTGGAAAAATATAAGTGCTACAGCATCATCAATGAGGGGATCATATATACTTTTTTTTAAATCACTGACAACAGGTGTCTGATTAAATATGACCAATAAGTTTGTTACATGGATGTTTGAAAACATGGTTTACAAAGCGATTAATTGAGCTGCTTGGTTTGTCGTTTCAGTACACATTGGTGTTTTACATTTATTTATGGAACGTTTATAACGCTGGAAAAATGTAAGTGCTACAGCGTCATCATTGAGGGATCATATATATACTTTATTAAAGATCACTGACAACAGGTGTCTGATTAAATATGACCAACAAGTTTGTTACAGGGATGTCTGAAAGCATGGTTTACAAAGCCATCTCTTCTGTTGTAGAGTATTCACCCCGTGGAAGGGGCGGTGGACGTGGGGGCTTCCGAGGGGGTCGCGGTGGGAGTGGTGACCGGGGGGGTTTCAGAGGAGGGCGAGGGGGAGGTGATCGTGGGGGTTTCAGAGGAGGGCGAGGGGGAGGTGATCGTGGAGGCTTCAGAGGGCGAGGAGGCAGTGGTGGAAGGGGTAAGTCTCGTGTCATGACGTTGTACTCTTGTGTGTGTTTTGGGCTGTTCTATCTATAAAATAAGTGTAGTGTTATATTTTTATTGTGGATTAATTATTACACTATGTTCCTTTAAATAATTGTGTGATTTACAGCAAGGATTTTAGTTACATGGATTTGTGTATTTCATTGATAAATGGAAGTGTGCCAGATGAAATAAATATCTTCAAATGAACTAGCTGTTTATGTCCTGGGATGTAGATGTATTGTATTTTAGGTATATAACATTTTCTTTTTGCAGGATTCAGCCCCAGGGGTGGCGGCTTTGGTGGTCGAGGTGGAAGCCGTGGCGGTGGCAGGGGTAAGTGTGCTTATTATTTTATATACAAGATATGTTGTGCGTGTATGCGACCATAATACAAGCCAGATGTCGTTTCGCTCAGCTACTATACCCATGGGCAATCAAAGTATATAGTTATAGCAATTGACATCGCCAACCGCTACTGGTTCGACTGTGTGAACAGTGCAAATATCCGTCCCAATTTGAAGATGGCTACACGATTGGTGGGAATCCCAATATAATGACAGATTCACGTCCTAAACATTGCATGCCACATGAGGAGCATGTGGCTGAAATAACCCAAATTATTATGTCACATGACCAGAGGCTGACCACACTCGTGGGTGATTTCATTGGCTGATGTAAGCAGTGACGTTAAAAGAGGAGATTTGAAAGCAGTGTACCAGGGGTAGAGAAGAGCTGGTACTGATGTAGTCGGTCGCTGCAACCCCTCATGAGTGAGGATGAGACCCCCAAGGAAGTGGTTTCATCCTATAATATGTGATAACCTGTGTATATTTTATATTCATAAAAGGTTTGTAATCTTTTCGTCTCTGTATCTTATGTCATGCCTGTGCTTGGAAAAGAGTTTCTAATGCAGATATTTGCTACTTCTTAAAATGTAGTTACGTTAGAAATTAAGAAATTAAATCTCATGAACAGAAATGTGTGTCTGATGTCATGTGGTGTTTGTTCTTGTCCCCAGGTGGCATGCGAGGTGGGAGGAAAGTCATCGTAGAGCCACATAAACACAAGGGTAAGTGCACTCACACAATGTCATGTGTGACCTCAGCAAAGTGGGATATTATTTATTCAGTTGTGTAGCAAAAATTGAGTACTATTTGAATTTTTCAGATCATGTTTTTTAAATTATACCTCGCATATTAAAATGTCTACAGCCTCGTAGATTGGCGGCTGCCTCATTAAGATTTGCCAGAATGCAGTGGAGAAAAATAGAGAATGAAAAAATATTTGTTATTTATCACCACTTTCCACAAAATAAAAAGAACACAATTTGTAATAATGACTTCTTCCTTGAAAAAATCAAGCTCAGGTATGCAACAAAACCAATAGATTTAGCAATCTCATCATCATATACCATACACCACAGTGATTTTTGACTGATCATAGAAACTGTTTGTATTCTTAGTAATATCCCATAACAGGAAACGGGTGACTTTTAAGTTTTTATACTAAAAATTAATTTTACTTTTTAGCTTTGTGAACACAAATTTAATAAAGAATTATGGTGAAAGATGGATTTTCCTTGCAAACTTTGTGAAAGTCTTGTAACTTATTTTGGTGCTTCCAGGAGTGTTCATTGCCCGAGGCAAGGAGGACGTGTTGGTCACCAAGAACCTAGTTCCGGGAGAAGTCGTCTATGGAGAAAAGAAGATTGTTGTAGAGGTAAGTGTTGTAAGGAAGATCGCGTGTGTGAGACAACACTGGTTTTTGTGCAAATGAAACAGTTCTGATTTGTAAATTTTCATGAGCATATAAATGAATAAATTAAAAGGAGATTGCAGAATAAGCAGCCTTTGTTTCCCTGTTGTTTGGTATAGTCAGCAACAGTCGGGAGCGGTGGTCACGTGGTAGAGCGCCGGACTGTTAATCGAGGGGACAGTGGTTCAATCCCACATGCCGCCGTTTCGAAACTTAGGCAATTTCGTTCATCCCACAGTTGCCTGTGTCTTTGGGAAGATACTAAAAGCTGGTGGTTACTTCTACCTGGTGTCTATGCCAGGGGAAGTAAAATATCCCACACGGGGTAAATGTGTAACCTGTAGTGGACTCGCTAATTCTAGAGAAGGACAACTCCTGCGTTAGCCCAAGTTTGGGCTGTTTGAAGTAAACCACCCGAGAACAACCAAATATATGAAGGACCATTTTGGATGCAGTTTCGCATTTGTAAAGATACTGGGGACGATCGTGTCCGTCACAATTGCTACTATTCTCTGGAGTGCTGAACACATCATTTTGTCAACATCAAACAGGGAGTTAATAGCAACATGTTTCGTAAGTGGTAGCAGGTCTTCTATTTGCTCGATACCTTATATGTAATAATTTCCTTTTCTTGTAGGAAAACGATATAAAGTTAGAATACCGAGCGTGGAATCCATTCCGTTCCAAGTTGGCTGCGGCCATTTTGGGTGGTGTAGACAACATTCACATGGCCCCGGGTCAGAAGGTGCTCTACCTGGGGGCAGCATCGGGAACTACAGTCAGTCATGTTGCCGATATTGTTGGACCGGTGAGTATTTTGTCCTGTGTATACCAAGATGATTGTGCGAAGTTTGTTCACCACAATCGGGCTGGTGAATTTGTACAGTCAGCCGTTGCTGTTTGGCATTCCCAAGTCGGTAGATAACATCTCCTGGTTGATATAACACTAAGCAGTATTTCATTTATATTGTAGAACAAACGTGGATCAGCACATTGATGTATGTTGTGCTAATTATTATACATCCATGTCGAATGTTTTTTCTGTTGATATTCTTAGTTGTCAGAAGAAGTTGAATTTTTTAACTGACACCATGAAGTACAACGGAGGAAGTGTTGATTCAGAGGCTGGAAATTTAATCACAAATTGAATTGAACCAAACACTGTTTCAAACTCGTTTTAACTTGTGTACTTAAATATCTCAAGTAGTACATTGAACATTCTGAATAATGTTGTATCAATCGTAACTGCCAGGATGTCATTCAGATAGATGAATACTGGTGCAATGAGCATGATACCTTACATGTGAGTTACATATCAATTTATCTAAAAGTTAATGACTGCATTAAATTTCTTCAAACATATTCTCTCGGTTGTTTATGTTTACAGTTATGTATATATGTTTTTTCTATAAAAAAGTGTTTGTTAGCAGACAAAGATGGTCATACACCACTCCTGGTCATTCCGAACTGACCGTGCTATGTTACTGTTACAGGAGGGACTGGTGTACGCGGTCGAGTTTTCACATCGCAGTGGGCGGGACTTGATCAATGTGGCCAAGAAGAGGACAAACATCATCCCTATCATTGAGGACGCCCGACACCCACACAAGTACAGGATGCTCGTTGGTGAGTGACTTGTGACTCATAGTTCCTCCACCACTGGCCACATCACATCACCTGTGTTACCCTGGCATGAAAATTAATATATTATGTATGGAAGCCCTTCTCTGTTTCATGTTGCTGTAGGGAATAACAAAAAATCTGTCTATAAGAAATGTAATTTATTTCAGGTTTTCCATCAGTTTACTGTGCATTTTTTAACTTGATTCTTCTTTTAGCATTTCTGCACGTCATGACAAATTTGAAAACATCAGAAATGTTTCACTAGTAAACACAGTTTGGTTTTAAGACAACATTAGAACACCTTACTGGACTTGTTAAACAAAAAATTATTACCAGTGACATTGTAATTAATATCGGCTAGATACCATCAGACGAACAAATGTTCATTTATGCCTGAATGTTTTTTGCAGGAATGGTTGACACAATATTTGCCGATGTTGCACAGCCAGACCAGGCACGAATCGTTGCCATTAATGCACACAACTTCCTGAAGACGGGCGGCCATGTTGTCATCTCCATCAAGGTGAGTGGCAGGCTCGTGTGACAGATTAACTAAATCACTTGGATGAAAGTCAGGTTACAGAAACTCGGACTTATTCTACATCTCAGTGTGTCAACTGTCTCACTCCCGGACTGTGAGAGCTCTTTAATTCGCCCGACACAGGCACAAGGTTGTAGAGGGGGCAAAGCTGTCAGCATCTATTTAAAAAGACACAACATAGTGTATTAAGAACATTGGCAAATGTTCCAAACAATTCATTTGGTTGGGAGTGCAATTGAGCTGTCTCACCCCTCAAATACATGGGTGAGCAATGAATGCGCTATATGTGCACTGTATGTGAAGAATTTATGGATAATTGAAGTATTGTATCAGCTGCTTGTATCCACTGCAGTTGTAGAAACATATGCCTTAATTTAGTGTAGGCAGACACGAATGTGTGTGTATATAAAAATGTTGAGATCAGCTTGAAACTGTCGTAGTACAACAGATAAGAAACGTTCACCACAGAAACCAACACTGCTCTAAGCATGAGACGTGTACTGGTAACACACTTCTATAATAATAATATTATAATAATAATATGTATTTTGTAAAGCGGCGTATATCCAGAAAAAATTTAGAAGAGCATAAAATACATTGTGACACATACATATTTAAAATATTCATAATCAGTTAAACTAGCACGTAAAGACGAAATGTTAAATGATAATAAATAGATGAGTGAGTGCTTTCCCTGCCCCATGCATCTGTATTCTCAGAGCTGCTAAATCTAAACAAAACGTTTCTTCTCAGGCCAACTGCATTGACTCGACAGCTGCGGCGGAGGCGGTGTTTGCCAGCGAAGTAAACAAACTGCGGGCAGAGAAGATCAAGCCTCGCGAACAAATCACGTTAGAGCCATTTGAGCGAGACCACGCTGTTGTCGTCGGCCAGTACAGGTGACTGTTGGGATAGCTGTCTTACAGTTGCATACGAGTGTGTGTTTATGCTCACTTTGTACACTGGTGAAAACTGGTGGATTCCAGGGCCTTGACAGTCTTGAAAAGCCTTGAATTTGATTGGACCAAATTCAAGGCCTTGAAATCCTTGACTTTTACAAAGTAGTCTTGAAACGTCTTGAATTTAATTGTGGTCAATAAAATATTGTTTTGACTCAATTGTTGTGATGAATAACAGCCAGAAAAGGAGAAGCCTATGCACAAAAATAACTTGTGCACATAAGCATTTCATTGTGGTCGGCGTCATTGTTTTCTTGGTTGAGTAAAAATTATGAAATTAACTTAATTTACTGCACTTAAAAGTACACATGTCGTTAAAACAGTCTTGAATTTCTTTTTCAAATAGCTTTGAAAAGTCTTGAATAGCCTTGAATTTCAAATGTCCAGATGTCTCTCTGAAACCTCTGAGTTTATCCATCCTCTTTGCAATTAAGTGTCGCTGGCATTCAGGGTATGAAATAAAAACATTGGTAGGATTATGATTTGATTTTTATTTGGTTTGTATTTTTGGGTAAATACTTTGTAGACATATTTAAGAAACTATCTTTTGTTAACAGCAAACTCTGTTTTTGTTTTAGACCGCCTCCCAAGAAATGAGTAATGTACATACTCTGTGTCGTCTCAAGACAAGCACATACCAGTCTCGCTATAGACAGCAACTGAAGTTGGGTGAATGCGGCGAACACGTGCCACTGTAGAGCAACCTCCGATGTTAACTTATCGGCAGTGTATTTGTTGCTGCAATGAGTTCTATGTAGCAGATGTCGTCAAACTCAAGTCTCGGTGGTTGTTTGGTTTATGTGTCGGTGAAGGAAATGAGAATGTGTATGCTATAAAGACGGTAGAGGTAGTCTTAGTGCTGTATTTGGGTGCCAGGTTAACTGGGCGATGTCTGTAAATGCAGCACATTGCCGCCTGGGGTGAGAATGTAGAATAGAGAAACTATTTCATTCAAATTGGCTTGCTCATGTGACCTGACAAGCTAAAGATGAATTATCTTTGTGGTTTTACAAGAGGATTAATTCATTGTTGTAATTCGATACCAACTGGTATGTTTTATGAACGTAAATATGATGCCATCATTGTTTTATTATTAAAAATGAATGTTTTTCTTTACAATTGGAGGCCACACAACACAGTACGCGTTCAGAGTATAATGGCCTCAGTTATTCTAATGTTAAGTGCTTGTACTGAATAAGGATCATGTGTTATGTAAGTAAAATGACATTCGCAGTTGGAAATGACAGAGTGTGAGATATAACGTAGTAACGTGATTCTGAATAAAACTTCTTTATATTTGTCACTACGTGCTCCGTTGCAGCGTTTGATTTAGAGGGAAACAAAAGGATTGTTTGGTCTGATGCATCTAAGAGACAATGACAACTAACTACACGTAATCATTTGCCATTATAGTATTTTCCCAATTCAATGTACCACTCAAACAGTTAACTATTTATTTGTATGTTATTATTATTGTGATATGTTAACAGCCACTTTCCGAGTAAACCGTTAGCGTAAAATATTAATTATAGGTAAACAAATTACTGTGTTAGATACATCAAACCAAAACTTCCTTTCCCATTAGCCATGCATAACAACAAACAACATTACGTCTGGTTTTATTACAAAACACCATTCCTGATGACCATTACAATAGTTTTTTGACACAACTGTAACATTGACTTATCCTGGTACTTGATTTAAGTATTTTCCTCCATTCAGCAATCTTCACTTGCATTTTTGGCCAACTAAATTGTGGGATTTTTATTCCGAACATTGACCCTAATTACATAGTGCAAGGAACGTCTCATGCCAGTTTGAAATGGCTTTAGTGAGAATCCGACAGACCGCTCTTGAAGGTTGTAAAACAGTATTCTTTTGGCTATTGCAATAGTATAGACTCTTGGTCTCATCTTGGCCGGTTGTCGCTGGTCTTCGATGCAGTTGCTACAGAAACAAACAGAATGACGTCACAATCAGTGGTGTCGGATTTTTTGCCACTACATACAGTGAGAGCATTTGGGTGTAGGAACTTGAAGCAAATAGTTCGTCATTTAAAGTTGACCAACAGCTTTGGTTATATCAGAACTTAATTCTAGAGTCACGTACATATTAAGTTAAAGGTATTATGTACAATCATGATAAATGATAGATTTATTACATAAACACACTGTTTCGATAATAGAGGTGAATGGACAATAGGTATGCTCGTGGATGGCTGCGTCACATTTGGCGGGAGAATAACCTCGTTGCAAATGCCTCTAACTCGACATCGCGCCATCCCTTCGATTGTTGACTAATCGGGACCAGACGGTAGTCAAGACCGGGGCCCTTGCAAACTCACTAGCATAGCTGGCGCACAATACATTCAAGCGTTCGGTATGTCTCACTCACCCATCGCGTAGATCTTTTTCTTTCCTTCCGTCATTTCCTGAAATAATTCACGAATCCTTACTAAACAGTCGCGAATGACGAAAGACAACTTTATTATAACACAATATAACGAAACATCAATATGGACCAGACATGATTAAACAGTATTTTGTTCTCTTACCTGCAGTTGGAAAAGAAACTTCCGGGCGCCGAACGTAACAGTAGAATCCAGTTAAGTATAGTCTATATATATCCATCAAAAGTCTGTATGTTATAATCTGTCTCTAGTAAGGATAACATTCTCGGTGTCGAACATAACAACTTAGTTAAACATGGCAGGCTGGCAGATGACTATGCGGGAACTAGCTCAGTTCTGGTGAGGGGTGTTACAACCGATAATGTAATAATCGCCCGGTAATGTAATAACTACCCGATAATGTAATAAAATCAACCGATAATGTAATAACCACCCTATAATGTAATAACATCAACCGATAATGTAATAAACTTGCTAACCGATAATGTAATAATTTTCAACCGATAATGTAATAAACTCCTCTTGCCTGATAATGTAATAACTTTCACCTGATAATGTAACAACGTACACATTTCTCGCAGGACTTAGTCGTTTTCGTGGATTTCATGTTGGTTTCTTGTATTTAGTCGATTTCGTTTCTATTTCGCAATACCACAACTTTTGCTAGCGGAATCAATTTAGATTAAATCCAATATGCTGGTTCCAATTCGGAAGTCATATTTATCCCAGCAGGTCAGGATTTTGAGTTATACATTCTCTTTCCATTTATTAATGACGGGTTGGTGTAATACAACTGTGGGCTTCATTGATAACGAAATTGTCGGCCCAAATCCTGGTATCGATGATCTCACAAGTATTCCCTTTCCATGCTATAATATCAGGGTATCGAATGCCCACAGGCGTGGGGTTTGCTGGTTCAATCCTAGTGTGAAACCCAGATGAAGAAATGGTTTCTTAAAGAATGTGTTATGTATATGTTTTAGTACGATGTTTGTAATTCTCCCGTGATGTGCTCAACATACATACATACATACATACATACATACATACATACATACATACATACATACATATATATATATATATATATACATATATATATATATATATATATATATATATATATTATTTCGCGTTATATAGATGAACGCATACTTACCTAGTGTACTTTAGGCATAGCCTAAATGAACCGATTTCGAACAGGTGAAACGGTGTTATTGCGGGTGACTGCCTTTTGTTCCCAGGCATATATATGCACGCACACACACTAACCGAGTTACCCCGCCATGCCTGGGAACAAAAGGCAGTCACCCGCAATAACACCGTTTCACCTGTTCGAAATCGGTTCATTTAGGCTATGCTTAAATATATATATATATATATATATATATATATATATATATATATATATATATATATATATATATATATATATATATATGTTACATGTTACATGTTACATGTTACATGTTACATGTTACATGTTACATGTTACATGTTACATGTTACATGTTACATGTTACATGTTACACGTTACACGTTACATGTTACATGTTACACGTAAATGTTACATGTATCTTGAGCACATCACGGGAGAATTACAAACATCGTACTAAAGCATATACATAACACATTCTTTAAGAAACCATTTCTTCATCTGGGTTTCACACTAGGATTGAACCAGCAAACCCCACGCCTGTGGGCATTCGATACCCTGATATTATAGCATGGAAAGGGAACACTTGTGAGATCATCGATACCAGGATTTGGGCCGACAATTTCGTTATCAATGAAGCCCACATGTTGTATTACACCAACCCGTCATTAATAAATGGAAAGAGAATGTATAACTCAAAATCCTGACCTGCTGGGATAAATATGACTTCCGAATAGGAACCAGCATATTGGATTTAATCTAAATTGATTCCGCTAGCAAAAGTTGTGGTATTGCGAAATAGAAGAAATCAACGAAATCGACTAAATACAAGAAACCAACATGAAATCCACGAAAACGACTAAGTCCTACGAGAAATGTGTACGTTATTACATTATCAGGCGAAAGTTATTACATTATCAGGCAAGAGGAGTTTATTACATTATCGGTTGAAAATTATTACATTATCGGTTAGCAAGTTTATTACATTATCGGTTGATGTTATTACATTATAGGGTGGTTATTACATTATCGGTTGATTTTATTACATTATCGGGTAGTTATTACATTACCGGGCGATTATTACATTATCGGTTGTAACAAGGGGTATACAAAAGATCAAATCGATTTACGATATATTATCACACAAAAGTCAACAGAGCGAGTGACATGCACAATTTTTAAAGCAGTTCTACGCTGAATTATTTCCGGGAGATAGTTTTAGTCATAAAAGGGCGTGAATAAGGGGACAGTTGCCCCTGCAATTTTGCTGGGAGGTACACATGGTTCTACCCATGCACCCCAAATAAATCTGACCTAGGCCTCAGGGCGGCGCGGTAGCCAATATATTTCAAGAGCACCGTCTGCAAACACCCCGTACTCCAACGAGACAGCGGGAATGGAGTGGTGCTGTAGGTGTGACTCTCATTCCCAGCTAGATGAATTTCAGCGCATCAGGAAATTATCTTTATCGTTTGGGCTTGCCCAAGAATAACCCAACATAACACGTCATTCTAGAGTGATTCGTGGAAGGAACCTGGCTCACTCACGTAGCGTAGGGCGTCCACGAGATCTGTGTTGGCGCGGCTGAGGGACTTGCTGAGCACGAGCAGGTAGTAGGAAGACATTCTGAAAACACAACAATTACGATTATTGCAGCAATGCTTGCATTTGAGTGTGTCATATGAAGACACAATTCGCAGGCATTGTCAATGCTGCCGGGATGCAGTTGTGGCTGGGTCGACTCAGTCCGAGCATCAGCGACGTTCCGCCGTCAAGTGGTGACGTCGATGTCTACCTACTAGGCCTGTTGCATCCTCCTTGAGAATGACCAAAACCCACCGTGAGTCTCTCAAAAAACCCAGTTGCATCCCATAGACTCACTAAAAATGGACCTTCAAAAAAGTTCACATTACACAAAAATGCACAAACTTCACACACTACTCTACATGATTAATCCAATATCCAGTCCACCACAAAATATTCGCTTTCCTCCCCTTTCCAAAGCCTATGATTATGTTTGATTTTGTTAGCGATCAAAAACACACAAACGCGCACACACACGCGCACACCCACACACACACGCACACACACGCGCACACCCACACACACACGCACACACACGCGCGCACATAGCCCAACGCACTTACCCCCCTAATACACATGTTCGTTCTAACACCATTTACACTTCTCTGGAAATAATTTCGCCGCGCTGCAATTTCTGCAAACACTAGACCATATTCACCCGGTGGCTTCAAGGAGGACGGTGTGAATATCGCCTGGGATCGAAGTGGAGAACGAAAGACAGAAAGAGCAAGATGGTGGAGATGGCAGTACACTGGGGACCAGTAGGCCTATCGGGTCCAACCTTACCCCTCGGCGTATGAGCAAGCAGAAGAGCAACATCACTGAAGAACATTTCTCTAAACACACGAAGGTTACGTCTACTTACGCCAGTAGAATGAACACTGGTATGATGACGCCAGCCGACGAAATGTAGTCGAGTATCGTCACGAGCCAACTGGGAAAATATTTCTCGATGGTCGCCATCAAGACCTTGTAGGACCGCACGTAGTCTCTGTTTAAACACAGTTCCAGCCATGTTATTGTAGCAAGAAGACACGCGCTTATAACATATGGTGGAAGGGAGAGAACATGCTGGTTTCAATATCGTATTGTCCAGGTTTGTGCGTGCATGCGTGTGGTGTGTGTGTGTGTGTGCGTGCTTGCGTGCGTGCGTGCACGCGCGCAGGCACGCAGGCGTGCAGGCGCGCGCGCGCGTGCGTGTGTGTGTGAAACTTTTGTGCGATTATCGTAATTATACCACAACGAAACCGTGACATTTCGATGACATAGAATCTGCTTTACTTTCGCGTAATTTGCTTTGTACTTAGTTTTGGGTGTTGTACAGTAAACGGTATTATGTTCTATCGCTTAGTTACAGTGGTGAAATTGATGTAACGATGAAATCCTTATCACAGACTGGACGTCAACGTCCGATATCAGACGACATATTTTAGTTTGGGGGAGGTGGATTGGAGGCAGTGTCGTATGGCATCGGGCATCGATATTTTACGCTTCGAACTGACATTGCTATATATATATATATATATATATATATATATATATATATATATATATATATATATATAATTATAACTTAGACAATATATGCAATATGTGTGTATAAATATAATTTAAAAAATACATTAAAATATGTTATCTATGTTTTCGTTTCATTATAAAATAATAAATATTAGAGATCAGAGAACGTCGTTTTAGCGGACGTCTCGCTGTTGACGTGACTGACCGGAAGGGACCGCAGTCGGTGGACGGGGGCAACTGCAGGAGGAGGTAGAGCATCGGGACGGTGACGAGGAAGAGCATGAGCACGAGGAGGGCGTAGAAGAAGTTGTTGGAGCGAGAGGCGCGGAACACGCCCTCTGGCGGCAGGTTGCACACGACGACGGCCCAACTGCGCACGTACATCAGCACGACGAGTTTGAAGACGTTGAAGGCCGGAAGTGCGGGCGAGAAGAACGATCCCAGCCTGCATTGCGACACCGATGGACATGGTTGTTTGTTAGTAGTTAGTATCATTTACATATATAATTACATATATAATACTTTGTGGAAATTTGCATAAATTATTTATGTAAGCAGTATTGCAAATTAGATATTATTATCACAAATGAAAATGCAAGAAGGCGTCCAAGAGGTACTTTCTAATAAAGCTTAGAGTCTTGGATATGTGTTCACTTAACGATGATAACACAAACACATTTTCATTTGGTTTTAAACGTGTGTTTTGGCCTCGGATCACGTAACAAGATTAGTTCTTAAAGTTATATTCTTATAAAGCGCAGTTTAATTTAGTTTCTAGATTGGCTTTGAAATTTTGTGGCAATGAAATAATCTTCAGAGTAGTAATTTCCTCGAAAGGTCTTGAGTGTGCGCGATATTTGGTAATACACGCTATTTTTGGTAATTAAAGTCAATTTAACCATGCTGAATGAGTCAAGCACTTATATCGATACAAGGCGCCACGTGCTCTTACCAGACCATGGCCTGGTTGTTGACGAGGTATAGCAGATTCTCAGCCACTTTGAATTCGCCGTATTCTGGCTGAAAAAACAAGACAACGAAACAAATGTAATCGTGAAATATTCCACTCAGCGCACACATGCATGCACACACGCATGCGCGCGCGCGCACTCACACACACACACCCACACATACTCTCTCACTAACGCGCATGCGGCACACACACGACTATATATATATATATATATTTATTTAAACAAGTATATATATAATGTTTCAATATATATATATATATATATATATATATATATATATATATATATATATATATTACTCAATTGACTCACAAATGTTCGTTCGAGGTCCCAGAACCAGCAGGGGTAGAAGCGACGCACGAACAGCCCACGAAAGAAGTCAACGACAAGAATTGTCGCAACGGTCACGAGCATGTCAAAGACCATCAGCTTGAAGAACTCCTGAAACAAGAACGAACCTGTGCCGAATCGGATAATACATGGACTAACATGACATTGACATTTATTTGATAGTAGGATAGATCCAATATTTCGTAGGACGGTCACAAATTCTAGGTCAGATATGTTCCCGTTGTTTGTCACAAAAATTGGCGTCATTATATCGCGAGTTACTCTCGTACATAGGCCTATACCTGTATGTAACTCAACCACAAAATATTAGTTTCTCATATAATTACCGGTAGTACCAATGGTTGACATGAAGGAAATGTATAATTATGTAAATTGAGTTATGAAGGTAGATTTGTTCACCTGACCAATCATCGTCTCCCAGCAGATATTACGTTGCTTGCTTGGCGTGGACGCCGCGACACTGGCGCTGGTGACCGTCAACTGTGTTTGACCAACGTCCACCAGCGACTGGCCGCTGCTGTTGCCGGACGATGTCATGTTTAGGCTGTTGTGTTCCATCTAAAAACAACCAGATGTGTTTGTGTGTTTGTTTATTCGTTTGTGAGTGTGTGTGTGTGTGTGCGCGCGCGCGTGTGTGTGCATATGTGTGTGTGTGTGTGTGTGTGTGTGTGCGCGCGTTTGTGTGTATGTGCGTCTACGTGCGTGCGTGCGTGTGTGTGCGCGCGTATAAGCACGTATGTGCGTGTACGTGTGTGTGTGCGTATGTGTATGCGTATATGTGTGTACGTGTGCCTATGTGCGTGTTTGTGTGTGCGTGTGTGTACGTGTGTGTGTGTGCGTGTATTTTGTGCGTGTGTGTGTGTGTGTGTGTGTGTGTGCGGACGTGTGTGTGCGGAGGTGTGTGTGTGTGCGGACGTGTGTGTGCGGAGGTGTGTGTGTGTGTACGTGTGTGTATGTGTGCGTATGTGTGTATACATGTGTGTGTGTGTGTGTGTGTGTGTGTGTGTGTGTGTGTGTGTGTGTGTGTGTGTGTGTGTGTGTGTGTGTGTGTGCGGACATATGGTCGGGCGTGTGTGTATTTATGTGTTTGTGACATTTAATGGACGAATTCTGGCAAGAGAAATATGTTTGCAATAACAAATAACGGACAGCAAAGGTCGGACGCACAAATTAAATAAAAAAATCGACAAAATTATGCAGAATCATAATTAGAAAGACACCACAGAACGTAGGGAATATTTTACATTATTTAAATTGTTTGTATGTACGATGTATAACTGACTTAGACTGTGTGTATGGGGACCCTACTGAAAAGGAGTCCAGCATATTTTAATGTAGCTGTATTTAGCTGGGTCATCCTGAATAAATATATTAGGTTTATATTATCATTATTATTATTATTACATTATTATCATTACTATTATTAAGTGACATATTGTCCTAGACCGCCGTAGGTGGTCGCGAAGTATGCACCTCATGTTGGATCTTATTGTTGAGGGCAATCAGCAGTGTGTACAGATTGAGGAGGTACAACATGAAGATACGCGCCAGCTGCCAGCGTAAGTAGACACGAGGGTGGTACTTCTCCATCATGCCGATGAAGTCGAACAGTGACGGGGCGAGCGCTGTCAACAGTGACGTCACAATTGACACCTGAAAAAAAGGAAATTGATTTACACGAA